>CM076578.1:1287725336-1288205188 GCA_034641835.2 Pinus albicaulis
ATCAAATACCACTTTCTCCATGAACAAGTTGCTGAACAAAATATCAAGTTGGAATACGTGAATACAAAAGAGCAAATTGCAAATATATTTACAAAACCCCTTCCACGAGAAGCATTTGGGTATCTTCGCCAAAAGATGGGGGTCATTTCTCTTGCATCACATTAAAACAAGTAGCATGTCGGGGAGAGCAACATGATAGGGGGAGCAGCGTGACAGGGAGAGCACATTGACACCTCGTTGCCACTGATGTCAAAGGGGGAGAAGAAAAATAATATTGCCATCAAATGACAAAGGGGGAGATTGTTAATCTAAGTTGTCATTGATGTCAATATGCTAGATGATGACATGTTGATCCTATGATGAAGAAGACAAACAATGAGGAATCCCATCCACCAAGAAGCCCATCCGCTGTCCTCTATTTTTTTCTGCACCATCTATTGCCCAATCACTTAAAAAAACATATTTCTACTTTTGAAAGGATGAATCTAAACGTGAAACGTATACCATACTATAAAGCATAATTTTAGCTTTCCGACGAGCTATTACTCAGCGAAAATATCCAAGCGGTTTGAAAGTTATCAATTTTTAAAGTTTAGAATATTTTTTCTGGTCTGTGAGCGGACTTGTGCTTGCCTCCCTCATGTCGGCCTCCTTTCAAGGATCACATAATGTATATAAATATGACTGCAGACCTCATTTTATGATCATCTAATTCGGTCAAAAATTAGAGAAGCACAAATACAGTTCACAACTCGTGAACTTAGAAGCAACGAAGAAGATTTGTGAAGGCAATTGTTTTTTGGGTTAAAAAAAATATCTGGCTATCATTTGAACCTGTGACAAGAAGTGTCATTCCTTCGGATCGGTTTCAAGAATCTGTCTCTTCCTTCTAAGACATATATCAGCTCGGTTTTCAGTGACTCATTTAGGGCATTTTTTGTGGAAACTAACATACCTCAGACTTGGCTTGAAGCTTTTGAAGGATACAAACTTATATCTTGGTGCCTCGGACTAAGATTAATCCCTTGAACCAGTGCTGTTGCAGTCAAAGGAGCCTCGCCACATCTTTAAAAACATTCTGTGATCGGGGTATGAAGAACTGTTTCAAGCTTGGAACTGTGGCAGTCTTCCCTCAAACTAATAGTTGTGGTAAAATACCTCACCGCAGGTTCGGATATGTGAAAACAGTCTCCACCTAGACATAATCTCCACCTCAGACAATCCTGTAGTCGTTTTTGTGGAGAACTTGATTGAGGGAGGGTTTACAAGCTCAGTCCTATACCTACATGCATTTGTGATAGACCAATTGTGATTTCAGTATTGATTGGGTCTTAATTGTCGAGAGAACTCATCAGTAATTGAGGCTTAGGCTACAAGGATAGGACTGAGATACAATGGCTCAGATAAAAGTACAGACAGTGGCTCAGATAAAAGTGCAGACAATGGCTCAAGTGTAGCAATGTAGATTGGTGCAGTCTGGTGCAGATTGATGCATGGAGCATCTCTAAATCAATCATCCAATTTAAAAAAAGGCAAAGAGGGATTATTGTCCCTGGAGTAGGAACTCCTAAATTCAAGGTTGGTGCCTTGGTGAAGTTAGAGGTTGGAGCCTCATCAAAGTCCAAGTTGATGCTTGGAAACATGTTGGTGCCTGATTCATTGAAGGGTTGGTGCCCTCACACATCTATTGTACTCAATTATTTGAAAAAGGATTGAAGTTCTTATTAATCCTTAATAATATTATTATTATACATCTCTCTGTTTTAATTGTGAAGAATCTAACTGGCAAAAATTAACAATTGAAAAGAAATACCGATTCACTCCCCTCTTAGTATTTCCAACAAGATTAAACTTAATATATGACTAAGATTAACTAGGACTCAATCCACGCCTTTCTCTAGAAGATTCGCACCTGACTTAATTAATACCTTTTAATTAATCATATTTTTTTAGTTTAGTCTTAGGAAATATTAAAAACTGATTAATTATTTTAATTAAGCCATCTCTAGGTGGAATTTCCCCAAACGATTTCTGGGTCTTGGAGAATTGTTAATTTTGGGCAACTAGGTTCAAACTCCATGTTTCATTGCTCATATGATGATGTTGATATTTTTGTTGGATTCCTCTTTCGGAGAGGTGCAAGATTGATCTAAAGATCATCTTGTTTGGATGAGCAGAACTTATATTTTGATTTTATTTTCTACACATGCAAATTGTCAAAGTCAACCAGATTTGTAATGTAGGCTCACAAGCCCCAAAAGATGTGTCATACACCCTCATTGATGGATATAAATTGGAGAGAGATGATGTTCATTTCATCATCATCTCATCACACACATTCCTCTCCATCTGATTGGTTCGTACAACCTTTGGAGGCTTCTTTCTATCTCCCACGTGTGAATTTGAAGTTGGAAAATTTCGGATTGTTTTTAAGGCTTTCTGGACAGCATTGACTTTGGGTCAAACCTTGAAGTTTGATTGCGGTTTTAGCACAAAAATTTCAATTTTTGGAGGTCGTACAGCTGGGCACAAAAATCGAGGCAGAACGTTGACTTTGATCGAAGCCACTTTGACCACAGCGTTGACTGGTTTCTGTTGACTTGCATTGACTGTTTGTGAGCTATCTTTGAGGTGTGTGTGACTCTTGGAGGAAGGCTGATATTGTAAGTTGGAAGAGCTGGTTTGGCTAGCCTAAGTCTTTGCTAGCTATGGCATCCTGTTGACTGTTGTAACAAACATTCCTCTCTATATTTCCTGGACAAGAAGAATTACAAATTCTGATATATTATTTGGCTTGTCTTCTGCTGATCTATTATTATGTTCTAGCAACATTTTACTTTCATGTTTATGTGATTGCTAAATTGAATTGGTCCTATAAGAAAGATTGAAGTAAAACTGCATTAAGCATAGAACATACCATGGTTATCTAAAATTAACATGGAATCAAAGCAGAGGTGAAGGCAAAGCCCAAGCTTGTGTGAACTGAAGAAGTTGACTGATAAGTTGATTGATAAGTCTGATTATCATGCTTGGAAGATGTCTTTGGATTTGGTATTTGAAGATCAAGATGTCATGGATTAAGTGCACGGGAAGATAAATGAGCCTCCATCAAATGCACCAGCGGCCATAAAGACGAATTATAGAGAAGGGGAAATCAAAGCGAAGATGATTATCAGGGATTCTATACATAAGCACTTGGTTGCTTATATCTCCGAGCTGGGCACATCTAAAGAGATGTATGATAAGTTGGTTAGCATGTTCAGGGCTAGCAATGCTAATCAAGCTCTCTTTTTCAAGAACAAGTTGAATAATATCAAGAAGGGCAAAGATGAATCGATTCAATCCTATTTTATGAGGCTCACAGAAATCAAGAATGATCTCCTAGCTATTGGAGAAGAAGTAGCTGACCGAGCGCTCATCCTCATTGCTCTTGGAGGACTTCCCCGAGACTGGTATGCATTTAATACTACAATTCTTAATAGCAATGTGATTCCTGATTTTGATGAATTATTGACGAGATGCACTCAAGAGGAGACAAGGATGATGGGGAGAGACCATCCCTCGAATGGGAATGGAGGTGATCCTACTGCCTTCACTGCTCATGCAAAGAAGAGGAACAATGGTGATCCGAGAAATCAAAACCATGGAAGAGCAGGTCCCAAAGGAAGAAAAGGAAGATGTTACACTTGTAACAAGTTTGGTCACTATGCAAGAGTGCCCCAATAGAAGGGATTCTCCTAGAGATGACGACAACAACAACTTCAGGGGGAATTGAAATCAAAGGAACAACAGGTTCAAAGGAAAGAGGAAGGTGTTGATTTCTATAGCATCAGAAAGTGTTCTAAGTCTCATTTTTGGTAGAGAGGCTTGGACATCAGTTATCCAGAGAACCCATAAATCGTTTGTGGAAATTCCACTCGGATATGACTTTATTAAAATAATTAATTATTTTAATGCAGACCCTAAGTTTAAACTTAGGGAAATTAAATAATTAAAGGGTATTAATCGAGCAGAGTGTGGATCTTATAGAAAACGAAGATCAAGTCATCTTTTAATCTGAGCCATTGATTGACGATATAATCTTGGCTGTTGATTCATCAGCGAGAAGACTATAAGAAGAGACTTGAGGGCCATTTGGAAATCAAGCCGGGGACACTCTCAGTACCCGAAGGAAATCGATTCTTAAGCAAGAGAATTCGATTTCAGTGGGTGAGCTTGTAGAGGCAGGGTTGCAGAAGTAGAAGGAGGAGGGAGGAGTCAGTTATTGGGAAGCAGAAGTCAGGAGGATGAAGGGAAGGGTGAGCTGATCAGCAGCAAGACCCCCTCCACGCAGAATCACACAGTCCAGGGAGACACTGCGCAGATATCTCATGCTGGATGACACAGAGGGTGAAGGAGATCACCCCGAGGATCTGAAATTTGTCTAGAAGGTCCAGGCAATTCAGCGAGGTGTTTGTAATTTTTTTTCTCTGCTCATCAGATTCTTGTAAATGTACTTTCCATTTTTTGAAGATAAATATAAAACCCTCATTTGCTGCACCGGTTTTCCCACATTGGGTTTTTCCGGGGACAATTGTCCAAAAATAATTGTGTTCATGTGGTTATTTCTATTGTGCTACTTGTGTAAATTATCTTTCTGTTCTTATGCTCTTAATGATAGTGAAGATCTGCAAATGTGTTTATTTCAGAATTTACTGAAGCATTTGTAAATAACTTATCTCATAAGTAGATAAGATAAGATAAGATAATTTTATTAATGTCCAACGAGTGACCATAAAATTTCAATGGGACTGTTGGTTACCATGAATACAACATGACTAGCCGGTGGACCAAACGGTCCCCTTCCTTTATAAAAGCAGGAAATACAGAGCTATAAAGAGTGCAGATGTAAAGTAAAAGCTAGGCGATTAAATCATCATGACAATGAGCTGTGAAGAAGAAGTCTTGGAGGGGAAAGAGAAAGAGGAGCCTCTTGAAGGAGGGAGACTCCTTCTCCTAGCATCCGAGGTCGATAGAAGAGGACTAAAGGAAACTAGTCAATGTTTGTTGCCTTGAGGAGGGACTGGACTGCTGCCGTTGCCGTCTGGAGGGTTTGGGTCGTCCCCTGGAGGGGGGTCTGGTGCTGGATCGCTGATGAGGTCTAGTGGGGTGAGACCCCCGGGTCCGCACTGATCTGGAACCGTGATCTATGGATCGATCGGTAGTTCTCTTGGTGCCCCTCGATGCTGGGAGTATCCTGAAGAAATCTGTGATCCTCTGTGTGGTGGCCGAAACAGGCAGAGGCTGGAGTAGACTCGAATGGTGTCTGAAGGTCTCTTGAAGGTAAAGCGCCAAGCATCTTTGGTCAGTGTATCTAAGGAAGCTGGCCAGGCTCTGGGGGCCCTTGAATAAGCAGTGAAAACGCCCTTGGATCTCGTAGTAGACCGAGCATCTGAAGATGAAGTGTGAATCGGTCTCCACTTCTTGTAAGTGGCAAAGCTGACAGATCCTCTCTGTCCTGTCAATATGATGGCCTGTCTCAACCCGAAGCCTGTGCGATCCAACCCTGAACTGTCCGAGAGGGATCCTAATAGCATGCATCCAATGCTGGAGGGTATAGGGGGGTCAAATAATGAGTCCATCCCTGACCTCCAGAAGGTGCTTAGCGTAAAAAACCATCTTTGGGCGCAGTCAACTGGGGGGAATTAACCCATGTAGTATGAATGTACTGCCTGTAGATGTCCTCCCTGATGATTTTGTTGATTTCTCGCTGGTTTGGTAGAAGGTATCTCGGGGCGTTCAGTGAATACTGGAACGGGGGGAGATGATCCATCTGGATATCTATACAGGCAAGGAGTTCTGTCATTTCGGTGAACCAACATTTGGCACAGCCTGTCTGCATATGAGCGATGTTCTCCAAGGAGAAATAGGCCAGGTATGGGTACCTGTCTCTACCCTCTTTTGTGTCTGCCAACCCACGGATCCAATGAAGAGAAGAGACTATCCTGAAGATTGCCTCCAAGCAGAAGGGCTTAGCTCCGAACTCTGCTAGGATGATGTTTTGAGGAACTGTCTGTTTGCATCGGATGAAGCGGCGCAAGAGAAGGGTCTGAACTCGTTTCGCTGAGGCCCAATCTGACTCCAGTAAGGAGGGGCCCCAGAGCTCTGATCCATAAAGCATGGTGGGGTGGATCAAAGTACTCAGGATGTTCATCTTGGATGAAATGTCCTAGAAGTGGTGACGAAAGCACTGTCTCTCAAGAAGGGCCAGGGAACCATATACTTTGTTTATCCTGGGCTGGAGGGGCGGCCAAAGGCTGAAACGGGGGCCTGTAAACTGCACTCCCAAGTAAGTGTAACTGTTGACGACTTCGATTTCTTCTCCCTTGAATAGGAAGCAGAAATTCGAGGTCTTCTTCACCCCATTGAAGATTATGACTTTGGTTTTGCTCAGGTTCACTGTCAGGTGCCGAAGATCACAAAAAGGATGCGAAGGCATCCAGCTGTCTCTGTAAGCCTTCCGGGGAGGAGGCTAGGACGGCAATGTCATCTGCAAAAAGTAGGATGGAGATCAAGACATGATGAAGAAGGCACCCATCGGAATCATGGATATGCTCTCAGAGGAAAGATTCTAACTCATCAATGTAAATCCCGAAAAGAGTGGGGGAAAGCGGGCACCCCTGCTTGACTCCAATAGTGCTCCAGATGAACTCTGACATCCCTCCAACTGTGCGGAGACAACCAAGTACAGACTCGTAGAGACGCATAATGGCAGTCATAACTTCTAATACATGACAAAATTCGATGGAAACATTGCAATAACCCAATCCTGAAATCCTGAAAAACTGATAAGTCTGCTGGATTTTGAATGAGATCTAAAATTCAACTTTCTCCATATGAAATCCAATGAGGTTGGAACCACTCTCAAACATCCTGAGTCATTTCATGGTAATGTTAAAAATTTAAGTAAAAGGAGGAAAATGAAGATTAAGGAGAATGTCACTTTTACTTTAAGAATTTAACATTACCATGAATAGTGTGAGGGAAATAGAGGGGGTGGGGGTGTTTAAGTAGCTTTAGAGGGGGCTAGGGTAGCGTTATTAACTAGGAAAAATAATAATTTAGAAAAAAAATTTAAAAAATTTAATTTAATTTTTTTTTTTTAGTGCCCAGGCTTGTGAACCGGTGGAACCGGTCTCTGAACCGGATCGGTACGGAACCGGCCTGTTCAGTGACGGAATCGGCCGGTTTAGTACCGAACCGGTGATTTCCGGTTCGGAGGGCCGGTTCGGACCGGTTTTGCCTCCAAACCGGTCGGACCGACCGGTTTTTCAGAACCGGTTCGGTTCTGATAACATTGGTCAGAAGAGTCGAAGAGATACCAATCTCTCTCAGTCTCTGAAAAAGGTCCTCTCTTGGGACCGAATGGAAGGCCTTCCTGAAATCCAAAAAGCAGTAGTATACCTTGGAGGACTGATGCCGGGCCTCCTCGATCATAGCTCGGAGAGTGAAGATATGGTCGGTGGTCTGATGGTCCGGTCGGAAACCAGCTTGCCCCCTGGCCCTGAGATGTCTTTGTTCTAGGAAGATGGAGAGTCCCATGTGGAGGGCAGTAGCACACAGCTTGGAGAATGTGTGTTCGACCATGATCTTTCTGTAATTGTTCGGGTCAGAGGTAGATCCTGCTTTATGGATGGGGTAGATAATGTGGTGGGACCATCCATCAGGGAAGCCATCTCGAATGACATGGTTGAAGAGATCTGCAAGGAAACCAACTAGAGGACGAAGCCCAAGTTTGAAGAATTCTGCCTGGAAACCTTCTTTGTCTGCGGCTTTGCTGCTATTCAATGCCCAGATTCCCTCTCTGATATCTTTGTCGGAGAAGAAGTGACAGGAGGCTGGGGGGGAAACAACCTGAACGGGGGATTGCCCGGGGATGTCATACAACTTGGAAGTGTGGGAGAACATGGATGAGGGGTCAAGGTCGGTAGGGGTGGGAGATCGCCTAGAAAGAATGGTGCCCCAGAATTCTTTAGGGGAATGGAGGAGAAGATCAGAAAGGAACTGTCTCTGGTGGGAGATAAAATGACGTTTCTTACAGTGAAGGAGGCGGCGGTAGGTAGAAAGAATGCTGGGGTAAGACGGTAGGGAGTGTCTGAAGGCGTGCCGGAGATCCTGGTGCAGAGATTTGCACTCGTGATCATACCACTTATTCATAGGGCATCCTCCTGGTTTGGGGGGGGGGGGGGCGGCGGCGGAACGGGTGGAGGAAGGGAAGGACTGGAGCGTGGCCTCCCAGATTGCAGATGAGAGGCAATGGTATTTGTCATTGACGGATTCAAGAGAGGCGAACTGGGTTTCAGTTGGAAGGGTGTGTTTGAGGGTAGAAGAGAAGACGTCGGGGTCGCCTTCCTCGAACCGGAAGAGGGTACGGGGTGGGCTGTGCGGGATGGGGGAGGATATGCGAGGGATGTCAAACTGAAGTGAAAGTGAGAGAAGTGCATGATCTGCTAGTGGGATAGGTGTGATAGAAAAGTTATTGATGCGTGGGAGGATGTCCGAGTTGGCAAGAGCGTAGTCTACCACACTCGCACCCCCCCCCGTGGGGTCGGCAGGTAAAGTATTGCAGAAATATTTTCCTCTTGAAAATTTCACATGGTATCGAAGCAAAGGGCTAAAAACAGAAAGGGAGGATTTGCCATGGACCAAAGTTCCATCATCCGGAAGGGTTCACGCAGTTAGAGGGACTCACGCAGTCCTCTAGAGCATGCAAAAATGCAGAGAGAACACGACATGAAAGTGCTGGCATCCAGACTAGAGGAGGATCTTGCTTGTGTGTTGAGCATGTTGAGAATTTTGAAAACTGTAGGTTAATACAAATTCTCTTCTTGATAATTACTTGTGAACGTATTTACATTAGTTATCTCCTTTCTTAATTAATTTTTCATCAAGTCAATTATCAAATGCATAATTGCCACAAATATTCATAACATCACGTCATGGTCATTCATCAAATCCGCTCTTTATTATAGATGTAACCGCAGATTCTATTATTCTAAAATGTAGTGACTTTGTCTGTTCTTAAGCCCGCATTTCTGTAATACGCACTTAACCATAGGTGTAATCGCATTTTACTACAGATGTAATCCGCAAGAATAGTTGTGATATATCCGCAATTAATCCCTGTTCTTGTCTCCTGAAATCCACACCTTTTCTTATTCTGTTCAAACTCAAAAACATCCACACTTTATCTTCTATCTTACAACAGAGAGATTCGCACTATCTCAGTATGTATTCTGCTGTGGTTTTCTGCAATTTCTTTTTGTAACACGCAGTCTATGCAGTGATGTACGCATTCCATTTTCCATCTCTGTTGTGGTGTCTGTAATTACCTAACGCGGTCTTTGCTGTGTTGTCCGCAACTCCTTTACGGTCTCGACTGTGGTATCCACAATGTCTTCGTATACATATATACTTTGTCTCTGACTTATTCGGAATTCACATTCAATTGTGTGTTGTCCACGTAGCTTGTTATTTTTATCCAAATGATCCGCAGACTGGGCTTGTATATAGTGGTACCTATTTCTTCTTTTAGGCCGACCACATAACATATATATATTTTCCAGTGATTAATGGTGGCAATTCCCTTCATATACATGACTCTAATTACATCGTCAAATATGAAGACCAACCTAGTTACACTTTTCAACAAAGCACAGCTCCTCCAAGTGTTTGGTATATTGACAGTGGAGCATCTGCTCATATGACGGGGGTTCGAGAATGTTTTTCGAGCTACCAAGAAGAACAGATGAATTTCCAGATAACTATGGGAAACAAGGCAAAATGTACCCCTATCGGGAGAGGTACCGTAACATTTCAGACCGAGGATGGCAACAAGATTCAAGCCACAAATGTTCTGCATGTACCAGGGTTAGGGATGAATATACTCTCAGTGTTTCAACTTCAGAACAAGGGCTATGACGTATACTTTATTCGAGATAAGGTGTATGTCAAACACCCTAACTGGAGCAAAAAGGCACAAATCGTAGTAAGGAGTCACAAGCTGTATAAGCTCCAACTTGAATTTCCGGTGGCCCTGATTGGCAGTACAGATGACAGAGATCTGAATGAATTATGGCACAGAAGGATGGGGCATCTACATCATGGAGCCTTGGGGATTCTCAAAATCACTGTCATAGGGGCTCCTGAACTCAGCACGAAGAAAGACGAAGTTTGCAGGGGATGGGTACTAGGGAAGTACGTTAAGGAAGCATTTCCAAGAAGCAACAACAGAGCCAAAGGTGTATTAGAGTTAATACACTCTGACATTTGCAGTCCAATGTCCACAACTGCTCTCAGTGGGGCAAAGTACTTTGCCACCTTCATTGATGATCATTCCAGAAAAACTTGGATCTATTTTTTGAAAACCCAAGATGAAGTCTTTTATTGGTTTAAAGATTTCAAAGCATTGGTGGAGAATTCTACAGGAAAGAAGGTCAAGGAGTTGCGGTCAGATAACGGTGGAGAATATATCGATAAAGACTTCACAAATTTCTGTGCAAAGGAAGGTATCAGGAGAGAATGGAAAACTCCATACAATCCAGAGCAAAATGGAGTTGTAGAAAGGAAGAATCGGAACATAATAGAAGCTGCAAGGGAAATGTTGTACGACCAAGATATTCCCAAATTTTTATGGGCAGAGGCCTGCAATACAACAATATATATTCAGAACAGAGTTCCCAATAGAGCTTTGGCAACATTGTACAGACAACTCATCGGATCATTGATGTATCTGTTCAAAATGAGACCAGACATCTGTTATGCAGTGAATACCCTCAGTCAGTTCACGGTGGAACCAAGGAGGGCTCAATGGGTAGCAGCCAAACATGTTCTTAGATACTTGAGAGGGACAATCAAGTATGGGCTGAAGTACATCAAGGGTAATGAGATCCAGTTGAGTGGGTTCATAGATGCAGACTGGGTTGGAAGCACAGTAGATCGGAAAAGTACCAGTGGGTACTGTTTCAGTCTCGGATCAGGAATGAACTCCTGGTGCGGCAGGAAACATAAGTCCGTAGCATTGATCTCAGCCGAGGCAGAGTACATGGCAGCAAGCACAGCTTCGTGTGAGGCCATATGTTTCCGCAAATTGCTCTTGAACCTACTCAAGAAGCAGATAGAACCGACCGGGATTATGTGTGATAATCAGAGTTGCATTAAGCTCTCTGAAAATCCCGTGTTTCATGATCGGTCGAAACACATTGACATTCGGTGTCACTTTATCAGGGACTATGTCCAGAGGGGAGCAGTACAGTTGGGATACACTCCTACAGGAGAAAAGGTGGCGTATATCCTCACAAAGGCTCTAAGTAAGATTAAGTTCACTTACTTCAGAGAGAAGATGGGGATGGTTGAGAACCCCTTCCATTAGAGGAAAGGGTGGTCTTCAGAAGAAGAGGGAGCTGCAGTACGGATGCTGTAGTGGCAGGGCAGCAATACAGTAAACAACAGCGCAGAGATGAGGGGCAGTAGCCAGGACATCATTAGCGCAACAGATGATGTAGAGTCAGAGCAGTACAACGGTATCTTGCTTAAACACTTTTCTCGCTAAGAGGGAGTGTTGATTTCTATAGCGCCGGAAAGTGTTCTAAGTCTCATTTTTGGTAGAGAGGCTTGGACATTAGTTTTTTTTTTTTTTTTTTAACACATGGTGAATCGGTAATTCTTTGGAGTAATCTAGGGGAGACCCAGGATCAACCCTCATGGTCGCCAATATAACACCACAAGTATATCCAGCAGCGTGCAAGCCAAATATACCAGATCTTATGATTTAGCAAGAGCCGAGACTCTAAACGGGAAAGGGGAGTCTACTCCTTGAGTCGGAATCATAGCAAGCCTTATACTCAATGAGATTTGAACTGCGGTCTCTTGGGTTTCACCCAGGAGAACTAACCGTCAAACCACACATCACTGTATGAGGCTTGGACATTAGTTATCGAGAGAACCCATAAATTGTTTGTGGAAATTCCACTCGGATATGACTTTATTAAAATAATTAATTATTTTAATGCAGAGCCTAAGTTTAAACTTAGGGAAATTAAATAATTAAAGGGTATTAATAGAGAAGAGTGTGAATCTTCTAGAAAACAAAGATCAAGTCATCTTTTAATTTGAGCTATTGATTAACGATATAATCTTGGCCATTGATTCATCAGTGAGAAGACTATAAGAAGAGATTTGAGGGCCATTTGGAAATCAAGTCGGGGACACTCTCAGTCATAGTATTAAAAACCGGCCGGTTTGAATCGGAAATCGGTCAAACCGGCCGGTTAGGAGGCTTGCCGGTCCAAACCGCTTGAAAAACTCGGTTATACCTTGCCTGTGAGCTGGAAAGACTGGTTACTGGTGCTGACCGGCCGGTTCCGTCCTTAACCGGCCGGTCACTTCCTCTTTCCCTACGCGGACCCACGCACGGCCAACAATGTGCTTTAAGGCTGATATGGAGGTAAGGGGAGGGTTGTTTCCCTCCAAAAACACCCTCCCCAATATTTTATAAGCATGGGCAACCTCTCCTTTGTCTCACACCATCTCATTTGCAGTTTGTGAGTTTGATTGAGATCTTGGAGAGTGTTGAGTGTTTGTCGGAGGAGTGATCTTGGAGGCTTGGAGTTGGAGTTGGAGCTATCTCGGAGATAGTTTGGAGTTGTCAGTAGAGTTGGCATCTTCAAGAGGACGCTAAGGAAGCTAGTTTGCATTGCCAGGTAAGGATTTTCACTTGAAAAATCCATCATTTCATTGCTGTTCATGTATTTATTTTCTCATGTGTTTAGCTATGCTATTGCTCTCAAATCTCTAGTCCTATGCTATAAATTTTTGTATGTTTGAATGTGCATTTTGTTTCGTAAATCTAGCCTTAGTTGTCCATTTATCTTAGCTGCAATTTTTATAAATGGCAGATTTATTTCCAAATTTCAATTATTTCAAGTCAAGATGGCTCCAAAAACCAAGGATAGTGCATGGGCCCATTGTGATGTGGTTGATGGAAAGATGATATGCAAATTTTGTGAAAAATGTATTGGAGGTGGGGGTATTCTTAGATTGAAACAACAGTTGGCTGAGATAAGAGGCCAAGTAAAGCCATGTGATGCACCTAATGAATTGATAGGTCCGGTTAGGGCAGAATACCTTGCCAAGTTTGAAAAGTTTAAGGAGACTAAGGCTAGGGAGAAGGCCATCCAAGATGAAATTGCAAGGAAGAGAGAACTAATATATATCATGACACAGAGTGGGTATGATGATTATGAGATTCAAGACTCCACTTCTATCCCTTCCACCAATGACCCGTTTCACTATGTTCCTCCTATTGGCCAAAAATCAAAACCAACAAAGAGACCCAACCTCCAGAGTTATTTCTCATCCACTGCTAATCCCACAGCCACTTCCTCCCAGCCAAGTCGTCAACCCACTTTGGAACAACATTGGAAAAAACAATGCAAAGAAACTTCTTATCAGTACATTGCTAGATGCTGGTATGATTCAGATATCCCATTTAATGTTGCTCACTCACCTTATTACCAAGCTATGTGGGACTCTGTTTTAGTTACAGGAAAGGGCTTCAAAGGCCCTATTGTGCATGACTTGAGGGGATCTCTTTTGCAACAAGAGATTTGTAATATTGATGAGTATTTGGCTGAATATAAAGAGTCATGGCTCAAAACAGGTTGTTCCATCATGTCAGATGGATGGATTGATGGAAAGCACTGCATTCTCATTAACTTCCTTATTTCTTGCCCTCGACGAACAATGTTTTTGAGATCAGTTGATGCATCTGATAAGGTGAAGGATGCAACCCTTCTATTTGAGCTTTTGGATGAGATTATTCAGGAAGTGGGGGAGCAGAATGTTTTGTAGGTCATCACAGATAATGCGTCAAACTATGTTCTTGCTGGAAAGATGCTTGAGTCCAAGTATAATACCATATTTTGGACTCCATGTGCTGCACATTGCATAGACCTCATGCTTGAGGACATAGGCAAAGTGGATTGGGTAAAAAACACTGTATAGCATGGCAAGTGCATTACAAAATAAATTTACAACCACTCATGGGTATTGAGCCTAATGAGGAAAAACACTGGGGGCAAAGAGCTTGTTAGGCCTGCCATTACGAGATTTGCAACTCACTTCCTCACGTTGCAATGTCTCAATTCTCAATAAAAAAACCTGCAGAAAATGTTTTCTTCTAATGATTGGACTGAATCCTGGTGGGCTCGTAGACAAGATGGAAAAGACACCAAAAAGAAAGTCTTTGAAAATTATTTTTGGAAAAGGTCTTCAAAGTTGGTAAAAATTACTGAGCCCCTTGTTAAGGTGCTAAGGATGGTGGATGGGGAAAAGATGGCAATGGGATACATCTATGAGGCTATGGATCAGGCAAAGGAGCAGATACGGGAAATTTACAGGGATAGGTTAGCTAAATATGGCCGAATATGGGAGATCATTGATAACAGATGGAACAATCAACTCCATCGTCCCATACATGCAACTGGGTATTTTTTGAACCCAAAGTATCATTATAAAGCTCGACTAGGAGATCAGCAGGATGGGGAGGTTAGATCTGGATTGATTGATTGCTTGGAGCGCATGGTCCCTAACCGTGCAGACCTTTTGGAAACACATAAACAACTTACTCTTTTCAGTATGGCAGCTAGTACCTTTGGAAAGAACTTAGCGAAAATGGCAAGAGATGTGGATCAACCAGGTAAGCAATTCCAATTTGTTTTTCTTTTCAAGTTAAATTGTTTGTAAATAAGTAATGAAATGAACTATGTTACTAATGAATGTCTTTTTATTTGCAGCACATTGGTGGGAGTCATTTGGCGGCCAATGTCCTCAATTGCAAAAGTTTGCAATTAGAATCCTCAGCCAAACTTGCAGTCCTTCAGGTTGTGAGAGGAATTGCTCTGTTTTTGAGCGCATACACACAAAGAAGAGAAACCGTTTGGAACAAAAACGGTTAAATGATCTTGTGTTTGTGCAATACAACCTTCGCTTGAGGCAGAACCAATTGATGAGAAAAAGACCTGATCTAGATCCCGTTGTGTTGGATGATATTGATCCAACATCAGAATGGGTGGAGGAGACTGAAGATCCAGTGTTTGAGGCAGATTTTGATTTTGATGCAGCATTAGCGGGGGGTGAATTTGAAGCAGATTTGGTGGCGCCATCAGACGGAGACCCAGGATTGGTAGCTGCATCAAGGAAAGGAAAACAACCAATGGAAGGCACTCGTCATGTAGCTCGAGTAACTTGTGCTTCCATTAGGTCCACTTCTATTGTTATTGGTGGCAGTGGTATTCAGGTTGCAGATGACCCTGAGGCTGAGGCATCCTCAGACTCTGATCCAGATGATGTCTATGCAGCTGCTGATGTTGATCCTGTGTCTAGTAGCGGTGATGAATTTGATGATTGATCATGATTCATGTGTAGTCTTGTATTAGGCCCATGGCCTCATAGCTTGTAGCATTGTTTTTGGACTTTATGGGCCATTTGGAGCCTCATTGCTTATGTATTTTTCGATGATATGTATTGCACTCGGTGCCATTTTGATATATTCACCTTTGCATGGTATATAAATGAGCAAACTTTGCTTATTTTGTCTCTATTGGCTTGGAATCATGGTTGAAAATCTTAAAAATAGTTTTCTTTATTATAAAATAATTATTTAATGTATTTTTTTTAAAACCGGTTCGTTTAGACCTGACCAGTACCGGTTAGACCGGTTCCGGTTTGGTTACCGGTTCATTAGGTCCACTGGTCTGGTCACCGGTTCTGGTTTTTAATACTATGCTCTTAGTACTTGAAGGAAATCGATTCTGAAGAAAGAAAATTTGATTTCAATGGGTGGGATTGTAGAGGCAGGGTTGCAGAAGCAGAAGGAGGAGGGAGGAGTCAGTTATCAGGAAGCATAAGTCAAGAGGATGAAGGGAAGGGTGAGTTGATCAGCAGCAAGTCGCCCTCCACACAGAATCACACAGTCCAGGGAGAGACTGCGCAGAGCTCTCACACTGGATGACGCAGAGGGTGAAGGAGGTCACCCCGAGGGTCTGAAATTTGTCTGGAAGGCCCAAAAAATTCAGCCAGGTGTTTGCAAATTTTTTTTCTGCTCATCAGACTCTTGTAAATGTACTTTCCCTCATCTGTTGCACCATTTTTCCCACATTGGGTTTTTTCCAAGGACAATTGTCCAAAAATAACTGTGTTCATGTGGTTGTTTCTATTGTGCTACTTGTGTAAATTATCTTTCTGTTCTTATGCTCTTAATGATAGTGAAGATCTGCAAATGTGTTTATTTCAGAATTTACTGAAGCATCTGTAAATAACTTATCTGATAAGTAGGAGAAATAAACCAAGTATTGCAGAAATATTTTCCTCCTGAAAATTTCACAGAAGGCTCCCTTTGATCGAAGTGGAAATGGGCAACCTTTCAAGAGGTCAAGGAATTCCAGGTATGATGAATCTAATGTTGTTGATAGGAAAAATGAATACATTCTTATATCTGCTCTCTCTGTTGCAACTCCTTCCGATATGCTGGATAATTGGTTGATTGATAGTGGTTCCTCAAGGCACTTCACTGGATACAAGGAAGCCCTCACTGATTTGATTGAAAATGATACTAATTGGAAATTATCCTTGGAAACAATTCGACCTATCCCGTGAAAGGGATAGGGACTGTCACCCTTCATCTAAATCAAGGTCAAGTCCTCCGCTTGCAAGATGTGTTGTACGTACTTGACTTGAAGAAGAATCTAGTGTTTATCTCGGCAATGGAAGACATAGGATTCAAGGTTGCATTCATCGATGGAAAGGTACACATTTGAAAGAGGAACTTCAAAGAAGCATTCACTCTTGGTTTTCGAGTTGATACACTCTATCAGGTTGGAGGAAGTCTGTTGGGGGCCATGACATGTGACAAAACCCTTCAATCCGAGCTATGGCATCAGAGGTTTGCACACCTTCATTTCAAAGCCCTTCCCGAAGCAAGGAAGGTGGTGACAGGGATTCCCAAATTCAAAGATGATCATGAAGGTGTATGTTAGGGTTGTGCCGAAGGAAAGCATACAAGAGGACCATTCCCCTCAAGTGTAACGAAGACATCTGATATTTTTCCATTGATACATTCTGATCTATCTGGTATGCTGCCCGTAACATCCTTGGGAGGATGCTTATATTATATCACTTTTATAGATGACTTCTCCCGCAAGACTTGGATATATTTCTTGAAGAAGAAGGACGAAGCATTCAAATGGTGTTGCACCTTCAAGGCCTTGGTTGAAAATCAAACAGAGAAGAAGATCAAAATTTTGAGGACCAATAATGGGACTGAGTATGAGTCAAATGAATTCAATGACTATTCCAGGGAAGCTGGCATTAAGAGGGAGACCACCACTGTGTATACTCTCGAGAAAAATGGTGTTGTTGAAAGGAAGAATAGAACCGTTTTGGAAGCTACCCGTGCCATGCTTTATGACCAAGGTTTTACGAATTTTCTATGGGGAGAAGCTGCCAATACCGTTGTGTACGTTCAAAATAGATGCCCACATTCCACATTGGACTCCAAAACTCCTGAAGAAGTCTTCTTTGGTAAGAAGCCCAGTATCTCTCATTTTATAGTTTTTGGAAGTCCTGTTTATTTTCATGTGCCAAAAGAAAAGAGAAGCAAGTTGGATGCTTCTGGGAAGAAAGGAATGTTTGTGGGCTACAATGAAACCTTGAAGGCATATATAATCTATGTTATTGGTCAAAGAGAAGTGGAGATATGCCACGATGTCACCTTCGATGAAGATACTGCCCTCAAGAAAGTGAGGAATCTTCCTAGCTCAAAGGAAGACAAAGAAGAAGAAGAAGAAGCTAGAAGGTAGGAAGACCTGAAGGATGGAATGATGCCTGATGTTGAAGGTTTGGTGGATCCTATTGATCCACCTCCTTCAAATAAAAGAAGACCGTTATGGCTTAGGGACACTCTCGACGATGCCGAGAGACATATTGCTCCAAGGGGAACATTCTGTGAAAGTAAGAAGCCGAATAGGTACCTAGCAACCATGAGTACTATTGTACAATCTTAGCTTGTAACATTTGAAGAAGTTGTAAAGCATCAAGTTTGGAAGGATGCTATGCATAAGGAATATGAATCGATCATGAAGAATGATGTTTGGGATGTGGTCCTGAGACTAGAGGACAAATCTGTTGTCACCTCGAAATGGCTCTACAAGATCAAAGCATGGAGCCAATGGAAGTGCTGAAAAGTACAAGGCAAGATTTGTTTCTCGAGGCTTCTCTCAAAGGGAAGGCATAGATTATGATGATATATTTGCACATGTTGCCCGCTATACCACCATCTGATCGATCATTGCCCTTGCTACAACGCAAGGATGGAGTCTTCATTAGATGGATGTGGAGACTGCCTTTTTACATGGTTCAATCAAGGAAGAGGTTTATGTGGAGCAGCCTCTGGGGTTCGAAGTCCAAGATAGAGACACATATGTATGCAGTTTGAAGAAATCCCTCTATGGGTTGAAGCAAGCCCCCAGGGCTTGGTATGAGATGATCGATAGCTACTTGATGAAGCTGGGTTTCACTTGAAGTGATGTTGCTCCAAACCTTTATTTTAAGGTTGATGAAGAAAGGGCTCTCATTATGGTTCTTTATGTGGACGATCTGTTCTTGACAGGTGCTGACTTTCTCATTCATCAATGTAAGAGGGAGCTAGCTTTCGAGTTCGAGATGAAAGACCTAAGACTAATGCGCTATTTCCTAGGCTTGGAGGTTTGGCAAAGGCCAGTTGAGATTTTCCTTTCTCAAGGAAAATATGTCGTGAAGCTGCTGGAGAGATTTGGGATGGTGGACTGCAAATCCGTGACTACTCTGATGGAACTCAACTTTAAGAAGTTGTGTGGAAGTGTTGTTGGGTCTGAGTTGGGAAATCCCATCGAGTATTGTCAACTCGTGGGGGCTTTGATGTTCTTAGTGAACTCACGTTTGGACATATGTTTTGCAGTGAACACATTGAGTGAATTTATGGTTGACCCTCATCACATTCATTGGATTGAGCCAAGAATCTCTTGAGATATCTTCAGGGCACAATCAACCATGGGCTAAGATACATTGGCAGGAGTATGAGACTCCATGGATATATCGATGTTGATTGGGCAGGTAGTGTGGTGGATCGTAAGAGCACATCTGGATGTTGCTTCACTCTTGGTTCTGCTTCGATATCTTGGATGAGCAGGAAGTAGAAATTTGTTGCTTTGAGCACCGCCGAGGCTGAATACATTGCAGCAGATATGGCCTGTTGTGAAGTTGTTTGGTTGAGAAAGCTCGAGTGAGCTGTTTGGACATGTGCTAGATACCACCGTTATCCTTTGTGAAAACCAGAGTGGGATTCGTCTTTCTAAGAATCCCGTGTTCCATTACTGATCCAAGCACATTGATCTTAGGTACCACTTTGTCTGGGACATGGTACAACGAGGCACTGTAAGGCTCCATCACATTGGGACTGATGAGCAAGTCGTAGATATTCTCACGAAGCCCCTAGGGAAGGTCAAATTCTTAACCTTCCGTGAGAAGCTTGGTATCGTGGATAAACCCTATTTTGAGGGTCTCGCCTGAGTTGGACTATGAGCTCTAGGAGCTCCAAGGGGCTTGGGGATAGCTTCTTGGAGCTATAAGCAACCACAGGGCAAGGTTCGCCAAACCTTGTTGGTGTGCTTCTTCCCCACCGTTGTGATATTGAGCTGTTTCACCCTCTCTTTGATCTATGCCCCGCATGCATCCTACCCATGGAGTTTCGAACTCATGGGAAGTACCTCTCATTTGTCCAATGAGGTGGGAAAATATGGATAGAGACCGATAGGATGACAGATGGACGCATTGGGGATTGCCGTATTCTCTATGTCTAGAATGTGATGTGTCCAACACCTTGATCTGGGATCATGTCTGATGAGGTTCTTACCTCCAAACTGACTTTGGGTCAGTATGTGGCTCTCTTGAGTTCGATTGAGGTTTTAACCTCTATGTTGACTTTGAGTCAGTAGAGCGTGATGTCTTTGGGACTCACTCTTGTTTGTTTGCCCCGAGAGCCAGCAAAGCATGTTACAACAGGATGACACAAGATTGCAGGATGATGATGATGATAGTACATGATGGTATTGGATGACAGGATGGCATAGGTGGACAGATGGAGTTCTCCCTAGTTGAGAGGGAGTGTTAATTTTGGGCAACTAGGTCCAAACTCCATATTGCATTGCTCATATGATGATGATGATATTTTTGTTGGATTCCTCTTTCGGAGAGGTGCAAGATTGATCTAAAGATCATCTTGTTTGGATGAGCATAACTTATATTTTGATTTTATTTTCCACACGTGCAAATTGTCAAGGTCGGCCATATTTGTAATGTAAGCTCACAAGCCCCAAAAGGTGTGTCATACACCCTCATTGATTGATATAAATTGGAGAGAGATGATGCTCATTTCATCATCATCTCGTCACACACATTCCTCTTCATTTGATTGGTTCGTGCAGCCTTTGGAGGCTTCTTTCTCTCTCTCACGTGTGAATCTGAAGCTGGAAAATTTTGGACTGTTTTTAGGGCTTTCTGGATAGCGTTGACCAATGTTGACTTTGGGTCAACCCTTGAAGTTCGACTGTGGTTTTAGCACATAAATTCTGAGTTTTGGAGGCCATATTGCCGAGCACAAAAATCAAGGCTGAACGTTGACTTTGACCGCAACGTTGACTGGTTTTTGTTGATTGTTTTGGAGTTGTCTTTGAGGTGTGTGTGACACCTGGAGGAAGGTTGATCTTGTATGTTGGAAGAGCTAGTTTGGCCAGCCTAAGTCTTTTCTGGCTAGAGCATCTTGTTGACTGGTGTAACAAACATTCCTCTCTATAGTTGTTGGACAAGAAGAATTACAAATTTTGATATATTATTTGGCTCGTCTTCTGTTGATCTATTATTATGTTCTAGCAGCATTTTACTTTCATGTTTATGTGATTACTAAATTGGATTAGGCCTATAAGAAAGATTGAAGTAAAACTACATTAAGCATAGAACATACCACTGTTATCTAAAATTAACAAGAATACATATGTCTTAGCCTCTGCAAATTCTCAAGGCTAGAGCACATCCGATGCTACAAAAATCAACAACTTGACCTATACATTGTCACAAGCATGAAACCCATGCTTTAACAAGTCAATTCAACAATAATAAAATTCTTTTCTTTTGACAAATATATTACATTTTTTACTTCAAGTACAATGAAGACCTAACCTAGTTACATTTTCCAACACTCCCTCTTAACCAGGGAGGTATTCATATTTGCTTATAACCAAAGAGGTACATGGGAGATCTCAAACCATATCATCTATGAATAATTTTAGGCATCGCAATGCCATGGAATAGATTCCTGACTAGGGAAATCTATCTAGGTGGGACTAAGATGGACTCAAGCTTTCAACCTCTCTAGGTACCATCAGGCTTACTTGTTGACCATCAACCCAAAAATCCAAGTGTGTGTTAGAGCTCAATGATCAATGCCACCCTTCCAACTTTGGGACATAGACATTGACATAAAGTGTTGGCCAGATGTCCTCCTAGGCAATGCTTCACTCACAAAGCCTCAACACTCCTTGAACCAACAGATCAAGGATAACCAATCTCTCCCAATCAAATTGATTGGTAACCAACATGTTATCAAATCCTTTGAGAGAATCACCTGTAAAAACACAACCCTAATCAATATACTTTCACATGTACAAATACAAACCTTCGGGGTCTTCTAGACAACTTGATATTGCTTCTCATCCTTTCAAAGTAGGACTATCAATCGAATCTCTGACAGAAGATTCATCAATCATACACTTTCCTTTCCTACTTCTCATGCAACAACATATTCTTCAACAACATTCTGCAATTTTCTTCTCTCACTCATGGCCTTCACTAAGACTTACAAATGTTAGTCTTGGTCTAGTGCACGACACATGGAGTAGAGAATTATATCTGTCACTCCCTCTTAATTAGAGAGGATCTAATCATTCCTATACAAAGAATATTCTCAACCATCCTCTTATCCTAGGGACATTTCATCCAGGCTCCCTCTTAACTTAGGGAGTTCTACTACTTCTTTACGACATCGGAGAATCTTTCATGGCTTCCAACCATTTCATCAGAGTTATCATCATCCTCATCATGCTTATCACATTAATGAGCATCTTCACCAAGTTGAAGATTGTGTACCTGCACAACTTAGATAGAAAGTACAACGAAATCTATAGAAGCATGAAGTTAGCCATATCAAAATCTTATAACAATGGAAGCATTTAGAATAAACATAATGAACAAGAGACTATACTTCAAATTGTTGCCCAAGTTTTGTTACAAACCCTAAATTACATCCACAACTCAAAATTTTAAACTTATCTAGGGTTTCAATTTTCTTTCAACGAGATGACAAGTTCTTTCATATTGCGAACCCTAGAAGTAATTTAGACAAGTAATGTGTCTAACTATTATCAAAACTCCACTAGGATTTCATACATATCCTAGATTTCATACAAGAGCTTCAATAATAAAAACAAACACAACTTAATCAACATCATGACTAGCATCTGCTAGGGTTTAATGTAAACCCTATATTTTCATCTTCAAATTCTCAACAGTCACTATATAGATTCATAGATTCCAGATTGTCATATCACACATACTAGAGAATTTTAACTACTACTAGGGTTTAGCTGCAAAACCCTAGATTTACAAAACATCATCCTAGACCATCAAACTTTGACTAGGGTTTATTTCCAAACCCTAAGACTCATGACCATTAACATTTAGGTCAACACATATATCTAGGAATTCATTAGCATATCATAAGCACATTATATGCCAGGAAATATTAAAATGTTAGACATATACCAACCTAGGTCCTAGACCAGGCTAGGGTTTCAACCAATGGACACATGCTTAGGGTTTCATTCCTTGGACTCTAAATACACAACAAGGGTTTTGCTTATAGACCCAACCGAACCCTAAAGACCTAGGGTTTCATAACATAGCAGAGTAAACCCTATTATTCCAAAAATCATTTAACCCTGACAAGTTAGGTTTTCATGATCATACTAAAAATCCAAACATGACATCATCAACAAAAACTTGAAATAACATTTCACAGTAACCCTAAGCAGTTTAGGGTTTCATACATTCACATTAGCATACCCTTAGGTTAGGGTTTTCTAGAGAACTTGTCTAGGGTTTTATAAAATCAATTAAGAATGTAGAGAGGGGTAGATTTATTGAGAGATGAATCTCCCTAAACAAGAATTTCTATGATTCAAGAGACTTAGACACAACAATTGTTAGTAATGTAGAATGGATTACCAAAGAGAGTGATTATGAAGAGAACAAAGCT
Organism: Pinus albicaulis; assembly: GCA_034641835.2. NCBI lineage: Eukaryota > Viridiplantae > Streptophyta > Pinopsida > Pinales > Pinaceae > Pinus > Pinus albicaulis. The sequence goes on from CM076578.1 coordinate 1,287,748,780, forward strand.
TATGATCTAAGACATACCTTTGTTTCTTATAAAACCTTTTGTCTTGTGAGGCCTTCTTTCATAATCCCTTAGTATTCAACAAGTCATTTCCTTGAAGTGTAAGTGAAGGTGTTCTATACCTTGAATTTACATACCATTGATTTGATAGCTTACTATGTGCAATACTTTCTTGATTTTCCTTGAGTCGATACCTTATTAATTCAGGTCTTCAAGGCTTCAGTTTATTTCTCCATAGGATAGACTTCAAGTTCCTTCCAACCTGAATACTTCTAGTAGATGTAAACACCTCAGATTTTCCATAGGCAACTATTCTGAGATCCTTTTTCTCAACGAGTGTATTACTTTTTCTCAAGATCTTCTTACTATAATAGCATTGAGCCTTCACTGAGATACACAGGACCGAGTCCTATATATGTGACTAACACCAAATTTCATATTCTGGAATTTCTCATCTTGAGATATAGCGAAAGCCTTCTTTTCCTCAAGTTGTTTTTAAGACTGAACTAACTCAATGTAGTATTCGATCCATTAGCCCAGAACTGCCCTTCTTCAAACTTCCTTTTGACCATGACCATAGCTCTGATACCATGTTGGGAAATCAAAGGAGAGGCAGTTAATTGACTTCCCTTCTTGATGACATTAACTTGTCATGTTTTTCATTATTAGTATTACATTACTTAATTATCTTTTCTTACCATCAAGATTAATTGCAAGCAACAAAATAGAAGGACACAAGATATAGGCACGCTGCCAGGGCAAAACCCCCCTTGAGGGAAAAACCCAGTCACAAAATTCTTTCTTTAGTAGACTCAAGATGAGACGACCAAGACCCTAACAACTTAGACTCGAAACTACCTCCATCCATCAAGTCATCCTTGCTTCAAGTCATCCTTGCTTGCTCTTCCTTTCACTGTGATTGCACAATGCATACCAAGATCTATGTCACTGTTTTAGCACTGAATTCATATCATTGTGTTACCACCATGACATCATCATTGTAGGAGCCTTGAAACCTTATCATTGCACTGAGATCTTCATCACTGTACTTATCACTTGTAGAAGCATCGAGACCTCATCATAGTGATAACACCGAGTCCTTATGGAAGCACCGAGACTTTGGTAACATGAACTGTAATAACAACTACCTGAGATAGCACTGGGATTATATTGTAGCACCAAGACATCACTGTAGCACCACATCCTTCACTGAACTTAGATATCTGAATTGTGATCCAAAATGTAATCATCGAATTTGAGAGATAACCCGATCTTATTTCTGTGATTGTCATTTGAATGAAGGTTAGACTCCTTTATATAGTTGTTCATCCATCCTAAAAGAGCCGACATTACATTTGTGAACATTTGTGTCATTATTATGAGCCCTTGTGCATATTCATTCATTTGTGTAGGTCGACATGTGATCTCCTTATGGAATTCAACTTGATGGAGATCCTTTCAACAAGGAGACTTCGATGGATGGAGGAGTCTTCACAAATTTATTTTGACAATAACCTAAAGTCTACAATGGAGGATTGACCTATACATTGACCTTAACATGAAATCCATGCTTTAACAAGTCAATTCAACAATAATAAAATTCTTTTCTTTTGACAAATATATTACACTTTTGACTTCAAGTACAATGAAGACCGAACCTAGTTACATTTTCTAACAAAGGGGAGGGGGAGTACCAGAGCCTTGTGGACCCAGTTGTCATGTGGACCTAGAGAGGGAAGATGATGAAATAGGGTTTGTAATATGCAGAGGGGAGTGAAAAATGTGGAACGGGAAAATAGTTCCATGCTACCAATATCGGGGTTTCGTAAGTAGTGCCCATCCTAAAGCTATAAGCTAGTATAGGATATCTAATTGGACTAGGGATGAGGATTAACTCCCCAATTAACAATAAAAACAAGCATAAGAACTCGATTTCATAATGAAAAACCATACATTTAGGATTGGATGGCCCAACTTCAAACATACCATCTTCACAGATAGGCGAGGGGACATATGAGTGGCTCAGGGAGCAGAGAAATCTTGGCACAATATCGGCTACGCTGGTGGTTGTCAGTGACTCTATCGTTTGAAGACAAATCTTAGGAGAAAATTTCTCCTATGGGGTCTGTTGGTCATGGTTGTCATTGATGTCAATATGGCATTATTAGAAATGGCAAATATTCTTGTGATACATGAAACTCATTACAAACCCTAGCTGCTAAGAAAGCCTTTATATAAGATGACCATGATACCCTTGAAGATTGATGTATAATCCCTAAGTGACAATTTTGTGCCTAATATTCAAGCCCTTGCCCTAATCCTAAGAACATTATCTCCTTGCTCTTGATGAATCTATATCCCTCATCTATATGATGACAAGCCCTCCTAGATTGATGCTCATAGTGACGTAGCTTTTAATGAAATAAGGATGCCTATCCTAATGAAGAACTCATGAGAAGAAGTCCTAGACATTTAATGTCATGACTAGCTCTATTGAAGAACACTTTCTCTAGGACCAAACGTGAGCTCATAACACTTGATGACATGGATTGATGACGACACTTGAAGCCCTAATCCTAAGAGGTTCATTATTGTCAAGCCTTGAAGGAGCCTTTACCTCGAACGACTTATTAAACATGCCCTAATCTTATTAAGGTTGATGGCCTATGTCTATGAAGGAGCCCTAACAAAATCCTAGTGGCTGCCATGAAAAATAATAATGACAGTTTCACAAATATAATTTTCTTGATGGGAAGATGACCTCACCTAAGGTTGAAATTGACATAATCTTGTAGAGTATGTTTTTCCCTTCTAATGAACTATTGTACGCCTCCTAACTCCTAGATTGTGAGAAATCGATTTTATAAGTTAAAAAAATTATTATTATTGCCTAGCCGACTTGAGCCGACTTGTGTAGGTTGTCATGTCCCCTCAAGAGACATGTCTATTCATTGGAGGTAAAATCAGTATAAATATAGGTTCAAGCTCCTCATTCTTGGCATAAAATTTCGGTGAAGATCACAGAAAAAATCAAGAGATAAGAAGCCGAAAAAGACAGTTACGGATATATTTGGGCAAATACATTTATACTTTTTTCAAACTCGGACTTGCTGATATGGAATTGCAATAATATATGTGAAAGCTAAAAACCTTGAGAACAACAGTCAACCAGAACTCGGATATCTATGCTTTAGCAAACTGTGGAGAAAAAAATACACTTCAGATCACATAATTGTTAAGGTTCAGCCCTGTGGAAAGGGTTAGGACTTCATATCAATTGAGGCAATATACACTTGAGAAGGCATTGTTTAGGAGCTTAGAATTGAAGAAAACTATTGTAACTGTGGTAATGCAAATGTGGTAACAAATATGTGGTGATACAACTTTAGGGTGGTCATATAGTTGTGAAGATATATCTTGGTTATATATTAATGGATGCTTAGACAGTCAAGGCTTGATGCCTTAAATTCGGACCTGTGAGACAGTAATAGCATTGGTGCTTGGACTTGTGAAGAGCAATGAAGATTTTAAATAGTGTATCATAGCTGGAGCAGCCCCAAAGCAGAATTGTAGCAGTTCCATAATCACCTTTAGAACTATTTGATGACATTCTTGTGGCAGCTCACTAAGCTTTGAACAGTGAAGTATTTGGAGTTTTTGAGAGTGGAAATTTGAAAGGTATAAAACTAGCTTGTGGCTTGAACAATGGAGATATTTGGTGCCTAGACTTTGGAGAACTTGAAGCCGAGAACAGTGTTGCAGCCTATTGAACACACCTTGAAGTACTCTTGAAGGAGGGTTGTTTCTGAAGATCCGTTTTGGAACATGATTAGAGCAGCCTTTAAGGACAAGATTGAAGACAATTATTGAAGCAGTCATTAGCCTCTACTTGGAGCTTTGGACATTGAAGTTTGTTGATGATAGTTTGAAGATATTCTTGTTGCAGACACAAAAAGCCTTGGAGACACCTTCAATGAAGTGTTGGAGTTGACATTGTAATGAATTAGACCCTAAAGTATCTTGGAGGCAATCCTGGAAACATGATGCTTTGCTAAATCCGTCATGGAGTAATCTTCGAGAAAGTGCTTTGGGTAACATGAAGAGCAGTGGTGACACCTTCTGAGAAGACAAGGTTGTCATTGATGAAGTAATTTGGAGAAGGAATTGTTGAAGATAGACAGGGCTCGTTGAAGAAGATATTGGGAGCTCCTCATTCTTGGCATAAAATTTCGGTGAAGATCACTGAAAAATTCAGGAGATAAGATGAAACTGAGGACAGTTAAGGATATATTTGGGCAAATATCTTTATACATTTTTCCAATGTTGCACGACTCGTACTCGTATAAGACTCGTCCGACCATTGACTCGTCGACTCGTATAAGACTCGGGAACAACCCGTATAAAACTCATATAAGACTCGTCAAAATGCAAAAAAGAATTAAAATATGGTAAATTTTAAGCAGAAAAAAGAAATTAATGATAATTCCAGTCCTTATAAGCTATAAAAACCACAATATATGCAATAATTCATAACATCATCTCATATCTATAAAAGTACAACATAACATATTCGAATTTTGTAAGCAAAACATTTAGATACTGAATAAGAAAAGGAATCATGATTCCATAATTAAAATAGAAAATGTTAGCAAGTTCAAAATTCAAATACATATGTCATAAATGATAAAGGATTGTCTCATAACAATCTTGAGTCTCATCACTCATGGACGACCACACCTATAATAAGCCCTCGTGGAGCTCATGGTAGCATCGAAAGGCTGAAGCAATTGTGAGGTAGGTCTATTGGGAGTCTCCATTTGAGATGGAAAACTAGAGAGATCCTCAGTCTCTTCATCAAGCCAACTCAAATCAGGGGGCTCCTCCACAACCCAATCAGACTCTAAATCAATAGTATCCAATAAAATTGGATCTATATCCTTTCTTTGCACTTGTTTTGTGAGCATTCGAAGGTTGTAGTAGATGAAAACCAACTTCTCCAACCTCTCATGCTCCAACTTGTTTCTCTTTTTGTTGTGGATGTGCTCAAACACTGACCAATTGCACTCACAAGAAGAAGCACTACAGGGTTGACTCAGAACTCTGATGGCGAATTCTTGTAATTGCGGTGCCTTAGAGCCACAATCTATCCACCAATGAGCTGTAAAAAAATAACAACAAAGATTATTAGTTTGCAATGCCAAACATATAAAAGAGAACTAGTAAAATTACAAGCTAAGTTCTAACAATTTGCACTTACAAGGCATTTTCTTGTCCTTGAGACATTGGCTTGAGCTGAATCCAAACATGCCAGATGCTTCCTTGTACATATCTCGTTGTAGGTTGATTTTGTCTTGAATATCTACATCCGAGAACATCTTCTCAATGCATATCATGACACCTCTCATCACCTCGGGATCTCTTTGAATGTTAGACCCCTCATTATAGAATAAGCTCGGATTGAGATATGCTCCTGCTGCATGCAATGGTGAATGTAGTTGTTTGTCCCACCTGGAATCAATAATTTGCCATATAGGGAGATATTTAGATTCATCTCCCTTATAAAAAGTCTTGATGGCCTCTTTGGCCCTATCCATGCCCTCATAAATATATCCCATTGGAGGTTTCTCTCCATCCATCAATCTCGAGACTTTCACAAGGGGCTCAGTGAAGCTGACAATCTCAGTGACTTTGTCCCACAAACTATCACCAAAGACAGATGCTTTCACAGACAATGCTTCTGGTTTTGTGCTATCTTTCCAAAATACCCATTGTTGACTACAAAACATTGTTCACAAAGTTTGGTATTCATACAAAAGGCTTTGGAGGGAAAGAAAGTTTGTAGCAAACCGTGTGACAGCTGGGCGACTAAGCTCACCCTGTGTGAATTCCCTCATAAGGTTCAACACCCAAGCATGATTATAAATATACTTGGTAATTTGCTTGCATTCTTGCACAACATCCTGCACCCACTCCAACTTCCCAATATCCTCTAGTATCAAGTCTATGCAATGGGCAGCGCATGGAGTCCAAAAAATCATGGGATATTTGGCACAAAGCAACCTTCCAACTGCTACATAATTTGTTGCATTGTCCGTGATTGCTTGGACAACATTTGCAACCCCAACTTCCTCCACCACATCAGCCAACAATGTAAAAATCAAATGTGCATCTTTTACATTTGCAGATGCATCAATGGATTTTAGGAACATGGTTCCTTTAGGGCAAGCTACAACAAAATTTATTATTGTTCTACCCCTCTGATCTGTCCACCCATCAGACATAATTGTACAACTTGTAATTTTCCATGAGCTTTTAATGCTCTCCAATTGTTCCTTGACACACTCCAACTCCTCATCTAGCTCTTTCCCCCTAAGTGCATTATAAGATGGGGCTTTGTATCCAGGGCCAGCACTTGCAATGGCATCCACGATGGGCTGATAAAAATATGACTTTGCATAGTTGAATGAAAGACTGTTATGGTACCAAAACCTCCTCACTGCGATATATGCCTCCTTCCTCTTCTTTTCATTAAAACTATCCAAGGTTGGTTGAGATCCTGGAGTTGTACGAGGAGTGAAGAAAGAAGAGGTTATACTCCTGTTTGCTGCAACACTTGAAGAGGAGTTACCAATACCCGGACTTTCAATCTGTGTTTCACTCTGAGATGAAGATCTACCTATCCCAACAATCTCATCCTTCCTTCTTGCCCTCTTAGAAGTTTCTTCTTTCATGGCTTCCAAAGCAGCTGCCATTTCAATAGTGACTTCATCAGGGCAATTTTGACAACATCCCACACCTTTCCCAGGAATTCTAGCTAGGTGGTATTTTAGCCTGTTTATTCCTGCATGCATTGTGGCATTGCAATAATTGCACTTCACATGGTGGTCATTACCGGCAATGATTCATTGACCATGTGCCCATGCCGGATCACGAGACTTTCTATATCCCTTTGGTGGCATGGTGACGAAATCTGGAGAAAAAAAATTAAATTTTTAAAATCTAATTCATATTTTTTAATTTTTTTTTGGTTTTTTTTTTTGGTTGAGAAACTCAGCCACAGGGCCTGCAGGCTCAGGAGGCAGACCGTAGGCCCTGTGGCTGAGTTTCTCAGCCACACAACGACCCTGTGTGGCTGAGAAACTCAGCCACAGGGCTTGCGCACTGAGGAGGCAACCCGCAGGCCCTTGTGGCTGAGTTTCTCAGCCACACAGGGCCGTTGTGTGGCTGAGAAACTCAACTACAAGGCCAAAAAAAATTGCAAATTGCAAGTGAACAAAATAAAATAAAATTGAATTGATTAGATAAAGTTTAAAAAAAATTACATGCAAGCAGCTAGTTGCAAAGCAATGAAACAAAGATCATGAAGCCTACTTGGACAGTGTGCTGAAACTCTGCTTGTGCTGTGACTCTGCCTGTGCTGTGACTCTGCCTATGCTGAAACTCCGCCTGTGTTGTGACTCTACCTGTGTTGAAACTCCGCCTGTGCTGTGACTTTGCCTGTGCTGAAACTCCGCTTGTGCTGTGATTCTGCCTGTGCTGAAACTCCGCTTGTGCTGTGATTCTGCCTGTGCTGAAACTCCGCCTGTGCCGTGACTCTGCCTGTGCTGAAACTCTGCCTGTGTTGTGACTCTGCCTTGCTATTACGCTAGTGCTGCTACTCCGCCAGTGCTCACTTCGCTAGTGCTGCTACTCCGAAAGGGAGAGAGGTGCTTATAAAACATTTCCTTCCCTCCAAATTCCCTTTTCCTCCACCTCATTTCCAAAAAAAAAAAAAAATTGAGAAAAATCTGAAAAAAATGCTTTTTGTTGTGGGATGGGTCTTATAGGAGTCTGATACAGGTGCTATGAGAAACCCATGGGTCTTATGTGAGTAGGCGGGTTTAATGCGAGTTTGCGCGGGGAAGGGTAGAGAGCACAGGTTCTATGCGAGTGACCCAGCTCGCTATATAACCCGTGAAGACCCGTGGGTCTTATACAAGTGGTGCTTCACTGCTTTTTTCAAACTCGGACTTGCTGATATGAAATTGCAATAATATATGTGAAAACTCAAAACCTTGAGAACAACAGTCAACCAGAACTCAAGTTATCTATGCTAAGCCTACAACAAACTGTGGGGAAAAAATACACTTCAGATCACATAATTGTTAAGGTTCAGTCCTGTGGAAAGGGTTGGGACTTCAGATCAATTAAGGTAGTATACACTTGAGAAGGCACTTTTTAGGAGCTCGGACTTGAAGAAAACCATTGTAACTATGGTAATGCAACTGTGGTAACAAATCTGTGGTGATACAACTTTAGAGTGGTCATACAGTTGTGAAGATATATGTTGGTTATATATTAATGGATGCTTGAACAATTAAGGGTTGAAGCCTTAAACTCAGAACTGTGAGATAGTAATATCATTGGTGCTTGGCCCTGTGAAGAGCAGTGAAGCTTTTGAACAGTGTATCATAGTTGGAGCAGCCCTGAAGCAGAATTATAGCAGTTCCATAATCACCTTTAGAACTTGTTAATTTTGGGCAACTAGGTCCAAACTCCATGTTTTACTGCTCAGATGATGATACCAATATTTTTATTGGATTCCTCTTTCGGAAAGGTGCAAGATTGATCTAAAGATCATCTTCATCAGATGAGTAGAACATTTATTTTGAATTTATTCCACTTATGTGCAAGGTCGGCCAGAATTGTAATGTAGGCTTCAGAGCCCAACATATGTGCCACACACCCTCACAGATGGATATAAATTGTAGAGATTTGGAGGTCATTCCATCATCAACTCACCACACACTTCTCTCGTGTTTGATTGGTTCAATCACTTTTGGAGGCACTTTCTTCTCACACGTGTGGAGCAGCAGTGAGGGCTTTTTGGTGCAGATCTGTCTAGGGCTTCAACGCAGGTTTGACTAGCATTGACTTTGGTCAACACTTGGTCATTTGACCTCCAAACTTCACCAAAAGTCCGATTTCTGAAGGCTTCATTGATTGGCACAAATACCGAGGCTGAACGTTGACTTTGACCTTGCTGCGTTGACATTTTATTGCTGTTGTTTTCCGTTGATTGCGTTGACTGGACAACATTGACTTTGGGTTGAATTTATGGAGCTGTCTTGAGGGTTGTGTGACACATTTGGTTGGATTAGCTTAAGAAGACTTTGTTGGTTGAAGCATCCTGTTGACTGTCGTAACGCCGCCATTCTTCATCTCTGTTTGACAAAAGATAAGTATATTATTGGCTTGTCTTCCGTCGATATATTGATATGTTCTATCAGCATTTTACTTTCATGTTTATTTGATTGCTATTTGGTATCGAGCCCTAGGAGTTTGAAGTAAATTTGCATCAAGCATAGAACACTTTCAAAAATTTACATGGTTTCAGAGCTAAGGTGAAGACAAAGCCCGAGCTTGTGTTGAGAGCAATCACCAAAGAAGTAGCATTTGTCAAGGACACATGGGTACCTCAAATTATAATGGCTTCAAAGCTGATGATAAGTCGACTGTCAAGCTTGACTATCATGCTTGGAAGATGTCTTTGGACTTGGTCTTGGAAGATCAAGATGTCATGGACTATGTGCAAAGAAAAATCCAAGAGCCTCCACCAACTGCACTCGCTGCCACAAAGACGAAGTATAGAAAAGGGGAAATCAAAGCTAAGCTGATTATCCAGGATTCCATCCATAAAAGTCTGGTTGCTTACATCCCTGAGTTGGGCACATCTAAAGAGATGTATGATAAGTTGGTCAACATGTTCAGGGCTAACAATGCAAATCAAGTTCTTTTCTTTAAGAACCAATTGAAGAATCTCAAGAAAGGCAAGGATGAATCTGTTCAATCCTATTTTCTGAAGTTGACCGAAATTAGGAATAACATTCTCGCTATTGGGGACACAATAGCTGATCGAGAAATGATTCTCATTGCACTTGGAGGTCTCCCCCATGAATGACATGTATTCAATGCTACCATTCTCAATAATAATGTGATTCCTGATTTTGATGAAGTATTGTCGAGATGCACTCAAGAGGAGACAAGAATGATGGAATATGAAAATGAAGGTAATGTTGCCTTCACTGCTCGTACCAAGAAGAAGAACAATGGTGGTCCGAGGAACCATGGAAGAGCAGGGCCCAACAGAAAGTAAGGAAGATGTTACACATGTAACAAGTTTGGCCACTATGCTAGAGAATGCCCTAATAGAAGGGATTCTCCAAGGGATGATGACAACAACAACAGGGGGAACGACAATCAAAGGAACAACAGGTTCAAAGGAAAGAGGAGGGCTCCCTCTCGTTGTAATGGAAATGGGAAACCTTTCAAAAGGTCAAGAAATTCCAGGTATGATGAATCTAATGTTGTTGACAATAAAAGAAATGAATTCGTTCTTGTATCTGCCCTCTCTACTGCATCTCCACCCGACACCCTAGATGTCTGGTTGATTGATAGTGGTGCTTCAAGGCACCTCGCTGGTTTTAAACAAGCCCTCTCTAATTTGATTGAGAAGGATACTAATCCGCAAATTATCCTTGGAGATAATATCACCTATCTCGTGGAAGGGATAGGGGCTGTGAGTCGTGACCCTCCATTTATCTCAAGGTCAAGTCCTTCGTTTGCAAGATGTATTGTATGTACCTAATTTGAAGAAGAACCTTTTGTCTATTCCGGCCATGGAAGACAAAGGTTTCAAGGTGGCATTCATTGATGGAAAGGTACGCATTTGGAAGAAGATCTTCAAGGAAGCTCTCACTATTGGTTTTAGAGTTGATACACTCAACGAGGTTGGAGGAAGTCCATTGGGGGCTATGACATGTGATACAATTCGTCAAACTGAATTATGGCACCGAAGGTTTGGACACCTTCATTACAAAGCCCTTCCCGAAGCAAGGAAGGTGGTGACAGGGATGCCTGAATTAAAAAATGATCATGAAAGTGTATGTCAGGGTTGTGCCGAAGGAAAGCAAACAAGCGGACCTTTCCCCTCAAGTGTAACAAAGACATCTGATGTCTTGCAATTGATACATTCTGACTTATCTGGTATGCAGCCCATGACATCCTTGGGAGAACGTTCTTATTACATGACGTTTATAAATGACTTCTCTCGCAAGACCTGGATATATTTCTTGAAGAAGAAAGTCAAAGCATTCAAATGGTTTCGTACCTTGAAGGCCTTGGTGGAAAATCAAACAAGAAAGAAGATCAAGATTTTGAGGACCAATAATGGCACCGAATATGAGTCAATCAGGTTCAATGAATTTTGCAGAGAAGCTGGCATTAAGAGGGAGACCACAACCGTGTATACTCCTGAGCAAAATGGCGTTGCTGAAAGAAAGAATAGGACCATTGTGGAAGCTGCCCGTGCCATGCTATGTAACCAAGGTCTTCCGAAGTTTTTATGGGGAGAAGCTGCGAACACTACTGTGTACGTACAAAATCGATGCCCGCATTCCGCTCTGGACTCCAAAACTCCCGAAGAAGTTTTCTCTGGTAAGAAACCTGATGTTTCTCATTTTAGAGTTTTTGGTTGTCCTGTTTACTTTCATGTGCCAAAAGAGAAGAGAAGCAAGCTGGATGCTTCTGGAAAGAAGGGAATGTTTGTGGGCTACATTGAAACATCGAAGGCATATAGAATCTATGTGCCTGGTTAAAGAGAAGTGGAGATATGCCACGATGTCACCTTCGATGAAGATACTTCCCTCAAGAAAGTGATAAATCTTCCTAGCTCCAAGGAAGACAATGATGAAAGAACAAGGAAGCAAGAAGAGCCGAAGGATGAGGTGATGCACGATGTTGAAGGATCGATGGAACCTATTGATCCACCTCCCTCAATGAAGAGAAGTCACTCATGGCTTGGGGATACTCTCGAGGATGCCGAGAGACATATGGCCCCAAGTGGTGTTGAACCCTTAGTTAAACTGAGAGGGGGGATGGGGGGGGGGGGGTGAATCAGTTTAACACATTCATGATATTTTAAAATTTCTATTAAACCTTATTTACACCTTCATTTCATATCCAACTTAATATGTGAGTAATCTTAGAATGTGAGCAGCAAGTATTAATATAATATAACAGCAGACTTAATATGAGAGCAGCAGGTATTAAGCAGATGATATAAATCAGATCGACACATAAACATCATGCACAGAGACACCAGATATAAGTGGAAACCCATAAAGGGAGAAAACCACATCTTATTATTGTTGTGATGCAAAGGCAAGCTCCAACTCCCTTTCACCACTGTTTTTCTGCAGGCACCAACCTACAGGAGGCTCCTACCTCAATTCTGCAAGCTACAACTTGCAAGGAAGCACCAACTCCCTTCAGTTTTCTGCAGGCACCAACCTACAGGAGGCTCCAACCTCAGTCAGCTACTACTGACAGCTATCAAGCTGCAACTTGATAGGGAAGCTCCAACTTCCTCAATTTATCAAATTGAATGTTTGTTGATTTACCTCAGATATCAGCTCTGTTCTGTAGCTTCTCTTTCTGCTCCTCTTTTCTTAATCTTCTCTACCTTACACTTCTATACTCTGCCTTCTCTATATTTGCTCTCTCTCACTCTTTTTCTGCATATCCAGTTGACATTATTTATAGAGTTCCTCACATGACTGTTTGTATTTCACAAAGAATTTGGAGTGAACAGTCATGACTCTTTGGCTTTTGTCTTCTCATTCCTTTTATCTGCTCATTCAATAAATATAATTGTAGGTGCTTATTTAATATTACAGTGGGATATTTGCTCTCTTCCGGAGACTTGCCAATGCATCACAAACAATAAAAATCAATTAAAACATTTACATTCAAATTACAATGCGAACTCCAACTCAACTCATTTAGTCTTTTGGCTCGCTGCGCGTTTGTCTTTTCTTTGACTGTGTCTGTCTTTTCTGTGACTGTGTTTTGTCTCTTTTCAGCTTTGTTTGCTCTTCTGTCCTTTGCTGTGGTGTAACTGTTGCATACGTGTAACTGTGCCTTTTATATCAGTGCATTTTATATAAATATGTAACAGCTGGCGTTAAATCTGGGCAAATTCCAGCCCTTTACACACAACAAGTGTCTTGTTGATGTGGCGAGTTCTGCAAGCGGAACATACATACACCACAGCAATCGTTGTATGTTAACAATCGCCCTCCACCTTAAGCCGAGGCCCGTGGGTCCACAGACCACGCGGCATATTTCAATACAATTGCAACCGTTACATAAAAACAACTCTAGGCATTTATAACACCTTTTTAATAGCACAGTATTCACAATCCTTATCATGAACTATCAACAATAAAACCCTTTCTTATGTAACTTTCAGTGATTTAATAATAGACCCATTTAACATAAGAAACAACCTTTCGGGCCCACTTGTCGATCTTTGTCTATCTGCCGATGCGATGAGCTGCCTCCGATGCAATGTATCACTCTTTGATTACTTCCGATTGCGATTAATCGCAATCGCAAATCGCATTGTCAAGCTCCACTGCCACACTTTCACTCCGATGCGATTGACCAGTGCCGATGCGATTAGAACTGGAACTCAAACCCATATTAAACATGATTTATAGACCCATCGGGTCCGAACTTCAATCGCAATCGCAAGTTTTTTAATATATGTTCTGACGGTCTGTTTCTTTTCGATGCGATTGGAGCTGGAACTCAAGCTATATATGAGTTGTGATTTATATACCCATCGGGTCCGGATTTCCAATCACAATCGCAACTCTTATATTCTCCGATGTGATTGGGAAGGGTCCCACCTTATGGTACTTTGTACTTTGGTTATTTGTTTATACAACGCTCCACTTATATATATTTATGCTTTGACCTTTGTTTATATGATGCGCTGCACATATATGTAATGCGCTGCATATGTACTCCAGCGTGGGTAACGATTCCTGGAATGAGATTTATACGTATATTCTGCTGCTGGGTTATACGATTCCCAGAATTTGTGTTTATATCTATATATATATATATATCCAGCTGAGGTAGCGATTCTCGGAATTGTGTTTATGTTACATGTAACGCCCGGCTGGGTAATGGTTCTCGGAATAGGGTGTGTATATATATATATACTTTGCTGCTACAATCTTGTGTATCTTCCAGCGGGGGAAGTGATTCTCAGAATTTGTTTATATATATATATATATATATATATATATATATATATATATATATATATATATATATATATATATGTGTGCGTTTGGTTAAGATTCGTTGTAATTTATGCCTTCCGTTAGCATCGCCTTTCGCGTCGATCGCCCATCGTCGTCTCCCACGTTCGACCGTTTTCACCGTGCTCTCCGTATTCGATCACACTTGTGTTGTTCTTCCGCTGTGTCTGCTCGCTTGGCTTTTCTTTGTCCGTCTCTCGTTCGCCGTACTTGCATGTCGCTCTGGCCGTCGTCTCCGTCTCGCCTTCGCCGTTTCGACCGTCCGCTTTCAGATATATTCTTTGTTGTTCTTTATTTTCACATATCAATGACAATATTTCCAACAGTATCCCCCTTTGGCATTGATGGCAATACACTTTCTCTGTTTCCCTGCTCTTCCTCCCCCTTTGACATCAATGGCAAGGGGTTTGAATTCTTAGGTTATACACTGCTGCTTCTGTTCTTTGGATGAGATTCACGGTTCACGTCGGGTTCACCACTTTTCGCTGCACCACTGACCCTTTTTCCCTTTTATTGATTCTTTTATGCTGAAAGTATTCTTGCCATAATTCTTTTGATCCTGAGGACTTGTCTTCATTCTTCACTTGCTGGTTAATCTCCCCTGGGAATGATATTTTCGTTTCTGTTCTCCCCCTGAAGCTGTGCTTTCTCTTCATATTAGAGAATAGCATCTACAGATACTACCCCTAATCTGTCTCTCAAATATTCAAATGGTTCTCTGGCAAGCGGTTTGGTAAATATGTCTGCTGTCTGTTCTTTTGTTGGTACATACTCCAGTTTAACTATCTTCTGAGCCACTTGTTCTCGAAGAAAATGATACTTGATTGGGATATGTTTAGTTTTAGAGTGAAGCACAGGGTTTTTATATATACTTATAGCACTTGTATTATCACATTTGATTGAGATAGGTTCTTCGATGCTTACCTTCATGTCTTGAAGAGTTTGCTTCATCCACATGACTTGTGTACAACATGTTGCTGCTGCTATATATTCTCGTTTCATTGTGACAAGAGATAGATGTTTGTTTTCGTTTAACCATGCTACCGTACTTTCTCCTAGATAGAAAGCACCTCCACTTGTGCTTTTCCTGTCATCCACACAGCTGGCCCAATTTGCATCTGTGTATGCTGTCAAGGTTAAGCTTTTGCCTTTAGGATACCAAAGTCCATATTGAGTTGTTCCTTGTAGATATCTAAATATTCTTTTCACTGCAAGAAGGTGATTTTGTTTAGGTGCTGCTTGATATCTAGCTACTAGTCCTAATGCTAGCATGATGTCTGGTCTTGATGCTGTCAAATACAAAAGACTTCCTTTCATGGATCTGTAGAGTTTTTGATCTATATCTATAGACCCATCATCAGCAAACATCTTGCATCCTGTGATCATGGGAGTTGACACAGGTTTGCAGTCCTCCATTTTGAATTTTTTCAGCATTTCTTTTAAGTATTTTTCCTGAGAGATGAATGTGCCTGTTTTCTTTTGCTGAATTTGAAGCCCTAAGTAGAAACTGAGTTCTCCAATCATGGACATCTCAAACTCTGATTTCATCTCCTCAGCAAATACTTTTGCTAGTTCTTCTCTGTTGCTTCCAAACATAATTTCATCAACATATACTACAACAATCAGGAGCTCATTTTCATGGGTTTTTATATATAGATTGTTGTCTACTCCCCCTCTCTTAAAGCCTTGTTTTTGCAAATACTTATCCAGTCTTGAGTACCAAGCATCAGGAGCCTATTTCAGTCCATATAGGGCCTTTTCCGCACATAATCTTCTTTGTCCTGCCAATGAGAAGCCTTCCGGTTGTTCCATGTATTCTTCTTTCTAAGTCTCCATTCGTAAATGCATTTTACATCCATTTGATATACTAAGTTTTGGTAGCATGCAAAGGCTAGAAACATTCGATGGCTTCCATCTGCCGATAGGGGCAAATGTTTTCATCGGGAATTCTAAGTCCTTTTGACTCTGTGGAACATTCTTTATGTGTATCTTGAGGTTAGCATTCCCCGATTACTTGTCCTTGCTCATTCATTTTTTTTTTGAATACCCATTTTGAACAAATGATATTTTTATCAATTGGTCTAGGAACTAGTTCCCAGGTATTTTTATTTTCAATTTGGTCCAATTCCTCATTCATTGCTTTTACCCAAGACTTGTCCTTGTCAGGTTTTCTTCAAATTTCTTTGGCTCTAATTGTGACAACATGGCTATGTATACCTCTTCGCCTTGTTCCGTTAGTCGCCTTCTTGTCCTGGACCCTCGCTTTCTTATCTCCTATGATTTAATCTTCAAGATGGTTCTTCTGAGTATATCTTGAGGGAGCTTTATAACTCAGCTCTGTATCTTCTGTTGTCTTGCTTGTTTCCTCATCATTTTGGATTTCTTCTTCATGGTTGTCTGATGGACTGCAGCAGTCTGTATTTCGTGTATTTTTTTGAAGTTCTTCATCAAATCTCACATCAATATTTTCTACTATTTTCCGAAGAGTCTTGTTGTAGCACCTGTACCCTTTAATTTTGGAAGAATATCCTAGAAAGATCCCTTCATCTGCTCTTGCATCAAATTTTCCAAGATTTTCATCACTATTCATTATGTAACATTTGCTTCCAAAGATTCTGAAATGTTTGATTGAAGCTGGGTTTCCATGCCACAGTTCATAGGGAGTCTTGTCACTGCTTGGCCTTAAGTGAGCTTTATTAAGGATATGTACCGCTATGTGCACTGCTTTCCGCCTGCATAACGGAGCAATATTCTCTCTTGCATCATGGCTCGGCAATCGTTTGAATGTATCCGTTTTGGGTTTCTCCCACTCCATCTTCCGCCGAGGTGGTCCCTGCAATAGTAAATTGTTGTTTTATGCCATGTTCATTTCATAGGTCTGCAAAGTCATAATCAGTGAATTCACCTCCTCTGTCTGATCTGATGCATTTCAGCTTGCATCCTGTCTGATTTTCTGCTAATGCTTTGAATATTTTGAATTTGTCCAAAGCTTCCAATTTATTCTTGAGAAAAGCAACCCATGTCATTCTAGAGAAATCATCTATTATCAACATGAAGTAGGATTCTCCACTTCGTGTTTTTGTTCTTGCAGGTCCAAACAAATCCATGTGCACAAGCTGGAGTGGTCTTCTTGTTGATAACTCCTCTTTGGCCTTAAAGGATGTGCGAGTCTGCTTACCCAATTAACAAGATTTGCATATGGTATTAGAAGGCCTCTTTATTTCTGGCATGTCTCTGACAGCTTTCTTCTTGCTTAGTCTGATGATGTGATCGAAGCTGAGATGTCCCAACCTTTTATGCCATAACCATGACTCTTCTAGTTTTCTAAGATGGCATGCTTCATCTTCCTCCTTCACAATGTAAACATTGCTCTTTGTTCGAAAACCTTTGAGCAGAGTTTTACCTGTGGTGCTTGATCTGACTTCACAATCTTGTGCTCTAAAGAGAACTTCACATCCTTTGTCACACATCTGACTGACACTTAGTAAATTTTCTTTCATCCCATCTACAAATAGTACATCTTGGGCCTTTCCTCTGCCATTATCTAAGCTGACTGAGCCCTTTCCCTTTATTTTTCCTGATTTATCATTGCCAAAAGTAAGATTACCAGATTTCTTTTCATCAAGAGTTATAAACTTGCTTTTGTCTCCTGTCATGTGTTTAGAGCAGCCACTATCCAAATACCATTGGCTTTTCAGATCTTGAGCAGTTAGAGCCAACTCACATTTATTCACCTTCTTTATCCACTGGAGGCACCCTTTTGTTTGGTATCTTTTGTGAGGAAATGAACTATATCTTCTTAGAGAACATTTGGAAGGTATATGTCCAACTTGATTGCATACACAACATTTGATCATAATTTTTGTAGAATTATGAGTATGAACAAAATTTCTTTAATTCATAAATCTCCTTGAAGTGTGAAACATCAATCTTTGTCCATACTTTCTACACTCAATGATTTTATGACCAAATTCCTTACAATAAAAGTAGTAACCATAGAAGCTATTTGCATACCTGATGTAAGGTTGTCTCTTCCATTTTTTTGCTTAATGCAGTCTCTTCAATGTTTGCATATTTTGCTGGTTTGAATTACTCCTCATTGTATGACAATATGCAGCAAAGTTTCCCAGCTTGTGGCAAGCATAACAGGTGGCATTCTTCATAGTATGGAAGAATCTCCTTTGATGGTTTCCAAATTTTACATACTCAGGGGTCTTAGTATTTATTACATTCTTTGCTACTAGTGGTTTCTTCTGATCTCTGTCTTCCTTATTACAGGTTTCTTCTTTTGTAGGAATTTTTTGAGCTACTTCATCATTCTTCTTTGCTTTTACAAAAATAATCTCTCTGTCAACCTTTTCTTTGCCTTTACTTGATTCTCCTTCATAGCCTATTCCAGTTTTTATCATAGGGGATCTTTGAGCAACCATAATTTCATTCAATTTACTAGAGCTTGTTGTTTGAGAAGAGTTTATAACCAATTTCCTTTGAGCATTTTCTAAATTCTTCCTGAGACATACTACTTCTTCTTCCAAATTTTCTTGTTCTTGATTTTTTTCTTTGATTTGCTTAAGTAACATGTCCTCTATCTTCTTGGCGTCTTCAAGCTTTATCTTTAGTTGCATCAGGACTTCTGAATTTTGTTCTTCTCATACAAACTTGAGGAGAATGTCCTTTTGTTTTCTGCATTTCAGCTTGAGTCTATCAATCTCTTCCAGAGCACTTCTTAGCTCCCCCTCAAGGTCGACTTCACTTTCTTCTTCTTCGTCTTCTAGTAGGAGAACTTCAAGTTATTCTATGGCCATCAATAAGAATTCAGAGGTTCCTTCTTCACTTGAAGATTCATCTGAATCTTCAGATGTACTACTGTCTTGTTGAGCATAGAAGGATTTTCTGCTGAACTTCTTTCCTTTCTACCAATTCTTTGATTTATTTTTCTCTGACTCTTGAGCCTGATTCCTTATTTTCTTGTGAGGACACTTAGCAGCATAGTGTCCCACTCTTCCACAGTTAAAGCATTTGAAGGGGATTTTACCTTTGTATTTACCTAAGCCTCTATCCAATTTATTGACAAACTTTGCCTCTTCTTCATCTGAGCAAGAGCATATGTCTCCCTCTTCTTCTTTCTTATTTTCTGTTTTAAAGGCTGCTTCCCTCGTACCTGGATTCTTCTGTGGGAGCCTCATTTCATAGGCTGTTAGATTTCCAAGTAGCTGGTTCATGGTCAAGGTATCCCAATCAGTTGTTTCCTCTATTGCAGACACCTTTGGATTAAACCTGGATGGAAGAGATCTTAGAATCTTTTGCACAATTATACTTTCTGGCATTTTTTCTCCAAGAGCTTTCATACTGTTAATAATTTCTACAGCTTTTAGAAAGAAACTGGCAATGTCTTCATCATCATTCATTTTTAAGTTTTCAAACTGGGCTCTATATACTTGAAGTTTGGCAGTCTTTATTTTCTTGTCTCCCTCATGTATGTTTTCAAGAGCATCCCATATTTCTTTGGCAGTGTCTTTGTGCATTACTTTTATAAACTCTGCTTCACACAATCCATTCAGGATGGCATTCATGGCTTTTGTGTTAGCCACAAAATCTTGTTTTGTTTCTTTCTCTGTATCAATTGCCTTTGGGGCATATCCTAATTCCACAGTAGCCCAGACTTCTATTCCTAAAGACATTATGTATGTCCTCATTCTGATTTTCCAGAAAGCATAATTTTCAGCAGTGAAGAGAGGGGCTTTATTGGTTGAGCATCCTTCTTTACTAGCCATCTTGGGAACCTAGGATCTCCTTTCAATTGTTAGACTTGTACACAGGAACCCGCTCTGATACCAATTGTTGAACCCTTAGCTAAACTGAGAGGGGGGGGGGGTGAATCAGTTTAACACATTCATGATATTTTAAACTTTCTATTAAACCTTATTTACACCTTCATTTCATATCCAACTTAATATGTGAGTAATCTTAGAATGTGAGCAGCAAGTATTAATATAATATAACAACAGACTTAATATGAGAGCAGCAGGTATTAAGCAAATGATATAAATCAGATCAACACATAAACATCATGCACAGAGACACCAGATATAAGTGGAAACCCATAAAGGGAGAAAACCACATCTTATTATTGTTGTGATGCAAAGGCAAGCTCCAACTCCCTCTCACCACTGTTTTTCTGCAGGCACCAACCTACAAGAGGCTCCTACCTCAATTCTACAAGCTACAACTTGCAAGGAAGCACCAACTCCCTTCAATTATCTGCAGGCACCAACCTACAGGAGGCTCCAACCTCAGTCAGCTACAACTGACAGCTATCAAGCTGCAACTTGATAGGGAAGCTCCAACTTCCTCAATTTATCAAATTGAATGTTTGTTGATTTACCTCAGATATCAGCTCTGTTCTGTAGCTTCTCTTTCTGCTCCTCTTTTCTTAATCTTCTCTACCTTACACTTCTATACTCTGCCTTCTCTATATTTGCTCTCTCTCACTCTTTTTCTGCATATCCAGTTGACATTATTTATAGAGTTCCTCACATGACTGTTTGTATTTCACAAAGAATTTGGAGTGAACAGTCATGACTCTTTGGCTTCTGTCTTCTCATTCCTTTTATCTGCTCATTCAATAAATATAACTGTAGGTGCTTATTTAATATTACAGTGGGATATTTGCTCTCTTCCGGAGATTTGCCAATGCATCACAAACAATTAAAATCAATTAAAACATTTACATTCAAATTACAATGCGAACTCCAACTCAACTCATTTAGTCTTTTGGCTCGCTGCGCGTTTGTCTTTTCTTTGACTGTGTCTGTCTTTTCTGTGACTGTGTTTTGTCTCTTTTCAGCTCTATTTGCTCTTCTGTCCTCTGCTGTGGTGTAACTGTTGCATATGTGTAACTGTGCCTTTTATATCAGTGCATTTTATATAAATACGTAATAGATGGCGTTAAATCTGGGCAAATTCCAGCCCTTTACACACAACAAGTGTCTTGTTGATGTGGCGAGTTCCGAAAGCGGAACATACATACACCACAGCAATCATTGTATGTTAACAATCACCCTCCACCTTAAGCCGAGGCCCGTGGGTCCACAGACCACGCGACATATTTCAATACAATTGCAACCGTTACATAAAAACAACTCTAGGCATTTATAACACCTTTTTAATAGCACAGTATTCACAATCCTTATCATGAACTATCAACAATAAAACCCTTTCTTATGTAACTTTCGGTGATTTAATAATAGACCCATTTAACATAAGAAACAACCTTTCGGGCCCACTTGTCGATCTTTGTCTATCTGCCGATGCAATGAGCTGCCTCCGATGCGATGTATCACTCTTTGATTACTTCCGATTGCGATTAATCGCAATCGCAAATCGCATTGTCAAGCTCCGCTGCCACACTTTCACTCCGATGCGATTGACCAGTGCCGATGCGATTAGAACTAGAACTCAAACCCATATTAAACATGATTTATAGACCCATCGGGTTTGAACTTCAATCGCAATCGCAAGTTTTTTAATATATGTTCCAACGGTCTGTTTCTTTCCGATGCGATTGGAACTGGAACTCAAGCTATATATGAGTTGTGATTTATATACCCATCGGGTCCGGACTTCCAATCACAATCGCAACTCTTATATTCTCCGATGCGATTGGGAAGGGTCCCACCTTATGGTACTTTGTACTTTGTTTATTTGTTTATACAACGCTCCACTTATATATATTTATGCTTTGACCTTTGTTTATATGATGCGCTGCACATATATGTAATGCGCTGCATATGTACTCCAACGTGGGTAACAATTCCTGGAATGAGATTTATACGTATATTTTGCTGCTGGGTTATACGATTCCCGGAATTTGTGTTTATATATATCCGACTGAGGTAGCGATTATCGGAATTGTGTTTATGTTACATGTAACGCCCGGCTGGGTAATGGTTCTCGGAATAGGGTTTGTGTATATATATATATATATATATATACTTTGTTGCTACAATCTTGTGTATCTTCCAACGGGGGAAGTGATTCTCGGAATTTGTTTATATATATATATATATATATATATGCCTGCCGCTTGGGTTAAGATTCCCGGAATTTATGTGCCTCTGTTGTGCTAATGCCTCTGCCGCTCGACCGCTTCACTGCCTCTGTATTTGCTGCCTCTGTCTCCACTGCTCGTCCGTTTCACTGTGCCTCTGTATTCGACTGTTACACTTTAGCAGTGTTCTTCCGCCTGTCTCCTTTGCCCTGCTTGCTTTTCTTTTGTCTGTCTCTGTTCTGCTGTACTTTCCCTGTTTTTGCTTCAGCGCTGCCTCGACCTCTGCCTTTGCCTTCGCTGTATATATTCCCTGTTGTTGTTCTTTGCCTTCTTTGCCATCAATGACAATATTTCCAACAAGTGGGACATTCCGTGAAAGCAAGAAGCCGAATAGATACCAAGGGTATCTAGAAATCATGAGTACAATCGTACAATCTGAGCTTGGATCATTTGAAGAAGTCGTAAAGTACCAAGTTTGGAAGGATGCTATGCATGAAGATTACGAGTTCATTGTGAAGAATGATGTGTTGGATGTGGCCCCGAGACCGGAGGACAAAGCTGTTGTCACGTAGAAATTTCTTTATAAGATCAAGCATGGATCTAATGGTAGTGCTAAAAAGTACAAGTCAAGATTCATTGCCCGAGGCTTCTCTCAAAAGGAAGGCATAGATTATGATGATATATTTGCACCTGTGGCCTGCTATACCACCATCTGATCTATTATTGCCCTTGCTACCATGGATGTGAAGACCGCTTTTCTGCATGGTTTGATAAAGGAAGAGTTGTATGTGCAGGAACCTCTGGGGTTCGAAATCCAGGATAGAGACTCTCATGTATGTTGGTTGAAGAAAGCACTCTATGGGTTGAAGCAAGCCCCCAGGGCTTGGTACAAGAGGATAGATAGCTACTTGATGAAGTTGGGCTTCACTCGAAGTAACGTTGATTCGAACTTTTAGTTCAAGATTGATAGAGAAAAGCCTCTCATTCTGGTTCTCTATGTGGAAGATCTCTTCCTGACAGGCGTTGACCCTCTCATTCATCAGTGTAAGAGGGAGCACACTTTTGAGTTTGAGATGAAAGACCTAGGACCGATGCATTACTTCCTAGGCTTGGAGTTCTGGCAGAGACCTGGCGAGATTTTCCTCCCTCAAGGAAAATATATTGTGAAACTGTTGGAGAGATTTGGTATGGTGGACTGTAAGTTCGTGTTGACACCGATGGAACTGAACTTCAAGAAGTTGTGTGGAAATGCTGCTGGGCCCGCATTGGGAAATCCTACCGAGTATTGTCAACTCGTAGGAGCATTGATGTTCTTAGTGAACTCCCGTCTGGACATATGTTTTGCAGTGAGCACTTTGAGTCAACACATGGTTGATCCTCATCACATTCACTGGGTTGGTGCCTAGAATCTCTTGAGATATCTTTGGGGCACGATAAACCATGGGCTGAGAGACACTGCTGGGAGTTTGAGACTCCATGGATATACTGACGCCGATTGGGCTGGTAGTGTAGTGGATCGCAAGAGCACATCTGGATGCTGCTTCACACTTGGTTCTGCTTCGATATCTTGGATGAGTAGGAAGCAGAAGTCGGTGGCTTTGAGCACCGCTGAGGCCGAATACATTGCGACGAGTATGGCCTATTGTGAAGCTATTTGGTTGCAAAAGCTCTTCAGTGAGTTTTTTAGGCATGTGCTAGATACCACTGTTATCCTTTGTGATTACCAGAGTGGGATTCATTTGTCATAGAATCCCGTGATTCACGATCGATCCAAGCATATTGATATCAGGTACCATTTTATCCGAGATATGGTATAGCGAGGCGCTATAAGGCTCGATCATAGAGGAACTGATGAGCAGGTCGTAGATATTCTCACTAAGCCCTTGGGGAAGGTCAAGTTCCTAACCTTTCGTGAGAATCTTGGAATCGTGGAACGACCCTATTTTGAGGGTCTTGTTGGACGATGAACTCTGGGAGCTCAAGGGGGGCTTTGGGGATAGCTTCTTGGAGCTATAAGCAACCACATGGCTAGGCTTGTTGCTACCTTGTTGGTGTGCTTCCGCCCCATCGTGATGATATTGAGTTGGTTCACCTCTTTTTGATCTGTGCCCCGTATGAAACCTACCCATGGAGTTTCAGACTCATGGGAAGTACCTCTCATCTTGGCCAATGAGGTGGGAAATGTGGATAGAGACCGATAGCAAGACCGATGGACGCATCAGAGATTACTGTACTCTTTTTGTCTAGGATGGCACGTGTCCAACCACTTGACCTGGGATCAAGTCTAGTGAGGTTTCAGACCTCCAACTGACTTCGGGTCAGTTAAACTAACTTCGGGTTAGTATATGACCCTTTTGAGTCCAAGTGAGGTTTTAGACCTCCAACTGACCTTGGGTCTGTTAAACTAACTTCGGGTTAGTATGAGACTCCTTTGAGTCCTATAGAGGTTTCGAACCTCTGAGTTGACTTCAGATCAGCCGGGAGTGATGTCTTTGTGACTCACCATTTGAAATAAAGAAGCCAGCAAAGCAAGTTATGGTAGGATGACGCACGATGTTTGGATGGCACTAGTGGATGGAGTTCACCCTTGTTGAGAGGGAGTGTTAATTTTGGGAAACTAGGTCCAGACTCCATGTTGTACTGCTGAGATGATGATGCCAATATTTTTATTGGATTCCTCTTTCGGAGAGGTGTAAGATTGATCGAAATATCACCTTGATCAGATGAGTAGAATATTTATTTTGAATTTATTCCACTTATGTGCAAGGTTGGCCATGATTGTAATGTAGGCTTCAGAGCCCCACAAATGTGTCACACACCCTCACAGATTGATATAAATTGGAGAGTCTTGGAGGTCATTTCATCATCAACTCATCACACACTTCTCTCTTGTATTTGATTGGTTTGATCACTTTTGGAGGCACTTTCTTCTCACATGTGTCGAGCAGCAGCTAGGGCTTTTTGGTGCAAATATGTCTAGGGCTTCAGTGCAGGTTTGACCAACGTTGACTTTGGTCAACACTTGGTCCTTTGACCTCCAAACTTCACCAAAAGTCTGATTTCTGAAGTTCGCATTGATTGGCACAAATATCGAGGTTGAATGTTGAGTTTGACCTTGTTGCATTGACATTTTGCTGCTATTGTTTTGCGTTGACTAGACAACGTTGACTTTGGGTTGACTTTATGGAGTTGTCTTGAGGGTTGTGTGACACATTTGGTTGGTTGACCTTAAGAAGACTTTGTTGGTTGAAGCATCTTGTTGACTACTGTAACACCACCATTCTTCATCTCCATTTGACAAAAGATAATTATATTATTGGCTTGTCTTCCGTCGTTATATTGGTATGTTCTATCAACATTTTACTTTCATGTTTATGTACGAATTTACAGGGTAAGTTCCATAGATCAAGAACCAAAGGTCACTACTCACAAACAGATCACAAATTAGTACACCAGTATAATCATGTGGTTAAAACCCTCAAAGAGGGAAACAGTCCATGCCCTGAGCCAACGCAGCCACTTCAGGGAATTTATTAATATAAAAGAAAAGTTACATATGTTTCTCTCATAAACGGTTACCGGACAAATGACCCTCCATGCTCTTTAAATAGAGATCATGGACCAATCGGGTTAAGCCACAGATCAAGTGTCGTTAATACCGAGGTGAGAGATACAATGGTCGGATCACTACAAATAGTGACCATCGGATTATAAGTTACAAATGTACATGGTAAAGAAACACACTTTACCTAACTCTACACTAGACTAAGTTATTCTTAACTATTTCCTATGTGTCGGAATATCCTAACATCCCCCCTTAAGAACAACTTGGGATAGGATTGAAGGATTTACAAAGGTGACACAAAAGGAGTCGAGTTCCTATGTGTCGAAATATCCTAACATCCCCCCTTAAGAATAAATTGGGATAGGATTGAAGGATTTACAAAAGTGACACAATAGGAGAAGGAAGGAGGCATTAGAGCCTATCCCCCCTTAGTGACAACTTTCCTGAACTCCAAGCATGGATCGAAGTTTGGTAAACTTCGCTTCTGTGAGAGCCTTCGTAAAGATATCGGCTACTTGATCATTGGTCAGACAATACTGCACTTCAAGAACACGATCATGAATGAGCTTTCTGATGAAGTGTATGTGGAGTTCAATGTGTTTCATACGCTGATGCTGAACTAGATCTTTACATAGCTGAATGGCACTCTGATTATCACACCAAAGTGTAGTTGGATCCTGCTGATGAAGACCAAATTCAGACAGGATCTGACGAAGCCACATGGCTTCCTTGCTGGCTTCAACTGCACCACGATACTCTGCTTCTGCTGAAGAAAGGGAGATGGCACTTTGTTTCTTACAAGACCAAGTAATAGGTCTTGAACCAAGAGTGAATACATATCCTGCAGTGGACTTCCGATTATCAGGGTCACCAGCCCAATCAGAATCAGTGAAACCAATCAACAAGGGAGATGCTCCTGCACTGTAATGAATCCCGAACTGAACTGTACCTCAAATATATCGAAGTATTCTTTTAGCTGCTTTCCAGTGACTTTCATGAGGCTGGTGCATAAACCAAGCGACAAGACCAACAACAAAGGAAAGGTCAGGACGGGTATGGGTTAGATACAAAAGTTTACCAACAAGTTGACGGTATAAGGTAGCATCAACTTCAGGGGTAGTACAGTTGACTGAAAGCTTGACTCTAGAATGAAAGGGAGAAGGGGAAGGCTTACAGTCTTCCATGTGAAAGTGGTGTAGAAGATCACAGGCATACTTGGACTGAGAGAGGGTAATGCCTTCCTTGGATTGCAAGACTTGAAGACCAAGGAAATAATGCAAGTGTCCTAAGTCTGTCATTTCAAACTTCTTTTTGAGGCTAGACTTCACATGGTTTATATGGTTTGGATCACCACCAGTAAGGATAAGATCATCACCATAAAGAACAAGGATGGTGAAGGAATTACCCACCTTCTTGGTGTAGACAGTGTTGTTAGAATGACACCTAGAAAAGCGATTATCTAAGAGAAATCTATCCATTTTGGCATACCAAGCCCGAGGAGCTTGTTTGAGACCATAGAGAGACTTCCTAAGGCGACAAACAAGGCTAGAGTCTTTTTGGATAAAGCCAGGGGGTTGTTCCATGTAGATTTCTTCATGCAAATCTCCATGTAAGAAGGCGGATTTAACATCCATCTGATGGACTTCCCATTTAAAGGAGGCAGCAAGGGAAAGAACAAGGCAGATAGAATTCATTTTGGAAACAGGGGAGAAGGTTTTAGTATAGTCAATGCCTTCAACTTGAGAAAAACCTTTAGCGACAAGACGAGCTTTATGTCTATCCACTTTTCCATCTGGTCCAAACTTTGTTTTGTAAACCCATCTGCATCTGACAAGTTTTCTTCCTTTTGGAAGAGGAACAAGATCCCAAGTATTGTTTGCCAATAAGGAACGATACTCTTCATTCATAGCTTCATCCCAATCTGGATGACCGGAGGCTTCTTCAAAGGTTTCTGGATCAAGTTTTTGTGGAACTTGAGCCAATAAGGAAGAAGCTCTTTCGAACCGAGAACGTGTACGTCGTCGATCGGCAGGGTCACCTGCAAGAGAACCTGCTGCATCCCGAGTAGAGCGGACCCATCTTGGAAGCGGTGGAGTATAAGGAACAATTTCACAAGCTGGAGGAGGATTGTCATCCTCGCTGTCATCATCTGAACTAGAAGGAATGCTATTAAAAATAGAAGAGAGAGAGAGAGGTGGTACATATGCCGAAGCAGGCTCGCAGGCCAAAGGTGGCACACCCCCGTACTAGGCTCGCAGGCCGATATATTTTCATCAAACTTTACATCTCTTCTAATGATTATATTTTTGGATTTGGGTTGAAGAAGTCTATATCCTTTGACATCTTTAGAATATCCAACAAAAATACATTTTTCACTCTTAGGTTCTAAGGCTTTATGTTTCGCATTTGGAATATGGGCCCAAGCATCACTTCCAAAAACACGAAAGTGACTTACATCTGGTTTGATTGAGCTCCAAGCTTCTTCTGGAGTTATATTCTTTAAAACCTTAGTAGGAGTGCAATTTAATATGTAATTTGCACAGTTAGGCTTCTGCCCAAAAATTGAGACCAAGTCCTTTAGATTGAAGCATACAATTAGCCATTTATTTTAAGGTGCGATTCTTCCTTTCAGCTACACCATTTTGTTGGGGAGTATATGGAACAATATGTTGCAATTGAATGCCATGCTTAGTGCAGAAGTTGATAAATTTGTTGTTAACATATTCTCTGCCATTGTTTGATCTTAACTTAAGAATTTGATGTCCATATTGTTTCTCAACAAAGGCCTTAAAGGCCAAGAACATGTTAAAAACTTCACACTTGAGTTTTAAGAAATATACCCAAGTGCGTCTGGAAAAATCATCAATGAAGGTTAAGAAGTACTTGTAACTAGAGAAAGAAACAACAGGAAGTTGACCACATAAATCACTGTGCACAAGCTGCAAAGGGGCCGAAGCGTGCCAAGAGGCACGTTTGTCAAAACTATCCCGATGATGTTTTCTGAGTACACATCCGAAGCAAACACCATCCCGGCATGATACCATAGGAAGGCTCGTAACCATATTTTCCTTACATAGAGTTTGAAGATAGCGATAGTTTAAGTTACCAAATCGCTCATGCCAAAGTTTGCTCACATCATCATTATGAGCAACAAAAACAGAGGGAAGAGAAGATGACCCAAAGTTGTCAAACTGATACAACCTTGTGGAATCATCAGCAATGCCAGTAGCTAAAATAGGATCTTTGAGGTCCTTGATTACAACATCATGAGGTGAGAATTCTACTATTTTCCCTTCACCTGAATGAGTTATCTGATAAACAGATAGAAGGTTGCATGACAAGGTAGGAACACATATTACATCATTAAACTGACCATTATCTAGATGAATGGTTCCAGATCCTACAACACTAAGAGATCTATCATCACCGACATAAATATGTTTGGTTTTACAATCATTTAAAAAAGAAAACATGGATTTATTTTTAGCCATGTGGTAAGAAGCTCCAGAATCAATGAGCCACTCATGAGAAGGAGAAGAAGAAGATACATTTAATGCATAACTAGATCTTGATGCTTGACAACCACAAGCAGAAAGTGCCATGCCTGAAGATGAAGGTGAAGAGTGATCCAAATTGATGTTGTGCTTCTTCATTGCTGCTTCTAAGGCTTCCATCTTCTTAAAACATTTGGACTCTAAATGGCCATCACGATTGCAAAATTTGCAATGTCTATCTGTCTTCTTTCCTTTGTTTTTATATGCCTTATCGTTTTGGTGAGTTTCTTTTTCAATTTGTGGCTGAAATTGCTTAGAATCCTTGTTTTGTTTCGGACCATACTTTTTAGGATATTGCTTCTTGGGATTCTTTTGATATGATTGATGTTGGGCTGCTAAGGCTTCTTAGAAGTGTTTCCAGCAGTGATAAGACAAGGTGTAAAAGTTTTTCTTGTTCTCTTATCAAAGAATCGCAAAAGGCATCAAAAGAGGGATTCTTGTAGGTGGTTCCTGAAGAAATGATGGATTCTCTAGTGGAATGGAAGGCGGAAACAAAAACAGAGTATGCAGGGCCAAGCTTAGTAAGAATGCAATAGATGAGGCTACCATCTTCCTTTTTGACCTTACAACCTTCTAAAAGAACTCTGAGGGTCTTGAATTTGGACAAAAAATCTTCAATAGAGGAGAAATTATTGGGGTCCAAAGTAAGCAACTCATTTTCAAGCTGATGGGCCCTGATTTGATTTTGAATGCCAAAGACAATATTTAGCTTGTCCAGGGCTTAATGAGGGGTGTCAATGTCAAGGATATGAAATCGAAGATCTTGAGCAATGGACATTCCTATCAACCCTAGTGCTTGATCTTGTTTATTTTCCCATTTAGCAACTTTATCATCATCAGAGGGTTTAGTTTCTAGCCTTGTGGCTATTCTATAAAGCCCTTTACTTCTAAGTATATCTACCATGTGAGGTAGCCATTGGAAATAATTGGTGCTGTTAAGAATAACTGGGCATGCACTTTCCATTTTTTTTTTTTTTTAAAAACTAAAGTTGAGAAAAGATGAAACTAACTGCTCCAATGGAAAGATCTCGAAAAATTAGGCCAATTAAAAAAAAACGACTCGAAAAACGGCTTCCGGATGAAGAAGTTATGCCTTTTGAAAAAACTGAGTTGTAGATGCCGAATAGTTACGGGAACGGGATGAAGTGCGGCTCTTTAAAAAAAATTCTGCCCCTTCGAACAAAAACTTTTTACAAAAGAAACTTGAGAAGGAGACTTGAACCCAAGACCTCTATTCTCATAAACTAACCCCTCACCAAGTGAGATAGTAAAAGGATTATGTTATTTTAGAAAGGAGGAAGGGGATATTATTATTATTATGGGTGGCATGCATGCCTTTTCCTGCACAAAAAACGAGCAAAAAAAACGAAATGCAAAGCCTTATGGTAGAATGTTAGATTCCCGGTTAGCCTTACCGACAACTATCACTTTTTTCACTACTTTTGATTTCCCGAGATCGCACAAAGACGCGGGGAAAGAGCATACGTAGCGAAAAAAATCCCTTTTTCCTGTTTCTGATTTGCCGAGATCTCACGGAGCGCACAACAAAGAGAATACACAGAGAAGAGGATATAGATCCGGCAAATAAACAAAACCTTAATACAAGAAAAAAACCGAAATAAGTAGGACTATTAATAAATATAACTGCAAAATAGATGCTTTATACCTCCAGATCTAAACTGACATAACTTGGGCAGCCGGAAACCTTTTCGCATGAAATGAAAGGCGTTCCTCACTGTAACAAACGCTCCGGACACAACCAAGCAGTTCTCCAAGCCCAAAAATGTTCAGAAATTGTAGATCTACAAAGCTGCATTCGCATGCAGTCAAACCGCCTTCGGATTTTGATCACCAACGGACACGACCCTCAAAATAGCTCTGATACCAAGTAGGAATTTACAGGGTAAGTTCCGTAGATCAATAACCAAAGGTCACCGCTTACAAATAGATCACAAATTAGTACACCAGTATAATCACGTGGTTAAAACCCTCAAAGAGGGAAACAATCCACGTCCTGAGCCAACACGACCACTTCAGGGAATTTATTAATATAAAAGAAAAGTTACATATGTTTCTCTCATAAACGGTTACCGGACGAATGACCCTCCATGCTCTTTAAATAGAGATCATGGACCAATCAGGTGTTAAGCCACGGATCAAGTGCCGTTAATACCGAGGTGAGAGATAACCGTCGGATCACTACAAATCGTGACCGTCGGATTATAAGTTACAAATGTACATGGTAAAGAAACACACTTTACCTAACGCTACACTAGACTAAGTTATTCTTAACTATTTCCTATGTGTCGGAATATCCTAACAGTTTATGTGATTGCTATTTGGTATTGGGACCTAGAAGTTTGAAGTAAATTTGCATCAAGCATAGAACACTTTCAAAAATTTACATGGTTTCAGAGCTAAGGTGAAGACAAAGCCCAAGCTTGTGTTGAGAGCAATCACCGAAGAAGTAGCATTTGTCAAGGACCCATGGGTACCTCAAATTATAATGGCTTCAAAGCTGATGATAAGTTGACTGACAAATCTGACTATCACGCTTGGAAAATGTCTTTGGACTTGGTCTTGGTCTTGGAAGATCAAGATGTCATGAACTATGTGCAAGGAAAAATCCAAGAGCCTCCATCATCTGCACCCGCTGCCACAAAGACAAAGTATAGAAAAGGGGAAATCAAAGCTAAGCTGATTATCTGGGATTCCATCCATAAAAGTATGGTTGCTTACATCTCTGAGCTGGGCACATCTAAAGAGATGTATGATAAGTTGGTCAACATGTTCAGGGCTAATAATGCAAATCAAGTTCTTTTGTTTAAGAACCAATTGAAGAATCTCAAGAAAGGCAAGGATGAATCTGTTCAATCCTATTTTCTGAAGTTGACCGAAATCAGAAATAACCTTCTCGCTATTAGGGAAACAATAGCTGATCGAGAAATGGTTCTCATTGTGCTTGGAGGTCTCCCCCCTGAATGACATGTATTCAATACTACCATTCTCAATAATAATGTGATCCCTGATTTTGATGAAGTATTGTCGAGATGCACTCAAGAGGAGACAAGAATGATGGAATATGAAAATGAAGGTAATGCTTCCTTCACTGCTCGTACTAAGAAGAAGAACAATGGTGGTCCAAGGAACCATGGAAGAGCAGGGGCCAAAGGAAATAAAGGAGGATGTTACACATGGAACAAGTTTGGCCACTATGCTAGAGAATGCCCTAATAGAAGGGATTCTCCAAGGGATGATGACAACAACAACGGGGGGAATGGAAATCAAAGGAACAATAGGTTCAAAGGAAAGAGGAGGGCTCCCTTTGGTCGTAATGGAAATGGGCAACCTTTCAAGAGGTCAAGAAATTCTAGGTATGATGAATCTAATGTTGTTGACAATAAAATAAATGAATTCGTTCTTGTATCTTCCCTCTCTCCTGCATCTCCACCCGACACCCTGGATGTCTAGTTGATTGATAGTGGTGCTTCAAGGCATCTCACTGGTTTTAAAGAAGCCCTCTTTGATTTGATTGAGAAGGATACTAATCTGCAAATTATCCTTGGAGATAATGCCACCTATCCTGTGAAAGGGACAGGGGCTGTGAGTCGTGACCATCCATTTATCTCAAGGTCAAGTCCACTGTTTGCAAGATGTATTGTATGTACCCGATTTGAAGAAGATCCTTGTGTCTATTTTGGCCATGGAAGACAAAGGTTTCAAGGTGGCATTCATTGATGGAAAGGAACGCATCTGGAAGAAGAGCTTCAAGGAAGCTCTCACCATTGGTTTTAGATTTGATACACTCTACCAGGTTGGAGGGAGTCCATTGGGGGCTATGACATGTGATACAATTCGTCAAACCGAATTATGGCACTGGAGGTTTGGACACCTTCATTACAAAGCCCTTCTCGAAGCAAGGAAGGTGGTGACAGGGATTCCCAAATTCAAAAATGATCATGAAAGTGTATGTCATGTTTGTGCCGAAGGAAAGCATACAAGGGGACATTTTTCCTCAAGTGTCACAAAGACATCTAATGTCTTGCAATTGATACATTTCGACTTATCTGGTATGCTGCCCGTGACATCCTTTGGAAGATGTTCTTATTACATGAGATTTATAGATGACTTCTCTCGCAAGACCTGGATATATTTCTTGAACAAGAAGGACGAAGCATTCAAATGGTTTTGTACCATCAAGGCCTTGGTGGAAAATCAAACATGAAAGAAGATCAAGATTTTGAGGACCGATAATGGCATTGAATATGAGTCAATTGAGTTCAGTGACTTTTGCAGAGAAGTTGACATTAAGAGGGAGACCACAACTGTGTATACTCTTGAGCAAAAAGGCATTGCTAAAAGAAAGAATATGACCATTATGGAAGCTGCCCATGCCATGCTATGTGACCAAGGTCTTCTGAAGTTTCTATGGGGAGAATCCGCGAACACCGCTGTGTACGTACAAAATTTATGCCCGCATTCCTATTTGGACTCCAAAACTCCTGAAGAAGTCTTCTCTGGTAAGAAACCTGATGTTTCTCATTTTAGAGTTTTTGGTTGTCCTATTTACTTTCATGTGTCGAAAGAGAAGAGAAGCAAGCTGGATGCTTCTGGAAAGAAGGGAATGTTTGTGGGCTAGAGTGAAACTTTGAAGGCATACATAATCTATGTGCCTGGTCAAAGAGAAGTGGCGATATGCCATGATGTCACCTTCGATGAAGATGCTTCCGTCAGGAAAGTGATAAATCTTCCTAGCTCCAAGGAAGACAATGATGAAAGAACAAGGAAGCAGGAAGAGTCGAAGGACCGGTGGACCCTATTGATCCACCTACTTCAATGAAGAGAAGACCCTCATGGCTCAGGGATACTCTCGAGGATGTCGAGAGACATATGGCCCCAAGGGGGACATTCCATGAAAGTAAGAAGCCGAATAGATACCAAGGGTATCTAGCATCCATGAGTACAATCGTACAATCTGAGCCTGGATCATTTGAAGAAGCCGTAAAGTACCAAGTTTGGAAGGATGTTATGCGAGAAGAGTACGAGTCCAGTATGACGAATGAAGTCTGGGATTTGGTTCCGAGATCGGAGGACAAAGATGTTCTCACCTCGAAATGGCTCTATAAGATCAAGCATGGATTTGATGGTAGTGCTGAAAAGTACAAGGCAAGATTGGTTTCCCGATGCTTCTTTCAAAAGGAAGGCATAGATTATGATGAAATATTTGCACCTGTGCCCCGCTATACCACCATCCGATCTATTATTGCCCTTGCTGCCACGCAAGGATGGAGTCTCCATCAGATGGATGTGAAGACCTCTTTTTTGCATTGTTCGATAAAGGAAGAGGTGTATGTGGAGCAACCTCTAGGTTCGAAGTCCAGGATAGAGACTCTCATGTATGCAGGTTGAAGAAAGCCCTGTATGGGTTGAAGTAAGCCTCTGGGGCTTGGTACGAGAGGATAGATAGCTACTTGATGAAGTTGGGCTTCACTCGAAGTAATGTTGATCTGAACCTTTACTTCAAGGTTGATAGAGAAAAGCCTCTCATTTTGGTTATCTATGTG
This sequence comes from Pinus albicaulis, assembly GCA_034641835.2. Classification (NCBI taxonomy): domain Eukaryota; kingdom Viridiplantae; phylum Streptophyta; class Pinopsida; order Pinales; family Pinaceae; genus Pinus; species Pinus albicaulis. The sequence continues at coordinate 1,287,783,663 of CM076578.1, forward strand.
GACGATCTCTTTCTAACAGGTGTTGACCCTCTCATTCATCAGTGTAAGAGGGAGCTCGCTTCCGAGTTTGAGATGAAAGACCTAGGACTGATGCATTACTTCCTAGGCTTGGAGGTCTGGCATATACCTAGCGAGATTTTCCTCTCTCAAGGAAAATATATCGTGAAACTATTGGAGAGATTTGGTATCGTGGAATGTAAGTCCGTGTCGACACTAATGGAACTCAACGTCAAGAAGTTGTGTGGAAATGTTGTTGGGCCCGCATTGGGAAATCCTACCGAGTATTGTCAACTCGTAGGAGCATTGATATTCCTAGTGAACTCCCTTCCGGACATATGTTTTGTAGTGAACACTTTGAGTCAACACATGGTTGATCCTCATCACATTCACCAGGTTGGTGCCAAGAATTTCTTGAGATATATTCGGGGCACGATAAACCCTAGGCTGAGATACACTGACGGGAGTTTGAGACTCAATGGATATATTGATGCCGATTAGGCTAGCAATGTGGTGGATCACAAGAGCACGTCTGGATGCTGCTTCACACTTGGTTCTGCTTCGATATCTTGGATGAGCAGGAAGCAAAAGTCGGTGGATTTGAGCACTGCTGAGGCCGAATACATTGCAACGAGTATGGCCTGTTGTGAAGCTATTTGGTTATGAAAGCTCTTCAGTGAGATGTTCGGGCATGTGCTAGATACCACCGTTATCCTTTGTGATAACTAGAGTGGGATTTGTTTGTCAGAGAATCCCGTGTTCCGCGATCGATCCAAGCATATTGATATCAGGTACCATTTTATCCGAGATATCAGGTACCATTTTATCCGGGATATGGTACAACGAGTCATCGTAAGGCTCAATCATATAGGAACTGATGAGCAGGTCACAAATATTCTCACTAAGCCCTTAGGGAAGGTCGAGTTCCTAACCTTCTGTGAGAATCTTGGAATCGTGGAACGACCCTATTCTGAGGGTCTTGTTGGACAATGAACTCTGGGAGCTCGAGGGGGCTTTGGGGATAGCTTCTTGGATCTATAAGCAACCACAGGGCTAGGTTTGTCGAACCTTGTTGGTGTGCTTTCGTCCCACCGTGATGATATTGAGTTGGTTCACCTCTTTTTGATCTGTGCCCTGTATGCATCCTACCCATGCAGTTTCAGACTCATGGGAAGTACCTCTCATCTTGGCCAATGAGGTGGGAAATGTGGATAGAGACCGATAGAAAGACCGATGGACGTATCAGAGATTGCCGTACTCTCTATGTCTAGGATGGCGCATGTCCAACCACTTGACCTAGGATCAAGTCTAGTGACGTTTCAGACCTCCAACTGACTTCGGGTCAGTTAAACTAACTTTAGGTTAGTATATGACTCTTTTGAGTCCAAGTGAGGTTTTGGATCTCCAACTGACTTCGGGTCAGTTAAACTATCTTCGGGTTAGTATGAGACTCCTTTGAGTCCTATAGAGGTTTCAGACCTCTGAGCTTACTTTGGGTCAGCCGGGAATGATGTCTTTGTGACTCACCGTTTGAAATAAAGAAGCCAACAAAGCAAGTTATGGCAGGATGACACGATGTTTGGATGACACTGGTGGATGGAGTTCTCCCTAGTTGAGAGGGAGTGTTAATTTTGGGCAACTAGGTCCAAACTCCATGTTGTACTGCTCAGATGATGATGCCAATATTTTTATTTGATTCCTCTTTTGGAGAGGTGCAAGATTGATCTAAAGATCATGTTGATCGGATGAGCAGAACATTTATTTTGAATTTATTCCACTTATGTGCAAGGTCGGCCAGAATTGTAATGTAGACTTCAGAGGCCAACAGATGTGTCACACACCCTCACAGATGGATATAAATTGGAGAGATTTGGAGGTCATTCCATCATCAACTCACCACACACTTATCTCTTGTGTTTGATTGGTTCAATCACTTTTGGAGGCACTTTCTTCTCACACATGTGGAGCAGCAGCTAGGGCTTTTGGTGCAGATCTGTCTAGGGCTTCAACACAGGTTTGACCAACGTTGACTTTGGTCAACGCTTGGTCTTTTGAGCTCCAAACTTCACCAAAAGTCCACTTTCTGAAGGCTGCATTGATTGGCACAAATATCGAGGCTGAGTGTTGACTTTGAACTTGTTGCATTGACTTTTTGTTGTTTCTTTTTTGCATTGATTGGACAACGTTTACTTTGGGTTGACTTTATAGAGTTGTCTTGAGGGTTGTGTGACACATTTGGTTGGCTGACCTTAAGAAGACTTTGTTGGTTGAAGCATCTTGTTGACAGTCATAATGCCACCATTATTCATCTTTGTTTGACAAAAGATAAGTATATTATTGGCTTCTCTTCCGTCAATCTATTGGTATGTTTTATCAACATTTTACTTTCATGTTTATGTGATTTCTATTTGGTATCGGGCCCTAGAAATTTGAAGTAAATTTGCATCAAGCATAGAACACTTTAAAAAAAAATACAGTTTGATGACATTCTTGTAACAACTCACTGAGCTTTGAACAAGGATGTATTTGGAGTTTTTGACAGTGGAAATTTGGAAGGAATAAAACTATCTTGTGGCTTGAACAATGGAGATATTTGGAACCTAAACTTTGGAGAACTTGAAGCTGAGAATAATGTTGCAGCCTATTGAACACACCTTGAAGTACTCTTGAATGAGGGTTGTTTTTGAAGATTCTTTGTCGAACATGATTAGAGCAGCCTTTAAGGACAAGATTGAAGACAATTATTGAAGCAGTCATTAGCCTCTACTTGGAGCTTTGGTCAGTGAAGTTTGTTGATGACAACTTGAAGATATTCTTGTTGCAGACACAAAGAGCCTTGGAGACACCTTCAATGAAGTGTTGGAGTTGACATTGTTGTGAACTAGACCCTAAAGTATCTTGGAGGCCTTTTGAAGCATTTGCTGAAATAGATCTTGGAGGCAATCTTGGAAACATGATGCTTTGCTAAAGCCCTCATGGAGTAATATTGGAGAAAGTGTTTTGGGTAACATGATGAACAGTGGTGACACCTTCTGAGAAGACAAGGTTGTCATTGATGAAGTAATTTGGAGAAGGCATTGTTGATGATAGACAGGGCTCGTTGAAGAAGATTTTGGGAATCGTGAACAAACATCAAACTTATCTTGATGAATTGAAGCAGTGGGTTGGAGCCCTAGAGGATATGTGTCCTCAAGAAGACCAGGTTGGTGCTTCTACTAGAGATAGGGTTTGGAGCCTCAAAGTGACAAGGTTGGTGCCTTGGGAAGATAGGGTTGGAGCCGTAGAGGTCGGAGCCTTGTAAAGTCTAAGTTGGTGCTTGGCGTAGTACATGTTGGTGCCTGGAAGGATTGAAGATTGGTGTCTTGATCTAGGGTTGGAGCCCTACACTATTGTATTGGATTTATTGTAAAGAAGAGATTGATAAAAATATTTATTCTTATTGTTCATGTTGCGTTCTAATTATAAGTGATCTAACTGGTAAAAATAACGATTGAAAAGAAATATTGATTTACCCCACCTTTCACTATTTCCAACAATTTGGTATCAGATCCAGTACCTTCGCTCATAAGCCCTAACAACTTGAAGGTTGATCCTTCGAACACAAATGAAAAATTCAAGGAAGAAACCCTCCAATCCTTCTAAAGATGTATGTTCCTCCACCGTGAAAACTAAAGAAAATCAAATTGGGAAAATTCCATTGTTCAATGGAAACTTTAGTATATGGAAGATGAGAATGAGGAATTTCTTAATGGCTCAAGGTGTTGAAGTTTGGGAACCAATGATTACTGAAAATAAAATGGAAGAAGAATCCAAGGAATATAATTCAAGAGCAATGAAAGCTATCTTGAGTGGACTACCGGATCCTATAAAGGCCAAAGTGGAGAAATGTTCATCGACAAAAGGTATGTGGGACAAACTCCAAGATCTTCACTCAAAAAGAGCATTGACCATGACTGCTAGTCAAGAAGATGATGGTGTTGGACACCTAATCCTCAACGGATAGGTGTGGAAGGCGAATGGACAAAAGGAGTCCAAGGGACCACTTGGAAGATGAATCCAAGGGTCACCTAATGTACTATAAAAGCAAATCTATAGTTAATAGTAAAATAACTCACGCCTATCTTTCCTATGTGTGTATTTACTTTCTCATCCACCATGTGTGTGTTTAACATGGTATCAGAGTCGACGATTGTTGGCCTTGCGTGAAGTGATCTCCATGGTTCTGTCAATTTATGATAGTGAGTTGGTGCCTCCACACAAAATCAAATTGGTGCATCTATTGGGAGATATCTACATTGAATGGTATGTGTTAATATTACTGAAGACCACAACATTGAATTGTTTAAATGTATTCTATATGAGTTGAATGAATGGTATACATATGGTCCCTGGATGAATGCATTCAAGCGCTTTAGTTCCCGTACCATGATGCCATATGAACGCTGTTGTTTAATGCCTTAACGCCATGGTTAATGCCTCCATATATAATGATGGTTGCCCATATAACGTTGGTCAACATACGTTTCACCATACCAAAATCTTCTCCCAATACTGCATGCTACAGACTGCGTCCCTCTTCCCACAACACCGACCTCTGAAGGTATCCATGCAATCTTTATGAAACTTATTCATACATAATAGGTGTCGAATAAGAGATTAAGATATTTCAATTTGTGAACTTGAGCATCTTATCTTATGCCCTCGTAACTCTTGACATTCTGCATTTAACTTCCGTTGAGGAGGTATTTTATCCATGCGTTATTTTTAGTTGTCCACCTTGATTGGATGCGTTGAAACTCGCTCTGCACGACCTGCATCACACCAATACCGATATATGTAATTCCCTCTCTGCGTGCTTCTCATATAATGACAACTACACCCTTTAAACTGGGAGAATATCCAATTGTTGCAGTGACATAATCGTTTCTTTTCTATTCTGAGACTCTTTGAGAATCGACTATGGTAGAATCCAAAGTATGTGGGAAACCCCTAAATCCGATGAACAATTTGTCATCATTTCTTCCTCCATCGTTGGTTACGCTTGCCATCGGTTCGCATTCATCACATTTGGGGGAAAAGGCCAGCTCTGTCCAGCTCCAGTGGTCTGACCTGCCCAGCTACAACAGAACCGTTTTAAATTGAGGAGATTGAACCGTTTTTGGAGATTGCGAAGGTTAATTCATGCTCTTACACAGGGTAGAACCGCCCACGCAGGCTCTGCCTCTCCTCAACTCAATGCGCAGTCTCGTCTTGTCGCTGCCGGTGCTCCTCCAGGCACCGTCCTCCAGTGAACGATCAAACGGGGGCTTGTTCGAAAGGGCATCAATTCAAATCCCACTCTTGGAAACAAGGTGTCTTTGGCTACTTACTGAAGATACAAATGAAGAAATGTAAGGCCTGACATTTGGGCAGAGGGTTATAGTACCTAGACAATATTTATTGAAGTAAGCACTGCCATATTACATCTATAATTCCACCTATTTTTCCACGTTCACCTCTTCGACTTCCTCCTTGTCTGTTTGTTGTGTATGCTGGATGTCGCATTGCTGGATGTTGGATTGTGTGTTGAATGTAGTGCATTGAACTGCATATTGAACTGCAATGCCATTCTGTTAAGAGGACGAGTTCCCTTCTTATTTCGCTGGTCGAATCTTGAGAATAGAGGTCTTATTTTGGGAAAAGAGATAAGGTTGAGTTCTGGTTCCTAATGGTTCAAGTTATCCCTTAAAGGGAATATAATCTCCTTCTTATATCAACGCATCTATTTGCTACAATCTAGACGTGGTTCTCTGATGTTAGAGGACAAACCACATTACTCCTATCGTGGGAAGAATCACCTTAGTTTTGAGTCGAGTTTATGGCTGAAGGGACCATATTCAATCACTCTTGAGAGCCATATAAAATTCTGAGTGTGAAGCTGAACCTACCTCACCAAGGGACCGATTTTATGAAGTGATTTATTGGCTGGAAATTATCTTCAGTTTGGGCGTGTTGTGACTCTCTTCCTAGGCGTGTTATGGACCAATACCTCATTAACCAATACCTCATTTGTGTTTTATTGGTTCGCGCATTGTTTACCTTATGCGTTTGAAGTTTCCTTGGACTTGTAGATTGTGCGGTGGACTGTGGTGAAACTGGACTATGGTGAAGGTTGTTTCTGCTATTTCTTGATTAAATCCAGCAACAGGTTGGACTTGGACTTGACTTGGAATGATAAAATTCAAATCCCCTTGAGGCATTTGTGGAACATTGAATTGTATTTTGAGTGTGGATTAATCGGTGTTGTCTCAAAACATAAATATTATATACCTTGTTAAAGCATTCATTGTAGATGAAATATTGTTTTTGCTTAGCAAAATCAATTGTATATGAGTTGAGAGCTAAAGCTGGTATTTTCCTCATTACTGTTTGCTAAGGGCGGAGCTGCAAGAAAATTTTAAGGTTTTAAATGGATCAAATTGACAATTTATTAGAGTTATTGAGAAATTTAATCATGTCTACCGTTGAAAGCAAAGTTAAAGTCAACAAAGACACTCTCTTTGATATTCAGACTTGCTTGCATCATGCACAAGAGAAGATTGATATTTTGCAGATTGAATCTTAGCTACAACAAGAAGAATTACAATAGTGGAGTCATCATTCTGAACTTGTTCTTGTTCGGAACATTGAGATAGACTCCCATCAGCAACAAGAAATTGCAGATGCAGTACCCATTTTAAGAGCAGATTTGCAGAAAGAAGAAAAAATCTAGCCTACACTTCCCAAGCCCATCATCAGACCTTGGGAAAATATTGTCCATAACAAGCACAGAATAGGTCTTGGATATGACAAGGAGTTGGCCTTTCATATTCCAGACTACTCCAAGTCCATCAAATTTCGTAGTGCTGGATTTCTTCATGATAACGCACCTACATCTGTTCCAGATCCTGCTCCTCTTCCAAAGAAGTAACAACAAATTGAAAAATGCCAACATTGTGATCGAGTTGGCCATAAGAAAGATCACTGTTTTGATCTTCACCCATGCAAGCACTGTGGTCGCCACACCCATTCTTCACACAAATGCTTCAAAAACAAGCCTCCTACAAGAATAAAGATTCATCTTGGATGGATCTCTTCTTGGCAATGGGCACCAACATCCAAGAAGATGTTTAAGTCACATGTCAGAACTTTTTCTAGAATATTGAACAAACTTGCAGTTGAGTTTTCGCCATCATCTCACCTTGTACCTGACAAGGGGGAAAATGGTGGTCATCTACAAGCTTCGAAGCCACATCAAGCGAGCCTGAGCCACAATCTCTCATTCCAGATTCAGAGTTGTAGCCAGAGACACAGTAGTTCAAGCGAGCCTGAGCCACAACTTGTCGTCCAGATTCAGAGTTGTAGCCAGAGACACGGATGCCCATGAGCATTCCTTTGGTTGGTGGACAGCCTTAAACCATCCATGCGAGGTTGATATTCTTCCTCTTCAAAAATTCGGAGCACTTCCTCTAGCAAAATACTTTAGCTTCGTGCCAGCTTTGGTAGAGTTCTGGGAAATGCATTAAGCATTCCAGTGTTGGTGGTCATCCTTAAACCATCACAGGTTGTAGACCTCCCTTCTTCTAGGTTGAAGGTCTCCCTCTTCAAATATGAGGGACACTTCCTCTAGCAAAAGCCCTCAGCTTCTTGCCAGATTTGGAAGAGTTCCGGGAATTGCACTAAGCGTTCCAGTGTTGGTGGTCATCCTTAAACCACCTCTTTATGCCAATATTTCAGAGAGCTGATTCAGCGTAAGTGCTGTCATGCATACTTTGCAGATTTGTATTACAACTCTCTTCATGGACTTACACATACCCCTTTGGATTAAGGGGGGGAATGTTGGACACCTAATCCTCAACGGGTAGGTGTGGAAGGTGAATGGACAAAAGGAGTCCAAGAGACCACTTGGAAGATGAATCCAAGGGTCACCTAATGTACTATAAAATCACATCTATAGTTAATAGTAAAATAACTCACGCCTATCTTTCTTATGTGTGTGTTTACTTTCTCATTTACCATGTGTGTGTTTAACAGATGGAAAGCAAGAAGGAAATCCAAAACCCATTAAGGAAGTTGAAAACAAGAGTGAAGACATCAAGGCCAAGGAAGACCTAGAAGATGAAGAAAATAAAGATGACTTTGAAGAAGATCTATGGCGAAGCTTGTAGTTTCCCTAGAAGAGATAAGCAGTTTGAAAAAGGAGAATGAGGAGCTCAAGAAGCAATCTCAAGATGGTGACCATGAACTTGACAAGACAAGGAAGGAAGTTAACCTATTCAAGCTTCAAGTTCAAGAAAGAGATGAGGAGCTTACCAAGCTTAAGGAGGAATTTCATCAAAACAAGAGAAAACATCATGAAGAAGTCATATACATGACAAATAAATTGGATAAGGCAAAGAAAAGGGAAGAAACCTTGTCAAGCCATCTTGAACACAGACATGAAGACTTGAACAAACTTAAAGGAAAAATTGGTCAATACAAGGAAGAAGTCTCCTCCCTTGAATCTCAACTAGGAGAAGCAAAGATTCAAGCACAATAAGCTAAAAAGGTGATGGAAGCTTTGACTCTCTTTGAAGGAAAAGTCAATGAAGTCGAAAAAGATAAAAAGGCTATGGCATATCAACTAAAAGAAAAGGATGAAGAGATCTTGCTATACAGTCAAATTTCATCTCTCTAAAAATTGAAACACGTGAATCAACAAGGATGATGGAAGAAATGAAGAACCAACTAGTTATGAAAGATGAAGACAATGAAAAGTTGAAAGGAGAAATTGTTTCTCTTAAAAAGGAAGTTGACTTGTTGAATAAGAACTTAAAGGGTTCTCAAACCCTAGATGACATCCTAAGTCATCAAAGATCCCCCGTTGATAAATCAGGTCTTGGTTATGCAGGTGAACCCTCAAACAAAAGTGATGCAAACCTAATGCCTCAAACAACAAGGATGTGAAGAAGCTTGGAAGAAATATTGATGCCCCCAGTTCCAGCAAAAGCATGAGTCAAGATGACATTAGAAGAAACCCTACTTCAAGAAGATATGTTGATGGTGTCAAGGATGCAAGAGGCAATGGATATCATCAAAGGATCCCAAGGCATAATGACTTTGGAAGTACATCAAGGCAATCTCCATCCTCTAGGTACCAAAGTACATTTTTTGGTTATTGCTATTCCTGTAGAAACTTTGGACATATGGCAAAGGATTGTAGGGCATACCACAAGGAAAAATATAATGCTCCCTATCAGCTCCCTAGAAGCAACTTTGCAAGAAGAAGTCATGATTCCTCGTTCAAGAACAAGATGGAGTGATTCAAATTTCAGAACATTGGACATATGTCTCGTGATTGTAACTTGAATTGGGTCCCTAAAGAAGCTAAAAACATACCAAGCAATAAAAGAAAGTTACACAAGTATGTAGAAGGAAGCTAATTGGATCATAAATCCTCTTGAACACTCAAGACATCAACACATGTTGTGTTGAAATTTGGTTACCGAAGGACAGGTGGTTCCCTAAGGCTTTGATCTTTGGCCTAGGGAAAAGTGTCCAAAAGAATTTAATTTTTCTCTTAAAGTGACTTTATAATTTTATAAAGTCAAATCTAATTTAAAAGTGACTTTAAGTGATAAAGTTACTAAAGTCTAATTTTAAAGTGACTTTAATAAAGTTAATGTAAAATTAGAAAGAAAAAGTGACTTTGGAAATAAATGACTAAGTGGGTCTTTATTAAAGTGGGGTGAATTAAAAAATAGAAAGTGAGATTTAAATGAGCATTTAATCTCAGCCCTAGATCTAAATCTGTTTCAGCCATTGGATTTAGAGATTCCCCAAAAGTCACTTAGGGTTAGGTTAAAGGGGGAAAAGGAGGAAAAGGTCATTCATTCTTTCATGAGCAGATTGGGAGAAGGAGAGCAAGAGAGCAAGGGAGATTTCTGGGCAGTGAGGAGAAAGAGGTAGCACTTTGGCACACATTCCAAAACAGTGTTTCAGCAAGTCCGTACAGCAGAGTTAGCACACAGTGAAAGGCAGATTTTGGGCACGATTTTCTAGAAAATCCGTACAGCAGTTTTGGCTCAGTTTCCAAGAAGGCCGTACAACAAGTTGGCATGAAAATCGAGGAGCAGAGAAGCTAGTTTTGCTGGCACGTTTTTCAAGGGAGGCCATACAGCAAGTGGTTGTACCCTTGCACAGATTTCAAGGCAGAAATCCGTACAACAGCTCTACTGTTTTTTTCTGCATGGAAATCGAGAAAAATAGTACAACAACATTTATGGCAGCTTGCATGCATTTCTAGACAGTCCGTACAGCAGCATTTAAGGCTGCAAATTTGGGCACAAAAATCGAGGCGGCCGTACAACATTTATTGCTGTTCTATTTCACTGTTTACACGTTTTTCGAGGTGGTGGTAAAGCACGAAAAACGAGATAATTTGTAATCTGTACTTGCTGATTTTTCTGATTTTTTTCTCTCACTGTAAAAACATTTTTCCCAGAAATAAGAAGGAGCTTTCGAACTGGTTTTCCCCAAGAGTTGTAGGGGGTTTTTCTAGGGTCACCTTGACCAAAAATCACTATGTTATAATGTGTTGAATGGCTGTTTGTATCTGCTGATTTTTATTTCTGCATTTTCCAACATTCTGTAAATTTTCCAGAATTTGTGTTTTCAGCAAAAATTATTTCCCTGTTGTTGAATGTAAGGATATGGGAAAGGGAATTTAACTAAAAGGAGAAATAAGGTGAAACTGAAAACCGGGGTGGGAAAGTCAAGAAATTTCTACATGTTGTTGATTTCAGTGGCAGATAATATTCCAAGTCTTGATGATGATATTTTTCCAATTAAGGAGAAGACCATGCATACGGTTAGGGGGAGCTTGTGATTCGTGACCATTCTTGCAGAAGCTATCCGTGAAAGGGCCCTATGAAATCCTTGATGAGTCACACATGGACAATAATCTTTTGATAGATCATCCCTTGGGAGCAACTTCATTGAAGAACATAATCCTTTACTCATCCAATGGACCATTGTTGAAGATGTCTTCCACTTAATCACAAAGCAAGCAATCCATCTTGAGCTAGAATATTTTATGAAAGCGGGGGGAGTTGGTTCATCACATGAAGAAATGCAAACACATCTATCATGGACCACATTGCCAAAAGGAAGAACACCTTGACAGGAGGAGCAACATATCTATCATGGAGAACTATCATTGATGAAGAAAATATGATGGGAGAAACATATCAAGAAGCAACTTGATAGGGGGAGTACTTGGGCACCCCATTTTCCATTGATGTCAAAGGGGGAGAGAATGTTGAAACACAAGAATATTGCATCAATGACAAAGGGGGGGACTGTTGGCTAAGGTTGTCATTGATGTCAATATGGAATTATTAGAGATGGAAAATATTCTTCTGAAACATGAACCTCATTACAAACCCTAGCTACTAAGAAAGCCTTTATCTAAGATGATCATGATGCCCTTGAAGATTGATGTATAATCCATAAATGACAATTATGTGCTTAATATTCAAGCCCTTGCCCTAATTCTAATAACATGATGTCCTTGCTCTTGATGAATCTATAGCCCTCATCTATACGATGGCAAGCCCTCCTTGATTAATGCTCACAATGACCTAGCTTTTAATGAAATAAGGATGCCTATCTTAATGAAGAACTCATGAGAAGAAGTCCTAGACATTTAATGACATGACTAGCTCTATTGAAGAACACTTGCTCTAAGACCAAATGTGAGCTCATTACACTTGATGACATGGATTGATGACCACACTTGAAGCCCTACTAAGAGGTTCATTATTGTCAAGCCTTGAAGGAGCCTTTACCTGGAAAGCCTTATTAAAGATGCCCTAATCCTATTAACGTTGATGGCCTATGTCTATGAAGAAGGAACCCTAACAAAATCCTAGTGGCTGCCATGAAAACTAATAATGACAGTTTCACAAATATATTTTTCTTGATGGGAAGATGACCTCACCTAAGGTTGAAATTGACATCATCTTGTAGAGTATATTTTTCCCTTTATAATGAGCTATTATACGCATCCTAACTCCTTCTAGATTGTGAGAAATTGAATTTATAAGTTAGAAAATTTATTATTTTTTCCTAGCTGATTTGAGCGGACTTGTGTAGGTTGTCATGTCCCCTCAAGAGACATGTCTATTTGTTGGAGGTAAAATCAGTATAAATATAGGTTCGAGCTCCTCATTCTTGGCATAAATTTTTGGTGAAGATCACAGAAAAATTCAGGAGATAAGAAGTCGAGGAGGACAATTAAGGATATATTTGGACAAATATCTTTATACTTTTTTCAAAATCTGACTTGCTGATCTGGAATTGCAATAATATATGTGAAAGCTCAAAACCTTGAGAACAACAATCGACCAAAACTTAGATTATCTATGCTACAACAAACTGTGGAGAAAAAAATACACTTATGATCACATAATTGTTAAGGTTCAGTCCTGTGGAAAGGGTTGGGAATTCAGATCAATTGAGGAAGCATACACTTGAGAAGGCACTATTTAGGAGCTCAGACTTGAAGAAAACTATTGTAACTGTGGTAATGCAATTGTGGCAACAAATATGTGGTGATACAACTTTAGAGTGATCATACAGTAGTGAAGATATATCTTGGTTATATATTAATGGATGCTTGGATAGTCAAGGCTTGAAGCCTTAAATTTGGACCTGTGAGACAGTAATAACATTGGTGCTTGGACTTGTAAAGAGCAATGAAGCTTTTGAACAATGTATCATAGTTGGAGCAGCCACGAAGCAGAATTGTACCAGTTCCATAATCGCCTTTAGAATTGCTTGATGACATTCTTATAGTAGCTCACCGAGCTTTGAACAGTGAAGTATTTGGAGTTTTTGAGAGTGGAAATTTGGAAGGAATAAAACTAGCTTGTGGCTTGAACAATGGAGATATTTGGAGCCTAAACTTCGGAGAACTTGAAGCCGAGAACAGTGTTGCAGCCTATTGAACACACCTTGAAGTACTCTTGAATGAGGGTTGTTTTTGAAGATCCTTTTTGGAATAGGATTAGAGCAACCTTTAAGGACAAGATTGAAGACAATTATTGAAGCAAACATTAGCCTCTGCTTGGAGCTTTGGACATTGAAGTTTGTTGATGACAGTTTGAATATATTCTTGTTGCAGACACAAAGAGCCTTGGAGACACCTTCAATGAAGTGTTGGAGTTGACATTGTAATGAACTAGACCCTAAAGTGTCTTGGAGGCCTTTTGAAGCATTTGCTAAAATAGATCTTGGAGGCAATATTGGAAACATGATGCTTTGCTAAAGCCCTCATGTAGTTATCTTGGAGAAAGTGTTTTGTGTAACATGAAGAACAATGGTGACACCTTCTGAGAAGACAAGGTTCTCATTGATGAAGTAATTTGGAGAAGGCATTGCTGAATATAGACAGGGCTCGTTGAAGAAGATATTGGGAGCCATGAACAAACATCAAACTTATCTTGTCAAATTGAAGCAGTGAGTTGGAGCCCTAGAGGATAGGTGTCCCCAAGAAGACCAGGTTGGCACATGTACCAAAGATAGGGTTGGAGCCCTAGAGGTTGGAGCCTCAAAGTGACAAGGTTGGTGCCTTGGGAAGATAGGGTTGGATCCCTAGAGGTCAGAGCCTCATAAATTCCAAGTTGGTGCCTGGAAGGATTGAAGATTGGTGTCTCCATCTAGGGTTGGAGCCCTACACTATTGTATTGGATTTATTGTAAAGAAGAGATTAATAAAAGTATTTTTCTTATTGTTCATTTTTTGTTCTAATTATAAGTGATCTAACTGGTAAAAATAAAAATTGAAAAGAAATATTGATTCACCCCCCTCTCAGTATTTCCAACAGGGTCATCCATTGGTGGTGGGTAATAATGACCACTATCATCTTTGAGTGTGTATGTTCCACAAAACAAGTTAGTTGTGTTTATTGCAATATATTGTGTTCAAGTGCAATGTACTAAGGGTTTAAGAAAAATTAAATTTATATACTGATTTGCTTTTTCTAGATACCTAGCCATCATTCTACTAAATTACTTTCCACGGCAAAGTGTATTTCATTATTTTAAAATAAAACTAAATTTCTATCAATAATGTGTCCTCGTTATCAAATAATTGTAATTAAAACAATCTGATTAAAATTATTGTTTGTTGCCAGAATTTTAAGCTGAAATAATCATCTATAAATGCAATTCCCTTTCTTTTGTTAGTAATTTAGAGTTGTTTTTTCATTTATTTAATATGGATTAAATCAAATATTGGAGCTTGACCTATATGTATAATGAAAATGCCTTTAAAGATCTAATTATGAATTGTTCAGGTCACTGGTTGGGATGGAAGTGAAATGTTCTTAGCAAGTGATGGTATTGGAAGGCGGAGTATCACTCCAGGAGGTGGCGGCATACTTGTAACCAATGGGACCTTACATAATCAGTTACTTGACATGATTTAGTCACTCCTATGAGGTTGTGGCATACTTGCAACTAGTGGTATCTACTTGACATGATTTGGTCACTCCTATGGACGTCAAGATCCTATTTAGTGGTTATTAATTTTGAAAGAGGCTTTTTTGAAAGATGTAAATTGGTATACATCTCGTATTATTATTATTTTTTGTCCATAATCTTCAATTTAATCGATATGAAAGGTAATTTCGTTCTATCTAATGTTAAGGCATGCACACCTTTGGATAACAATTCCACTAGATTTTTTTTTTTTAATGATATTATTGCTCCTGTATGGAAAATAAATATGAAAACTTGTAGAACAATGAATTCATAATACAAATTTTGTTGAAAATAAATTTAAGAGTATGAAAACACATTTAAAACAATGCATCAATATTCAAATACAAAATTTATTGCTTTGACCTATTTTAAAACATGGAATTTGTTTTTCAACTTTTTTACATTTATTGTTTTTAACCACGGATGGAAAACATATACTCCTTTTATTAGTTATTAAAGTGCATACATTTGTATTGATTAAAAATTCAAACTTGTACAAACCATGCATTAGACATGTGTCTAGAAAGTCAAGAGAGTTCGCAAGATAATTTGTTATTACACAAAATAGGAAACTTCATAATCAATTAAATAGGATCTTGGTGTGTGAGGAGTTGTTCTCCCTAAAATATGTTTCTATATGTAAATCACATGACAAAAAAGTTGCCTTGGCCATGTAGTTTGCCTCCAAGTTCAATTCTATGAAAATGTAAGCAAAGTTAACTTTGTTGAAACTTGGGAATTTATCCTTAGTGCTCCTCTCGCTTGCCTAATGTAGTATGTTATTTTTTTTGGTTGTGCCATTGAGCGTGCTAGTAGTGACTTTGTAGTCACCATAAACATCTATGTCCATATTCCCTTTTCCATAGCAATGTTTAGAAGAATGTTATTTGCCAATAACTCTACTTTGTTGTTGGTTCTTTGTCGAATGCCAAGTTAGAATGATATTTTGTAATTTTTAGGGAGTAGAAGCCAATCATTTGCACTAGTAGCACTTGGGTTGTCCTTGGATGCTCCATAGAAAATACCTTGGGATTCCCTTCACTGTGAGTAGGAGAAATGAGAGTTTGGAGAGGCTTGTGGTTTAGGTTTTGATGACTTATAAGTCCACAGGGTCTTGGATAGACAATGTTTGGGTGTGTTGTTAAGCCACTCCTTGATGTGAAGTCACCGATTAAATTCCCCACCCTGATTGTGTTGATGTATTTGGACATGATGGTGTAGAAGTAGTCCCACCCAGCTTACAAAAAAAATATATTTCAACGTTGGCCAAATTTGGAAAAAAAAGACCTATAAGTTAGTTTTTGTAGAATTGGATGTGTTCTAGCCACAAATTTTGATGGAGAGGCTAGAATACATGATATTTTCAAAACCAAGAAATTGTTTCTGGAAATTCCACTTAGAAGTGTCTCAATTAGATTATTAACCGTTTTTAAAATATTTCCTAAGTCTAAACTTAGAGAATATGGTTAATTAATTGATGTTAATTGAGATAAAGTAAGAATATTCTAGAAAATCACACATATCAATCCAGATATGATCCTAGCCATTGATTAAGTTTTAATCTTGGTCGTTGGTGCTCCAGTAGTGGATTATAAGAGGTCGGTGTGGTGATGGAGAAGACACTTGAACAATTCTATTTCTTTGGCATATCGATTTCCAGAGTAGCAATAGTCATTTGTCGGAGAGAGCCAAAGATTGAAGCAATGGTTGAGGGGCAGAGACAATGATCCCGAGGAAGTTTTCCAGATCCAGAGAGGCAACAACAAGAGGGTTGAGTTATTCCCAGTGAGTCGGCGTAGAAGACTGCGTAGTTGCTTCAGAAAGGAAATTCGATTTAGCTAAGGAAAAATTCGTTCTCAGTTCCATAGGTCGGGCAGAGGGTCGAGAGTGTGAGAGAGGAAATTTCCTTAGCAGAGACAGGTAGAACGACTTCATCAGAGGTAGATTCCAGCAACACGTGTGGGAGACAACGTAGAGGCAGCGCAGGAGGGCTCACGCTGGGATTGTTTGTGGAAGAAGGGTAATCCCCTTAGATAATTGTGCCCATATTTTCTTCTTGTTTGGATTTCCAGTTGGGCATCCATAAATTGTACTCAAATTTTCATTGTTGCATAATAATAAAAACTCTCATTGTTGCACCAGTTTTACCAAGTTGGGTTTTTCTGGGGACATTTGTCCAAAAATAACAGTGTCATTTTTATGTGTGTATGTGTTAGTACTTTTTTAGTTTCCAGTGATATTTTATTTTCACAGTTTTATTTGTGAATGTTGTAGTGTGTTTATTTTTATATTTGTCATAACAAATAAATTTTTAAAATAATTAACAATTAGAAGAAATAATTTCAGTTGCTGCAATAGGATTTTAGTAGTGAAATTTTCACATGGTATCAGAGTGTGATTGATCAATCGGGAAGCTCAGAAGCAAAGGAAGGATTTTCGTTGTTCAGTTAGAGTAGTAGGCCAAAATTCCTAGAGGTAGCATAGTCCATTTCCAGGCAGGCCGAGTTGTTTGGGGAAGTTCGATTTTTCAGTGTTGTGAGGCAGAAAAAATTGACTTTCCAGTTTGAGTCATTCCAGTAGGCAGAGGAAGTAGCTCAGATTTTCGCTGAGCAAAATTCTGGTTGGACGCAGAAGGTTTTGCAGCAGTTTTCTAGAGCAAAACCAACATTGGGTGGAAGAGAGAAGTACACACACAATGGAGGGAAAATTTCTCTCAGGGAAATTCAAGTCTCAGAAGTTCGATTTCCACAAGCAGATTGGCAGTAACAGCTAGCAGATCTACACATTCCAGAAATGAGTGCGAGTAGCAGAGCAGCAACCAAGCAAAGGGATAGAGGGAGTTTTCAATAGTTTTTCGAGATGGCCACTGCATGGCTTAGATATCACAATATGTTGGATGGATCATCCAACTATGTCATCTGGAAGGCTAGTATGTCCTTCCTTCTAGATGAATATTGTCTGAAATCCTACATTGATAATGTAGTGGCAGTTCCTCAAGATGTAAACCAACTCAAGGAATATAGGAAGGAGATGGCACGATTGAAGCGGTTAATCATGGATGGAGTCCGGGACCATAATGTCTCACATATAGCAGCCAAGAGAACGACCAATGAAATGTGGGATGATCTATCCACGCTATACCAGGGTACTTCCGAGCAACGGAAGATGTTCCGGGAGGAGAAGTTGAGATGCAGAAGGGGGAAGGCATAGATCCCTTACTCACCAGGATTCAGGAGGTCCAAGACTAGCTTGCAATTGTTGGGGTAACGCATCAACCATCAGATATAGTGTGATTGGAACTCAACTTTGTCTCAGAGGATTGGAAGGTCTTCGTCCAAAGTATATTGGGCAAAGACATGCTACCAAGGTGGCGCAACATGTGGGTCGATTTGTAGCAAGAAGAGTTGATGCGAGCTCTGTTAAAGAGCTCCATCAATGGCAACAATAGCAGCAGATCAAAGGTGGTGATGGAGGAGGAAAAATTGCCCCTCACGTCAAAAGGTCCTAGTTAGGGGGAGGGGTAACAGAAGAAGAATAAGGACCTATCTAAGGTCAAGTGCTTCAAGTGTGGCGAGTTTGGTCACTGAAATACCCAGTGTCCTCTTAGAAAGAAGGACAAGGAGAGGAAGTAGGACCAACATGCAGCTTCAACATAGTTCGAAAACTGTCCTCCAGATTGGAGGAAGCCTTTGTTATGATTTCCCATATACCTCCAGGACTGAGGTGGGGTGACTTGGAGTTGTAGCCCCAAAGAATTGCAGATGGGTAGGGTCCTTGAGGATTCCACCTCATGGATCGTTACCTAGCCACGGGGGCCCAAAGTATTTAGTAGAAATATGGATCAGTGGCAGTGGATGCAGTCAGATACCAGAGTGACAGTTGCAGAGACTAGTAGCAATCAGATATTGAGGAGCGTAGTGCAGATTTGGAAGTAGTGTAGGTGGCACAAAGCAGAGTCGACATCAACACAAATTCTTCAGAGACAGTATAGAGGCTAGTAGCGGTTAGAGACTCAGGAGAAAGTGATCCAGACTTATGCAAGAATGCAATAAAATAGAGTACTAAACATAAATGCAGAGATGCATCATTAATAAAACTTCATTTCATTAATATCAAATAACTGAAATATTCTTACACAGAGAATGGAAATAAACTAGCTAGGGCGATGGTAGCTTATCTCTGAGAAGAGATGTGGTGGCTACATGCCCCTGAATTGTGTTACAATGAGGCTCAAAGGCCTATTTATTATTGAGAAAAAATGGAAAACCCTAAACATCCAAAAACCTAACCCTAGGAGATGAAACACCAAACTATGGGCCCCGTTGGGGTGAATCGGTATATCAATTTCTCGGGGTTGTAACTTTGGCATATGATCTCTGTTTGATGCACACAATACCTCGTTAGAAAGATTTATCCGAGGATTATATCTATTGACAATAAAAGTCAAGTTGAAGACTTACATTCACTGACAGTGATTTTCCAAAAAAACATCGTTTAGGGCCTCAAAACGACTCCAGAAGTTCAGGACCCGATAATATGTTAAAAATAGTAAATTGTGTTACAATTAAGGAAACTGAAAAAATGAAAGAAACAATGGTGGGAGTCCAAATGGAATAGGTAGGTGGCCACCAATATCCACCTGGATCATTCCTCTCGCCTTAGGAACCAATGGTCCCCATTGCATTGAGTTCCTCCATGAGATGAGGAAACTTCTGCTGAACTTGGTCCGTGGTGAGCCACTTTCCCTAGTGAAGGAGTTGGTCTACTTTGACAACACGATATAGTTGGATCCTTGTTGTTGGGTGTTATTGATCTGTGTGTCCATGATCTGATCAGTTGTGGCTTGTTCCATGCAGTCCGGGTTTAACTTTGTTGGTGTGAGTTGTTTTGCAGTGTCGGATGTGTCCAACAATGGTGGAAAGTAGGGCCGAAGGAAGTCCACATTGAACACTAGGTGCAGACCAAGGAATGGTGGAATACTGAGCTCGAAGCCATTGTCCCCTACTGCCTTGGTGATGGTGTATGGCCCATATCAGAGCTGGCGAAGCTTGCGATGGGGCCCAACGAGGCGCTCCTTCTGTAAATGTAGCCAAACTTTGTCGTGCACCTGGAACTTGTGTGGCACCCGATGTTGACCATGTCGATGTCTGTACTTAGCATTGGCTCTGTCCAATATGTCATGGGCTTGTTGGCATATGTGCTCAATGTGCTCAATGAAGATGTTTGCCTTGTTGACTTCGGACTGGACATGAGCCGAATCTGCCTGAGTAGCTACAAATGGTATGACCACATCAATGGAACATAGTGGTTGGAATCCCAATCCCATCTGAAAGGATTTGTGGCTAGTTGAGTTGTGGAGAGCTCGATTATAGTTGTGCTTGACATAGGGGATGCTCTCATCCCATGTGTGTGGATGCTTTGAGTTGTACATGCGCAAAATGTGTACGATCATCCTGTTGATGACCTCTGTCTGGCCATGAGTTTGGGGATGGAAAGCGCTGGATTTAGTGAGCTTGGTGTCCAGTATCTACCAGAGGTCGAACCAAAACGTACTGAGGAACCTATTGTCCCGATTTGAGATAATAGATTAGGGGATCCCAAAGTGTACCCACACTCGTTCAAAGAAGAGTTTAGCAGTGGCTTCTGCTGTGATATTTTTCTTGTAGGCCACCATAATGGCCATCTTCGAGAATCTGTCGACGATCACAAAAACACAATCGTTGCCATGTTTAGTAGAAGGAAGGTCTGACATGTAATCAATGGAGACGGATTCCCAAGGTCGACTAGGGGTAGGCAGCGGAGTATAAAGGCCTTGCGTCTTGATGGTCGGTTTGGAAATGGTGCAGGTAGTGTAGGATCTGATGTACTTCCCGACATCCTGTCAAAGGTTCAGCAAATAGAAATACTTTTGTAGTATTGGAACTGTTTTCTTGACCCTGAAATGCCCAACGACTCGACTGTAGTGCGCTTCCCAAATCATCTTGGCACGCTCGCTTGAAGGAACACAAAGGTGTCCCATGTGGCATAACAGTGCATCCTGGAGGTGAAAATCTGGAACTTGCTGACCTTCCAAGAGCATTTGGAATGTGTGGTCGAATTCTGGGTCGCTTTTGTAGAGAAGAAACTAATCAGAAGTCTCGTGCCCACAAGAGTTGAGCATGGTGGTTAACGCCACGATCGGTGGTTGGCTGAGGCATCCTGCAACATTATTGGTGTTGCCCTGCTTGTACTTGATTTTCAAATGGCACTATTGCAGGTATGTGGACCACTTTTGATGGTGATCATTCTATAACTTCCCTTGTGTCTGTTAGGGTCCTATAATTTATAGGATCTCAAGGTGATTGTGTATGTTGTCTAAGCAATCTTACATTGTAAATAATTTTCAATATGCAAATTATTTCAAAAAAAAAAACATAAAAGAAATATGAAAAGAGGGTATAGCTAAAAAAAAGAAAAAGAAGAAGAAGAGAAAATAACACTGAAAGTGCTGCAAATTCAAATGCCACTACTGACAGATAGTATCCTTTATGTCAAAATGAAATAAGGTTGTGTGCAGCTTGTTTAAAAATACCACAATGACTAGCTATTTGTTCAAATCATACAACTTAATCATGGTTGAACAATTTTGAATTTGTTGTAAATTAGGTTTGCCAAACCATCTAATCTTGTTAAATCAATAGTTAGGTAGAAAATGAAATTGATTCAACTGTTTAATCTGAATCAATAGGAGAAATAAGTGATAGAGTAGATTAGATTTTTTATAAAAAAGAGAGATATGGGTTTGCTAGTCTAAATGCACCCCTAGAAGAAAGAAAGAAATAATGTTAGTTTAGCAAAAGAATGGAAAATTTGAAGGGTAGGTAGAGGTGTTTTGGGCTTTCAAAAGGTTAAAAAGTGCCTATATCCTAAGTTTTGTTTCGTGATGTATTTGGTGCAGAATAGGGAAAGTGACAAAAATCATTTTACCCTAACTATCAAAGTGTCAGGAACAAAAGTCATGTATTTAACATATTTACACTCTATCCTAAGTTTCGACCCAAACTTGATGGACCGCTACCCGACAAACCGTCACATCATCTAACATTAAACCACTTGCACCTGTCCTTCTTCTGATCCACCTACTCCCTGATCGACGATCCTCATCAGCTTTCGCCCCCCCATCTCCATCCTAGTTTACCACCAGGGGGGTTTGAAAAAAGCACGCTCCCGCCCGGACCCACAACCACGTGGCCTCCTCTCCACTGTTCGCACTCCCCCTCCGCTTAAACCGTTAATCGCCTAGTAGCCCCCATGAAAACCACCTTTCCCTCATCCTAAATACTGTCGTCCCTACCTGTCACCTCTGCCACTCCCTTTTTGCCACATCACTTATCTGTTACCAATAAAATCCCCTCTCGCAGTATTTGATCCGTTAATGCATTGACCATTCAATTAACGGATTTGCAGCATGTTCAACGGGAAAACCAACTTTTCTTATAAGGCCATGCAATTCAACCTTTTCGACCTTTAACGTGCTCTATTTTCTGCAGTTTCAGTTGCTTTACAGGTTTAAAATGTGCCAATTTTTATCCATTGACTTGTCTCCAACCAAAGCGACAATGCTTACCTTGTCTCCTTCGACCAATTTCAGAGCTCCTCCGCATTCCCAGTAAACCTGTTCAATTCTGATTCCACTTCAATTCCTAAAAAATGATTGAATATGCCTCCTAAAAAGAAAAACCAGGAGGAAACGTTCAATCCCTTGGTCCACCCTCCCTTAGATTTGGATCATGTTCCTCTAACTGATAGAGATTACAAAATTAATGAGACACAGTGTGAATTTGAGTTGTTTGAGATGTATTGTTGGTTAGAAGATAAATACATTGACAAATCCGATGATATTGGGCTCTGTGTTAATTTTGGACAACTAGGTCCAAACTCCATGTTGTGATGCTCAAATGAAGATGCCAATATTTTTATTGGATTCCTCTTTCGGAGAGGTGCAAGATCGATCTAAAGATCATCTTGATTCGATGAGCTGAAAATTTATTTTGGATTTATTCAAAATATGTGCAGGTCGGCCTTAAGGTTTTGTGCCCCAGCAGTTGTGTCACACACCCTCATTGATGGATATATATTGGTCAACGTTGGAGGACATTTTCACTCATCTCATCGTCACACATTTCTCTCTCCTCATCTGATTGGTTCAATGACCTTGGAGGCTCTTCTCTTCACACGTGGGAAATTTATGTTTTTGGCCTAGGGTTTTTGCAGCAGCATTGACCAGCGTTGACTTTGGTCAATGCAACGTCAAATAGACCTGAAACTCTCCCAAACTTTCGATTTTTCAAATCCACATTTTTTGACACTATTCTTGAGGCTGGATGTTGACTTTGATTTGGCTGCGTTGACCTAGCTGTTGCTGCTGTTTGCATTGACCGTTGACTAACAACGTTGACTTTTGGGTTGACTGTTTTGGCTATCCTAGAGGGTTGTGTGACACTTCTGGTTGGATGACCATATTTAGACTTTGCTAGTTGAAGCATCCTGTTGACCACCGTAACGCACCAACACTTATATATTTATGGCTTGTCTTCTGCCAATCTACTGGTATGTTTTATCAACATTTTATTGTTTATGTGATTGCTCACTGATATTGGGATAAAAAGTAAAGTTGCATCAAGCATAGAACATCTACAAAAATTTACATGGTATCAGAGCTGAGGTGAAGACAAAGCCTTAGTTTGTAGTAATCATCGAAGAAGAGCATGGGTTCCTCTAACTACAATGGATTTAAGGCTGATGACAAATTGACTGGGAAGGATGACTTCCATGCCTGGAAGATGACATTGGATCTTAATTTGAAAGACCAAGATGTCATGGGCTATGTGCAGGGTAAAATCCAAGATCCTTCATCCACTGCAATTGCTGCTGCCAAAACAAAGTACAAGAAGGGGGGAATCAAAGCAAAGCTGATGATCAGGGACTCAATTCATAAGGGTTTGGTTGCCTACATCTCTGAGCTGGGCACATCCAAGGAGATGTATGATAAGTTGTTCCACATGTTCAAGGCCAACAATGCGAATCAAGTCCTATTATTCAAGAACCACTTGAAGAATCTGAAGAAAGGAAGGGATGAATCCGTTCAATCATATTTTCTGAAGCTGACCGAGATCAAGAATAATTTGCTGGCTATTGGGGAGACAATAGCTGATCAAGAGATGGTTCTCATCGCACAGGGAGGTCTCTCATCTAAATGGCATGTATTCAACACTACCATTTTCAATAATAATGTGATACCTGAGTTTGACGAAGTACTATCGAGATGCATACAAGAAGAGACAAGGATGAAGGAATATGAAAATGAAGGAAATGCTGCCTTCGTTGCTCATTCTAAGAAGAAGAAATTTGGTGGTCCAAGGAACAAAGGAAGAGCAGGGGCCCAAGGAAATAAGCACAAGTGTTACACTTGTCACAAGCCAGGTCACTATACTAGAGAATTCCCTTTCAAGAAGGATTCTCATGATGATGATGACAATAACAACAATCGAAGGGATGGAAATCAAAGGAACAATAGGTTCAAGTGGAAGAGGAAGGCTCCCTCCGGCGGAAATGGTCAACCTTTCAAAAGGTTGAGAAATTCCAGGTATGAGGAATCAAATGTTGTTAATAAAAGAAATGAATTCATTCTTGTATCCGCCCTTTCTGTTGCATCTCCACCCGGCACTATGGATGTTTGGTTGATAGATAGTGGTGCCTTAAGGCACATCACTAGGTTCAAGGAAGCACTTTCTGATATGGTTGGGAACGATAGTAATCTGGAAATTATCCTTAGATACAATGCCACATATCCCGTGAAAGAGACAGGGACTGTGACCCTCCACTTGTGTCAAGGTCAAGTCCTCCGTTTGCACGATGTACTCTATGTACCCGATTTGAAGAAGAACCTTGTGTCTATCTCCGCCATGGAAGACGAAGGTTTCAATGTGGCATTCATTGATGGGAAGGTGTGTATCTGGAAGAAGAACTTCAAGGAAGCTATCACGATTGGGTTTAGAGTTGATACACTCTACCAGGTTGGAGGAAGTCCACTGGGAGCGATGACATGTGGTACTATCCGACAGACTGAACTATGGCACTGGAGGTTTGGACACCTTCACTACAAGGCCCTTCTCGAAGCAAGGAAGGTGGTGACGGGGATGCCCGAGTTCTCAAATAATCATGAAGGTGTATGTCAGGGTTGTGCCGAAGGAAAGCATACAAGGGGACCTTTCCCCTAAAGTGTCACAAAGACATCTGATGTTTTGCAATTGATACATTCTGATCTGTCTAGTATGCTGCCTGTGACATCCTTGGGGGGATGTTTTTATTATATGACATTCATAGATGACTTCTCTCACAAAACCTGGATATACTTCTTGAAGAAGAAGGATGATGCTTTCATGTGGTTCCGTGCCTTCAAATCCTTGGTGGGAAACCTGACAAGGAAGAAGATCAAGATATTGAGGACTGATAATGGCACTGAATATGAGACGAACGAGTTCAAGAATTTTTGCAGAGAAGCTGGCATCAAGAGGGAGACCACAACTGTCTATACTCATGAGAAGAATGGCGTTGTCGAATGAAAGAATATGACCATTGTGGAATTTGCCCATGCCATGCTATGTGACCAGGGTCTACTGAAGTTTCTGTGGGGAGAAGCTGCGAAAACTGCTGTGTACATACAAAACTGATGCCCGTATTCCGCTCTGGACTCCAAAACTCCCAAAGAGGTTTTCTCTGGTAACAAACCTGACGTATCACATTTTAGAGTTTTTGGATGTCCTATTTATTTTCATGTGCCGAAAGAGAAGAGGAGCAAGCTGGATGCTTCCGGGAAGAAGGGAATGTTTATGGGCTACATCGAAACTTCGAAGGCCTATAGAGTTTATGTTCTTGGTCAAAGGGAATTGGAGATATGCCACGATGTTACCTTTGACGAAGATGCTTCCCTGAGGAAAGTAGTCAATCTTTCGAGATTTGAGGAAGATCATGAAGCAAGGCCTGGAAATCAAGAAGAACCGAAGGATGAGACGATGCCCGATGCCGAAGGACTGATGGACTCGATTGATCCACCTCCTTCGATTGGAAAGAGACCATCATGGCTCAGGGACACTCTCGAGGATGTCGAGGGACATATGGCCCCAAGGGGGACATTCCGTGAAAGCAAGAAGCCGAATAGAGACCAAGGGTATCTAGCAGCCATGAGTACTATCATACAATCTGAGTCTGGATCTTTTGAGGAAGTCGTAAAGAATCAAGTTTGGAAGGATGCTATGCACGAAGAGTATGAGTCCATAATGAAGAATGATGTCTGAGATGTGGTTCCAAGATCGGAGGACAAAGCAATTGTCACCTCGAGATGGCTCTACAAGATCAAGCATGGATCTGATGGAAGTGCTGAAAATTTCAAGGCAAGATTCGTTGCCCATGGCTTCTCTCAAAAATAAGGCGTAGACTATGATGACATATTTGCACCTGTGGCCCGATATACCACCATCTGATCTATCATAGCCCTTGCTTCTACGCAAGGCTAGAGTCTTTATCAAATGGATGTGAAGATCGCATTTCCGCATGGTGCGATAAAGGAAGAGGTGTATGTGGAGCAACCTCTAGAGTTCGAAGTCCAGGATCGGGACTCCTATGTCTTCAGATTGAATAAAGCCCTCTATGGGTTGAAGCAAACACCCAGAGTTTGGTACGAGAGGATAGATAGCTACCTGATGACGCTAGGCTTCACTCATAGTAATGCTGATCCAAACCTTTACTTCAAGGTTGATAGAGAAAAGCCTCTCATTCTGGCGTTGTATGTGGACGACCTCTTCCTGACAGGTGCTGACCCTCTCATTCATCAGTGCAAGAGGGAGATCACTGATGAGTTCGAGATGAAGGACCTAGGACTAATGCACTACTTCCTAGGCCTGGAGGTCTGGCAGAGACGTGGCGAGATTTTCATTTCTCAAGGAAAATACATTGTGAAGCTTCTGGAAAGATTTTGTATGGTGGACTGTAAGTCTGCGTCGACAGCAATAGAGTTCAACTTCAAGAAGTTGAGTGGCAGCACTGCTGGGCCCGTGCTAGCAAATCCTACTGAGTATCGTCAACTCATAGGGGCCCTGATGTTCTTACTGAACACCCGTCCGGACATATGTTTTGCAGTGAACACTTTAAGTCAACATATGGTTGAGCCTCATCACACTCACTGGGTTGGTGCCAAGAATCTGTTGAGATATCTTCGGGGCACGATAAACCATGGGTTGAGATACACTGCTGGGAGCATGACACTCCATGGATATACTGATGTCGATTGGGCTGGCAGTGTGGTGGATCGTA
The DNA here is from genome assembly GCA_034641835.2 of Pinus albicaulis. Classification (NCBI taxonomy): domain Eukaryota; kingdom Viridiplantae; phylum Streptophyta; class Pinopsida; order Pinales; family Pinaceae; genus Pinus; species Pinus albicaulis. The sequence continues at coordinate 1,287,810,554 of CM076578.1, forward strand.
AGAGCACATAGGGATGTTGCTTCACACTTGGTTCTGGTTCGATATCATGGATGAGCAAGAAGAAAAAGTCGGTGGCTTTGAGCACCGCGGAGGCCAAATACATTGCAACGAGTATGGCCTGTTGTGAAGCAGTTTGGTTGCGAAAGCTCTTCAGTGAGCTGTTTGGACTTATGCTAGATACCACCATGATACTCTGTGATAACCAAAGTGGGATTCGGTTGTCCGAGAATCCCGTGTTCCACGATCGATCCAATCATATTGATATCAGGTACCACTTTATCCGGGATATGGTACAACGATGCACCGTAAGGCTCGATCATATAGGAACTGATGAGCAGGTCGTGGATATTCTCACAAATCCCCTGGGGAAGGTCAAGTTCCTAACCTTCCGTGAGAATCTCGGTATTGTGGAACGACCCTATGATGAGGGCCCTGTTGGACGATGAGCTCTAGGAGCTTTGGGGAGCTGTTGGACGATGAGCTCTCGGAGTTATAAGCAACCACAGGGCTAGGTTTGTCGAAACTTGTTGATGTGCTTCTGCCCCATCGTTATGATGATTGAGTTGGTTCACCTCCAATTATCTGTGCCCATATGCATCCTACTCATTGAGTTCAGGGCTCATGGGAAGTACTTCTCATTTGGCCAGTGAGGTGGGAAAAGCTAGAGACTAGTAGCAAAGACTGATGGACGCATCAGAGATTGTTGTACTCTCTATCTAGGATGGCACGGTCCAACCACTTGATCTGGGATCGAGTATAGTGAGGTTTCGGACCTCCAAGTCACTTCGGGTTAGGTAAACCAACTTCGGGTTGGTATGAGACTCTTCGTGAGTACTATAGAGGTTTCAGACCTCTGGGATGAATCTGTCAGCCGGGAATGATGTCTTTGTGACTAACCCACTTCTGTTCTGAAATAAAGAAGCCAGCAAAGCAAGTTACGGCGGGATGACGCACGATGTTTGGATTGCACAAGTGGATGGAGTTATCCCTAGTTGAGAGGGAGTGTTAATTTTGGACAACTAGGTCCAAACTCCATGTTGTGATGCTCAGATGGAGATGCCAATATTTTTATTGGATTCCTCTTTCGGAGAGGTGTAAGATCGATCTAAAGATCATCTTGATTTGGTGATCAGAACATTTGTTTTGAATTTCTTCAAAATATGTGCAGGTCGGCCTTAAGGTTTTGTGCCCCAGCAGTTGTGTTACACACCCTCATTGATGGATATATATTGGTCAACATTGGAAGACATTTTCACTCATCTCATCCTCACACATTTCTCTCTCCTCATCTGATTGGTTCGATCACCTTGGAGGCTCTTCTCTTCACACGTAGGAAATTTTAGCAAGCAACATTTTTTTTTTTCGGCCTAGGGTTTCTGCAGCAGTGTTGACCAGCGTTGAGTTTGGTCAACGCAAGATCAAACGGACCTGAAACTATCCCAAACTTTCGATTTTCCAAGTCTGCATTTTTTGGCACTATTCCCGAGGCTAGACGTTGACTTTGATTTGGCTGCGTTGACATAGTTGTTGCTGCTATTTGCGTTGACTGTTGACTGACAGCGTTGACTATTTTGGCTATCCTAGAGGGTTGTGTGACACTTCTAGTTGGCTGACCATATTGAGACTTTGTTGGTTGAAGCATCTTGTTGACCGCCATAATGCACCAACACTTAAATATTTCTGGTTTGTCTTCTGTCGATCTATTGGTATGTTATATCAACATTTTACTGTATTGTTTATGTGATTGTTGACTCATATTGGGATAAAAAGTAAAGTTGCATCAAGCATAGAACATCTACAAAAATTACACTCTGGGAGTCCAATTTTCCACATCATATCTTCCCTCACACATACAATGCCCCTGAGTTTATCCGAAAGTGTCAAGCATGCTACATCCCTAGTCAAAGAGCTATCATTTCCCCTACTAGTGAAATCCTTTTCACCATCACTGCCCAATCAATTAACCAAATGATGCAAGCTCCCTCTGTGTAAAATCACACTCCTTTCTCCCTAGAATCCCTCAATAAGTTATACCAGAAGCTCGATTTTTCCAAAAGAGCTAAAATCTTTGACATTTTCCTACCTGAAAATACTCAACTGCCAAAGAAAAACCCTCCATATGCTTCCTCCATCTTCCCTGATCAGGAAAAATAGATTATAACAGTCATTGCATACCTTTTGGGCTTTTATTCTGATAAGTGGGTAGCTGAACCCATTTTAGGCTTCCTCTCCATCTTTTCCACAGACTATAAACCATCAATCATCTTCAATTTCAGCCAATTCCTGGCAGACAACATCCATGATCAATTTATCAAATTTTAGATTGAAGAAGTGTTTAAATACTCTTCTATTTTAGTATATATGTTTTTATATTATCAAGCAGATAGATTCAAGTTTTCCATGCAGAAGATTGATGAAGATGGTAGCCAACAATCAGTCATCTTCTAGACATCATTGGTGATGAAAGAACAGAAGGAATTTTCATACAAATAATTCATTAAACTGTTTGTGCATCCAGCCATGAGCATTCTGAGTAGTACAATTGAACCTAGGATAGGTGAAGACATCAAAAGGATACTACATTTTTCAGATCACGCCAAGACATGAAATTGGTACTGGTACCAGAATTACACAGAGATAAGAGTCTATGGGTGTGAGCTTGCTCCCTATAAACTCCAAAAATTCCTCCCCATGAGGATCTTTGCTCTTGAGCATATCAGAAAGATGTTGAATGTTGATGAAATTCACTTTGTATCAGCCAAGAAGAAGTCCCAATTTAGGATCAAAACACAGATTGGGCCCTTTATTTGTAATAGCAGATAAGTGGGAGAAGAAGTAGATAAGATATTGAAATAAATGAACTTCAGCCTGACCTTTACTTGGTCTTATGACCCTCTAGGAATCATTTCAAAGTGAAGAGTAGAGAATAAAACTACTCCCTACATACATACCCAGAGGCCTAAAATAGAAAAGTACATGAACCAGTTGGAATGGGCTGAAAACACATTGCAGGAAGCTGAGAGGCAACTAGTATCAACATGGACATCACAAACCCCTATCCCACAGGAAAAAGAAGGGAAAAGGCAAAGAGAATAAGAGTCACCTTTAGTGACTGATACTGCAGGTAAAGAATTCAAAATAATGTACAGAAAAATGGCCAAACTGAATCTAAAACTGACACAGACAAAGATTCAGAGCAAGGATTTGTTGTGGTCACTAAAGAAACACCACCTTCTTCTCAAGTAGGGATCCAATCCACTGCTTCTCCCACAACTTCTTCAATATCTCATGACCAACAACAGGTTATCCAGACAACTAAGGTTGTCCAAGGTGAGAAGGAGAAGAAATTTTTTGACAGGTTCAGGGAGATAAAGTTAAAAAATGAAATCTTGAAGAACAACACCTATGCCCAATTATGGAAGCAGACTTCCAATTCTCAAAGCAGGTTGTTGTTAGTATTTGATTCTGAGAAGGGTAAGATGTAGATGGCCTTCCTTGAGGCCCAAATTCCACAGCCAAAGTCAACAGCTGACTATAAAAAGACAACCTTTGAATTCGACATAAAGGACATTCATCCCATTGATCAAATGGAGATGCACAAGCAAACAGGTGAAATGATCTCTTCAACTTTGACTAACACAACAATGAATCTTACCAAATTGTAGGTTTCTTTGTCCAATATCCAGTCACAGTTGAAAATGGAGAAGATCTCTTCTCTTGCTAAGAATAAAAGGATTGTATCTTTAGAATATTTAGTGGTCAAGATAGGATATGATCCCTCTAATATGAAGGCCACAGAGGATATAATAAAAAAGAAGAATGTTGACATAACAGCATTGAGAAAACAGTTGAAGTTGTTAGCTACTGAAGATCCTCTCACCAAGGACATTGAGGAGACAAAGACCTAGAAGACTGATACGATGAAGCTCATCATGGAGCAACATGCACAGATAAGACAAATGGAGACCGAAATGGAAAAAATGATCAAAGAAAAGGAGTAGACTACTAATTTGTCCATGGTTCCATTGGATGTTGTACCTCTTACAACCATTCCTACAGTGACAACCTCTACTCCACAGACTACACAGATAGCAGATGGTGCAGAGCAGTTGACAAAGGCAGTGGAAAATCTGTCTATTCAGACAAAAGAGATTAAGAAGCTGCAAGATCAGGTTAAAGTGTTGCAAGACCAGAGGACAAGGAGTGAAGCTCCTCATTCAGTAGAAGCACAAAGAGCTCAGAAGTTGATAGAAAGATTGTAGAAGTCAGAAAGAGAATCAGCAATAGGATAGACCTTGGCCCAAGCCAAGGAATTAATGTGGGCAGATATCTTGAACTCCATTACTAAAATCTGGCCCTACATCCAAATTATCTTTGAGCAAAAGGAGTTGATAAAAAGAGTAAATAATGCTATTACAGACATCAAACAGGAGCTTGGAGAGATGCCTACAACAACAACCAACATCATCAAGTTCCTGAACTCCAAAAACTTATATGAATTGGATGATTTTGGAGTAGATGATAGGACAGAAACCATTCTGGAAGTAAAGAGGATTCTTACTAAGAAGAATCTAGTTGTCTAGCTAGAAGAAAAGTGCCATAGTCTAGAAATAGCAGTTAACAGATTCTTCACTAGAATAGAGCCTTTAACACGGAAGGGTCTGCCTTCTTTATTTGTGATTAATGATAAGTTGATAACTCAGGAAGATTATGTAAAGAAGTTGAAGGAAATTGCCAAGGACAACACCAAATTTTCTAGCATCAAGGGCAGTATGACAAGCAAAGCATTTTTAGAAGCAATGAGTAATGATATCTTCATCCAACATGAGGTAAATCATATCTTCGTGGTAAAGCCCACTTTTTCCAGATACACTAAAGTTGATGAGACTTACTGAAAGGTGATTAAATTGACCATCCCAGATGATGATCATTGGGATAAACTCTGCGAGTTGTAGGATTAATTTGTAACTGGGAGACAGTCATCATCAGACAACACATTAGCCATCACAACCTAGAAATAGGTCCATTCAACAATTGTTTTCTCCAAAATAGTGTTAGCCTTCCAAATCATTTTCCACCTAGCCTATTATTTTGTAACAATTAGATTTTATTAATTGATATTACGCTAATAGTGCAATGTCGGTTGAGACAACGTTTCTGTAGATCCTTTTCGTAAATTAGTATTAATACTTCACTGTTCGAAGTATTAGGGGTGGATTACTGAGTATATTTTTCTGTTGAGCACTGTAATTTCTAATTGGCTGGAGCATCAATAATACAAGGAATTTTCACAGGATTCATGTGGTGTATTCACTGGTGATGTTTTTTTTACGTAATTGTGTTATTCATTGTTTTTCCTTTCTCTGTAATTCTGGAAATCTTAATTGCATAACAGAAACTGTGATGAATATGATATGTTAATTAGAACACCTTATTCTGGTTGTTTGCAATTTACATGTTTTCTACTGAGGTCATATTGAAGAATATTTCATTGTTTTTCAATCTCTATCGAATTCCACACCACTTCTATTCTCATAATTCACTTAAAATCCTAAAAGATCAAGTTAATGCAACCTAGCTTGCCCTCTGAGACTCCTTCCAAAATTTATGCCGATCCAGTTAAATATTTATGATTCCATAGCGCAATGGAAATATCGCCATTTAATCAACCAAACAAACCAAATCAAACAAAAACTCAAGTACAGTAATAACTAGCCTAAAATTCACTAACAACAAAGTTAAATTTTACAGAGAGATCCCTCTCTAAATTTGGCAGGGCTAGATCCCAGCTTCCAAAGTGGTTTTGATGTTGTTCTCTGTGTTTATTCTCACAATCTTGTAAATTACAGAACGATAAAATAGTGGCGACCATACTAGGGACAATTGAAAATATTGTAATTTTCTTCAAATTCATAACCCTTGTTAAAAAAGTGTATGATAGGAATATTTCGAGAGATTGTTTCCTTTTCATTTTTGTAAATAATAAGTGTGTGTGCGTGCCTTAGTTTTCAATTTTGGATCCCAAAAGAGCTTACAGTAGATCTCATCCTGATCCAAAGCCTGCAGTTATTGTTGATGATCCTGAAAAACTGCTGAGAAGAAAAAGCATAGCAGAGAGCCAAGGAAGTAGTAATTCTCCCCATAGAGCAGATTCTCTCCCAAAATATTTTGTTATCCTAAAGGACATTGAATTTGACTTACCTTTTGAACAAAGCTTGTTTAGAACTAAGGCATCCAACTGGGTAGATCAAATAGTGGTAGACAAAACTACATTAAGGCGTCATTCTTTTGAAATACAGTCTGCCCAACCTGATATTGACCTTCAAATTATTCAATATTTTGTTAAATTGCAAGGTTTAGTTTTAGGTCTTGACCTTTCTGTTCACGAGGCATATGTCCACAATCTGTTAAACTCTCTACCCTCACTTCTTTTGCAGGTTCATCCACCACATCACAATTTTGCATCCGAGATCATCTATTCCTACCCCTTCTGTAGTTTCCACTACTACTCCGGTAGTTTCTCATCAAGCAACTCAAACCCCATCCTCTCCCCAATCCTCAACCACAATTAAACCTTCATCCTCACCAAAAACTCAACTTTATGTTCAGCCTCCACCTTTCATCCAACAACCACCTTTGATCAATCCACATATTGTTTATCTTCATATACCTATAATGGCAGCCATATATGCTCCTCTTGTCCTTCAAGCTCCTTTGGCAAACATGCCACATGACTATCAAACGAGGATTCCACAATTTGATGGAACTGGACCTATCACTGCCCAACAACATGTAGATAGGATGAATGATAGTTTTGACCTTCATGAAGTAGATGAGGAAAACATAAAAATGAGGTTGTTTGCACAAAGTCTCGCTTGAGAGGTTAGGAAATGATTTAAAGCTTTTCTTGAAGTTAGCATTAATGATCTCGCTGTATTCCATCAGACATTCCTTAATAGATGAGAAATTAAAACGAACCCTCGATTTTATTTGAATATCAAACCATTAGGAGGGCACCAGGGGAAAGTGTCCAGGATTATTGCTCTAGATTTAACAATGTATACAATGCAATTCCTGCCAACATTAAACCACGACAAGGTCTAGCCTTAATTAAATTCCCAGATGGCTTTGAGGCAGACATGTCTTACTAGCTTAGAGAGAGAAATTCCTTGAGATTAGAAGAAATGCAAAGGGATGCAATGAGTGTAGAAGAAAATATGTTAGCAAAGAGGGCTAGGATTAGAATTGAAAGGAGAGTGACCATGAAAGAAGAACCCGCAACTTCTTCTATTGATTCCAAAACTAATTCATTAGTCAGAATAGTAGAAATAATGATGGAAAGGATTAACCTAAATGAAAGAGTCGGTCCTAGAGAAAATCAACCTGCACCTCAAAATCGTAATCAAAATCTTAGAAGAAATCCTCCCCAAATCAAACAGAGGGAACAAAGGGCCCTGATCAACAAATTAGACCTCCATTTCAGAATAATTATAATGATGATGATGGGGAAATAGTATAAGAAGTAGAAGTTAACCAAATCAATTTGATGGTTATTAATGATGATGAAACAATTTTTCTCACTCAAGAAGAACAAGAGATTTTTCAACTTTCCCAAACTAAGATTGATTTAGAAGAATCAGATGATTACAAACAGGGATTTGAAAATGCTATTATGGAAGTCCATATGAAATATAATCTTAGAAGTAAGAAAACTTCAGATGCCCCAAACAAAAAGAATTCTGAAATTCCTGTGAAGAAAACTTCTAATATTGTTGTGAAGAAAATCTCAGAGAATTCTACCAAGAAAACTGTTGATAGTTCTGGCCAAAAGACAATAGAAATTCCTGCCAAAATGATAGTTGAGAACACTTCCAAAACCAGTCAAACTGATATTCCAACCACCAGTCAACAAAAGGAACCTATATCAAAAGAAATTGCTGATAAAACTGATTTTCTAAACTTGAATAAGATTCAAACATCATACAATATTGAAAATGAATTAGAAAAACTAAAAATTCCCATTCCTCTGACAGAATTAATGAAAAAAAATATCTACAGGTATCAGGTTATGAAGGCACTAAATATAGGGGAAAACATTGACACGGTTAATTTGAATGATGATCAACATGAACTCTTATTTGGGCCAGAATTTGATGTCAAACCATAGGAAGGAGGAGTTCCTCCATTCTACGTTAGCCTAAACGTTCATGATAAGATTCTCCATAATGCTAGGTTAGATTTAGGTGCTTCGCATAATTTGATGTCCAAAGCTGTTATGGAAAAACTTGGTTTTGACATCACTAGGCCTTATAAAGACTTATATTTATTTGATTCCAGCAAAGTAATATGTCTAGGTATCATTAAAGATCTATGTGTTACTTTAGCTCAAATCCCAACTAAGAGTCTAGTAATGGACATAGTGGTTGCAGATATACCCCTTAAGTATAACATGTTGTTGTCACACTAATGGGGAGCAAAATTACAAGGAACCCTACAAATGGACATGGCTTATGCTACCATACCATTGTTTGGTCAGCAGAGAAGACTATATAGGGAAAATTTAATGAAATTCATGGTGAGTAGTCAGGATAAACCACATAACTATCCTCTTTACTTTGTCCACTCAGATTTAGACTCTTTCATTCGTTATAATGATGGATATATCAATACTCAGGTTACAAATACAAAAAATGATATTTGTAAAACACATGAAAACCAAACACAAATAGTGGAACAAAACACTGAGCTTGAACCTCTTTGGAACATGAGTTTTGATGGATCTTGTAGCAGAGAGGGTTTTGGAGCAGGAGTGTGGGTTTCAAACACAGAAAACAACCATGCTGAAGGTCATTCATACAAGCTTAATTTTCAATGTACCAATAATATAGCCGAGTATGAAGCACTTATGTTAGGATTGCAATTGTTAAAAATATTAGGTGCTAAAAAAATTTCCATTCATGGGGATTTTGAGTTAATCATAAAGCAGATTAAAGGAGAATACTCTGCAAAGCATCCTAGACTGAGAGCATACAGAAATGTTGTGCTTGATTTTCTAGAAACTTTTGTGGAATATGATCTTGCTGCCATTCCTAGAAATCAGAATATCCTTGCAAATGGTCTGGTTTTTTCAGCCAACACATGTAAAATGTCTCACCCCAATAGAAAATATACAGTGGAAGTGAAACATCGACCAGTTGTACCAGATAGTATGAGGTATTGGCAAGTGTTTGGAAATGACAAGAAAATTGAAAACTTTCTGCAGTCTCAGGACGAATATGAAGAAAATAGCATAGATTTAGAGTGTGAAGTAGAAGATCAAATAGTTGTACATTATAATGTAGGAAAGCAGTCAGATGATTTAGATGTAAATACTCATGTAGATAAAGTTGTAAATAAATTGCAATTGCTTGAAATAGATCCCGAAAAAGAAGAGTTCGAAATACTTCAGTTAAAGGATAATTTTTTTACTTAGAGGTTTTGTTCTAGTAGAAGAATTATTTGATTTCAATGATGTAGCTAAAAAGCCTAAGATAGAGCCCATAGGGGGAGATGTAGAAGAGTGTAATATAGATAGTGAAAAGGATCCTAAAATGATAAAGTTGTCAAAATCATTGCTTGATGTCTTTGCCTGGAGCTATGAAGACCTCAAAGCACATGACACTAGTATTATACAGCATAAAATCTCGATTAAGGTGGATCAGAAACCATTTAAACAAAAACTTCGTAGAATAAATCCAGTTTGGATGCCTCCGATTGAGAAAGAAATTAAAAAGATGTATGATGCTAAAATAATAGTTCCTCTTAGGTACTCTAAATGGGTGTCTAACATAGTGCCTACTAGGAGAAATCAAATTATATATGATTTCAGAAATATTAACAAGGTCTCCCTAAAAGACAACTACCATTTGCCAAAAATGGATCATATATTACAGAAGGTAGTTGGATCTGTTAGGAATTTACCGCAGAAATAATAAATATTTTACTGAGAGAAATAAACATAAAGAACCCAGCAACAAATCATAAACATAAACACAGATGTTTATCCAGGAAAACCCCAAACTCCGGGGAAAAACCCAACCAATGAAATTTCATTAAACATTGGCCAAAACCCTGGCCAATCCGACCAAGTGAGCCTTCACTGCTCACCTCCAGGCCTTACATTACAAGGAAGTCCTTTGAGCCTTTTATAGGCTCCATTACATGCAATAACATGAGCTTAAAAACCATGGGTGCACAATACCATGTGCCCCAAAACCATCATTGTTTAAATCAGTCAAACTTGACTATAATCACAAGCCAATTTACCTAACATTCCCCCCTTAAACTTGACTTGGGGTTCCTTGACTAAATCCAGCCAAACCTGCTAAGTGAGACAACCCCGCTCACTCTAGCTCTTCCCCCCTCAAATTTTTAACCAGGGTAATTGTTAACTTGACATCCCCCCTATCACCTAGGTCTAACCCAGACTTTACTAGTGATTACCCAGGGGCACGCATGCCATACTAGGTCTTACAACAGTATGCCCATTTACATATAAAAAATTAACTCCATTATAATAATTTTTTTTTTTTTTGTTTCATTGTTACTGTCTTTGTACATATGAAATCAATGTCCATATAAAAAGAATCCATCTACCGGATTACATGGGTCACCAGCCTCTGTAACCGCCAGTCCTCTAGGAATTCTCTTCAGATACATGGTTGTTCAATTTTTAATTAATTCACAAGCCAATAAAACCCTTGGCAATAGAAAACGTCCATCTGAAGCCAAAACCTGAACCATGGCTCTGATACCATTTGTTAGGAATTTACCGCAGAAATAATAAATATTTTACTGAGAGAAATAAGCATAAATAACCCAACAAAAAATCATAAACATAAACACAGATGTTTATCCGAGAAAACCCCAAACTCCAGGGAAAAACCCAACCAATGAAATTTCATTAAACATTGGCCAAAACCCTGGCCAATCCGACCAAGTGAGCCTTCACTGCTCACCTCTAGGCCTTACATTACAATGAAATCCTTTGAGCCTTTTATAGGCTCCATTACATGCAATACCATGAGCTTAAAAACCATGGGTGCACAATACCATGTGCCCCAAAACCATCATTGTTTAAATCAGTCAAACTTGACTATAATCACAAGTCAATTTACCTAACAGGATCTAGTAGGATTTTTTTATTAGATGGTTTCTTAGGCTATAACCAAGTCTTAGTACATCCTGATGATCAGGGTAAAACAACTTTCACTACTCCATGGGGAACCTTCATGTATGTGAAGATGCCCTTTGGGTTAATGAATGTTGGAGCCACATTTCAAAGAGTAATGGATATTTCCTTTGCTGATGAAATTGGCAGATTTATTGTGATCTATCTAGATGATATCATTGTCTATTCAAAAACTGATGAAGAACATTTGTCACATCTGAGAAGTGTGTTTGAAAAGTGTATAAGGTTTGACATTTCATTAAATCCTAAAAAAACACTTTTTGGCCTTGAAGAAGGAAAGCTTCTGGGTCATATCATTTCTAAAGATGGTATTAGAATTGATCGCAGTAGAATTGAAGCTATATTGAAAATCATCCATCCTAGAAACATTAACGAGCTTCAACCATTTATTGGCAATATTAATTTCTTAAGAAGATTCATTCCTAACCTTGTAGAACTTCTCGAAAATATAACAAATATGCTGAAAAATAATAATCAGAAATTAGATGGAACATTGAGGCTAGACAGTGCTTCGATCTAGTTAAACAAGCATTAACAAAAGCACCAATCTTGATTAGTCCAGATTTCACTAAAGATTTCATAATATTTTCTTTTGCATTTGAACATATTGTTGCAACTTTTTTATTACAGAAAAAACACTGAAGGATTTGAACAACCAATTGCATTTTTTATTAAGGCTTTAAGAGATGCAGCTTTGAAATAAAACATATGGAAAAACAAGCCTTTGCATTGCTAAAAGAAATTAAAGATTTCTGAGTGTATATCCTACATTCCCATATAATTTCTTATGTACCAAATTCAGTGGTCAAGGATATTTTAACTCAGAATAGACCTGATGGTAAAAGAGGTAAATGGATTTCTATCATTCTTGAATATGACTTAGAAATCAAACCCACCAAGCTTATCAAAGGAGAAGGACTAGCGAATTGATGGCTGAGTCAAATTTTCATGCATTGGATATCAACTTTGTTGTTGCATTAGATGATCAAGAGGAGCATGTGACTCCACAGATTGATGAGGCTTTTCTAAACTCACCCTAGTATGCATACCTCATTTTGTTTTATTCAATTTAAATGCTCCTCCTAGTTTAACAAAAACAAAAGAAAGATTTCTAAAGTTAAAATCAGTCAAGTTTTGCATCGTAGATAATGTTTTATATTGCAAAGATGCTGGTGGTATTCTATTAAAATGTTTATTGAAGGATGATGCAGAAAGAACCATGCAGGAATTCCATGAAGGTGATTGTCGTGAACATCTATACTGGAAAAACACTACTAACAAGATCCCTAGAGCTCGATTTTACTGGCCTACCTTATCCCTAATGTCCACAAAAAAGTAACCTCTTGCCATAAATGCCAAATATTTGAGGGAAAGAAAAACTTTTGCCTCTGCCCTTAAAGCCTATATCTGTTGAAAGTCCTTTCCAACAATGGGGATTGGATTTCATTGGTAAAATTCATCTGCCTTCCTCTGCCCAACATAAGTGGATTCTCACAGCCACTGATTGCTTTACTAAATGATTGAAGCCACACCTTCCATATTAGTCATTGATGTTGTCATCATTAAATTTCTGGAAACCATTATCCTCTCTAGATTTGGATGTCCAAGCAAATTCATTACTGATAATGCTGCAACCTTTAAATCCAAGAAAATGATAGAATTCTGTAGTAAATACCACATTACTTTGGGACATTCAACTGCTTATTATCCTCAGGGTAATGGGTTGGTTGAATCCTCAAATAAGAGTTTGGTCAATATCATTAAAAATTTGTTAGAAGACAACAAAAAGCCATGGCACAACAAGTTGATTAATGCACTTTGGGTTGATAGACTTACTACAAAGAAGTCAATTGGCATGTCATCATACCAATTGGTTTATGGGATGGATGTTGTTTTTCCATCCTCTTTGGGATTTCCAATTATGAAGATAATTCAAGAATTGCAGGTTGAGCCAAATGACATACAGATAAGGATTAATCAGACTATTCAATGGCAGCAATCTAGGGAAGAAGCCTACAATAAAACACAACTCATCCAAGAAAATTTCAAAAATATTTTTGACAGACGAACTAAAGCTGATGATTTCAATTTAGGTGACAGAGTTTTGAAGTGGGATTCCATAAGAGAGGACAAAGACAAACATGGGAAATTTGGCAATCTTTGGAAAGGACCTTACATCATTTATGCTTTCAAAGGACATAATGCATTCTTTCTTAAAGATATAGATCGAGCATAAATGTCTGGTGGTTTTTTGAATGGCAGAATGCTGAAGCTTTACTTTTCTTAGCATAAATATTTGTATTACATGAAACCATTGTAAATATCATTGTCTTTATTATTTTGATTGGGTAACCTATTGACTAAAGTTGAAGCTCACAGAGAAGGCCCTAAGCTTTGATTGATATGCTACCATAAGTACTCTAGCAACAAAAGAATCAGGTGTAGACATTGCTAAAATGGGATACTCAAGGCTACTGATGATATGTTCTTGAAACTTCACATGGATAAGTTCCATCCCTAGCTGCAGCCACTGTTAGGGTCCTATAATTTATAGGATCTCAAAGTGATTTAGTATTTTGTCTCAACAATCTTACATTGTAAATAATTTTCAATATGAAAATGATTTCCAAAAAAGAAATACATAAAATAAAAATGAAAAGAGGGTATATCTAAAAAAAGAAAAAATTAACATAAAATAATGTTGAAAGTGCTGCAAATTCAAATGCCACTACTGATAGATAGTTTTCTTTATGCCAAAATGAAATAAGGTTGTTTGCATCTTGTTTAAAAATGCTACAATGACTAGTTATTTGTTCAAATCATACAGCTTAATCATGGTTGAACAATTTTGATTTTTTTGTAAATTAGGTTAGAGAATAAGGATTTGCCAAACCATCTAATCTTGGTAAATCAATAGTTAGGTAGAGAATGAAATTGATTCAACTATTTAATCTTAATCAATATGAGAAATAAGTGATAGAGTAGATTTGATTTTTCATAAAAAAAGAAGAGATATGGGTTTTTTAGTCTAAATGCACCCCTAGAAGAAAGAAATAAAAAATGTTAGTTTAGCAAAAGAATGGAAAAATTTAAGGGTAGGTAGAGGTGTTTTGGGCTTTCAAAGGGTTAAAAATTGCTTATATGCTAAGTTTTATTTCGTGATGTATTTGGTGTAGAATAGGGAAGATGGAAAAAATGATTTTACCCTAACTATCAAAGTGTCGGGAACAAAAGTCATGTATATAACATAATTACACTATATCATAATTTTCGACCCAAAATTGATGGAAATCTACCCGAGAAACCGTCACATCATCTAAAATTAAACCACTTGCACATGTCCTACGTTTGATCCACCTGCTCCCCGATCGACGACCCTCATCAACTTTCGCCTCCCCCCCCCTCTCCCCACCCCTTCTCCATCGTAGCTTTACCGGGGGGGTCCAAAAAAAGTAGTTTCCCGCCCGGACCCACGACCACGTGGCCTCCTATCCCATGTTTAGACCCCTCTCCGCCTAAATCGTTAACCACCTAGTTACCCCCCCTCCCCCCCTCGAAAACCACCTTCCCCTCATCCTAAATACCATTTTCCCTACCTGTCACCTACGCCACTCCCATTTCGCCACATCACCTATCTGTTACCAATAAAATCCACTCCCATGGTATTTGATCTGTTAAATGCATTTAATTAAGATTGATGACCGTTAAATTCACAGATCTGTGCCATGTTCTACAGGAAAACCAACTTTTCTTATAAAGCCATGCAATTTAACCTTTTCGACCTTTATTGTCCTCTATTTTCTACAGTTTTAGTTGCTTTACAGCTTTACAGTGTACCAACGTTTATCCGTTGATTTGTCTCTAACTAAAGCAACAACACTTACCTTGTCTCCTTCGACCAATTACAAAGCTCACGCGCATTCTCGATAAACCTGTTCAATTCTAATTCCACTTCAATTCTTAAAAAAACTATTGAATATGCCTCCTAAAAAGAAAAACCAAGAGGAACCTTTCAATCCCTTGGTCCACCCTCCTTTAGATTTGGATCATGTTCCTCTAGCTGATAAAGATTACAAAATTAATGAGACATAGTGTGAATTTGAGTTGTTTGAGATGTATTGTTGGTTAGAAGATAAATACATTGAAAAATTTGATGATATTGGGCTCTGGGAGTCTAATTTTCCATATTATATCTTCCCTCACACATACAATGCCCCTGAGTTTATCTGAAATTGTCAACCCTGCTACATCCCTAGTCAAAGAGTTATCATTTCCCCTATTGGTGAAATCGTTTTCACCATCATTGCCTAATCAATTGACTAAATTATTCAAGCTCCCTCTGTTGAAAATGGCACTCCTTTCTCCCTCGAAGCCCTCAATGAGTTGTACTAGAAGCTCGATTTTTCCAAAAGAGCTAAAATCCTTGAAATTTTCCTACCTGAAAATACTCAACTTCCAAAGAAAAACCCTCCATACCCTTCCTCCATCTTCCCTAATCAGGCAAAAAAGATTATAACAATCATTGCATACCTTTTGGGCTATTATTCTAATCAGTGGGTACATGAACCCATTTTAGGCTTCCTCTCTATCTTTTCCACAGACTGTAAACCATCAATCATCTTCAATTTCAGCCAATTCCTTGCAGACAACATCCAAGATCAATTTATCAAATTTCAGACTAAAGAAGTGTTTAAATAATCTTCTATTTTAATATATATTTTTCTGTATTATCAGATAGATAGATTCAAGTTTGGCATGCAAAAGCTTGATGAAGATGGTAACGAACAATCAGTCATCTTCTGGACATCATTGTTGATGAAAGAACAGAATGAATTTTCATACGAACAATTCATTGAACTGTTTGTGCATCCAACCATGAGAATTCTGAGTAGTACAGCTGAACCTAGGATAGGTGAGGACATCAAAATGATACTACATTTTTCAGATCAGGCCAAGACATGAAATTGGTACTTGTACCATAATTACACAGAGATAAGAGTCTATGGGTGTGAGCTTGCTCCCTATAAACTCCCAAAATTCCTCCCCATGAGGATATTTTCTCTTGAGCATATCAGACAGATGTTGAATGCTGATGAAATTCACTTTTTATCAGCCAAGAAGAAGTCCCAATTTAGGATCAAAACACAGATTGGGCCCTTTATTTGTAATAGCAGATCAGCAGGAGAAGAAGCAGATAGGATATTGAAATAAATGAACTTTAGCCTGACCTTTACTTGGTCTTATGACCCTCTAGGAATCATTTCAAAGCGAAGATTAGAGAATAAAACTACTCCCTACATACCCAGAGGCCTGAAATAGAAAAGTACATGAACCAATTGGAATGGGCTGAAAACACATTGCAGGAAGCTGAGGAGCAGCTAGTATCAACATCGACATCAAAAACCCCTATCCCACAAGAAAAAATAGGGAAAAGGCAAAGAAACACCTTCTTCTTCTCCATTAGGGGGTCAATCCACTGCTTCTCCCACAACTTCTTCAATATCTCATGACCCGCTGTAGGCTATCCAGACAACTAAGTCTATCCAAGGTGAGAAGGTGAAGACAATTTTTGACAGGTTCAGGGAGATAAAGTTAAAAAATTAAATCTTGAAGAAGAAAACCTATGCCCAATTCTTAAATAATACTTCCAGTTATCAAAGCACGTTGTTGTTAGTATTTGATTCTGAGAAGGGTAAGATGCAGATGGCCTTCCTTGAGGCCCAAATTCCACAGCCAAAGTCAACAACTAATTATAAAAAGACAACCTTTGAATTCGACATAAAGGATATTCATCCCATTGATCAAATGGAGATGCACAAGAAGACAGGTGAAATGATCTCTTCAACTTTGATTAACACAATAATGAATCTTTCCAAATTGCAGGTTTCTTTGTCCAATATCCAGTCATAGTTGAGAATGGAGAAGATCTCTTCTCTTGCTAAGGATACAAGGATTGAATCTTTAGAATATTAGTGTTCAAGATAGGATATGATCCCTCTAATATGACGGTTGCAGAGGAGATAATAAAAAATAAGAATGTTGACATGGCAACATTGAGAAAACAGTTGAAGTTGTCAGTTACTGAAGATCCTCTCACCAAGGACATTGAGGAGACAGAGACCTAGAAGACTGATATGATGAAGCTCATCATGGAGAAAAATGCACAGATAAGACAAATGGAGATCGAAATGGAAAAAATGATCAAATAAAAGGAGCAGACTACTAAGTTGTCCATGGTTCCATTGGATCTTGTACCTCTTACATCCATTCCTACAGCTACAACCTCTATTCCACAGACTAGACAGACAACAGATGGTGCAAAGCAGTTGACAAAGGCAGTGGAAAATCTGTCTATTCAGACATAAGCGATTAAGTAGCTACAGGATCAGGTTAAAGTGTTGCAAGACCAGATGACAAGGAGTGAAGCTTCTCATTCAGTAGAAGCACAAAGAGCTCAGAAGTTGACAGAAATATTGCAGAAGTCAGAAAGAGAATCGACAATAGGATAGACCTTGGCCCAAGCCAAGGAAATCATCTGGGAAGATATCCTGAACTCCATTACTGAAATTTGGCCCTTCATCCAAATTATCTTTGAGCAAAAGGAGTTGATAAAAAGAGTAATTGATGCTATTACAGACATCAAACAGGAGCTTGGAGAGATGCCTACAACAACAACCAACATCATCAACCTCCTAAACTCCGAAAACATATATGAATTGGATGATTTGGGAGAAGATGATAGGACAGAAACCATTATGGAATTAAAGAGGATTCTTACTAAGAAGAGTCTAGTTGTTCAGCTAGAAGAAAAGTGCCATAGTCTAGAGATAATAGTTAACAGATTCTTCACCAGAATAGAACCTTTGACACAGAAGGGTCTGCCTTCTTTGTTTGTGATTAATGATAAGTTGATAACTCATGAAGATTATGTAAAGAAGTTGAAGGAAATTGCCAAGGACATCACCAAATTTTCCAGCATCAATGGCAGTATGACAGGAATAGTATTTTTAGAAGTAATGAGTAATGATTTCTTCATCCAACATGAGGTAAATCATATCTTCATGGTAAAGCCCACTTTTCCCAGATACACTGAAGTCAGTGAGATTTACCGAAAGGTGATTAAATTGACCATCCGAGATGAATATCGATGTTATAAACTATGTGTGTTACATGATTAATTCTTAATTAGGAGACAGTCAGCATCAGACATCGCATCAGCCAACACATCAGCCAGTGCAGCCAAGAACAAGGTCCATTTAGCAACTGTTTCATCCAAAACAGTGTCAGCCTTCTAGATCATTGTCCACCTAGCTTATTATTTTGTAACAGTTAGATTTTATTAATTGATATTACGCTAATAATAGACTGTCGGTTGAGACAATGTTTCTGTAAATCCTTTTTGTAAATTGGTATTAATACTTCATTGTTCGAAGTATTAGGGGTTGATTGCTGAGTATATTTTTCTGTTGAGCATTGTGATTTCTAATTGGCTGGAGCATCAATAATACAAGGATTTTTCACAAGATTCATGTGGTGTATTCATTGGTGATGTTTTTTCTTCTGTAATTTTGTTATTCATTGTTTTTACTTTCTCTATAATTCTGAAAAAATTAATTGCATAACAGAAATTGTGATAAATAGGATATGTTAATTGGAACACCTTATTATGAATGTTTTCAATTTACATGTTTTCTACAGAGGTAATATTGAATAATACTTCATTTCTTTTCAATCTCTACTGAATTCCTCACTTCTTCTATTCTCATAATTCACTTAAAATCCTAAAAGATCAAGTTAATGCAACCTAGCTTTCCCTCTGAGACTCCTTCAAAAATTGATGCAGATCTAGTTAAATATTTATGACTCCATATCCAAATGGCAATATAGCCATTTAATCAACCAAAAAATCCAAATCAAATAAACAATCAAGTACAGTAATAACTAGCCTAAAATTCACTAAAAAAAGGTTAAATTTTATAGAGAGATCCCTCTTTGAAGCTGGCAAGGCTAGATCCCAGATTCCAAAGTGGTTTTGATGTTTTCCTCTGTGTTTATTCTCACAATCTCGTAAATTACAGAACGATAACAATGTCTATATGAACTACACGGGTACGGTGGTCTGTGTGGATGACCGTTTCCTTCCCCAAAATGTAATGCTTCCATTGTCGGCAGGCTTGCACAATGGAATACATCTCTTTCTTATAAGTGGGATACTTTCGAACTGTGTCTGAAAGTATCACTATGATATGCAACTGGATGCCCCTGTTGAATGAAACTACCCCAATAGCATAGTCATAGGCATATGTCTCGATCTGAAATGGTTTTTGCAAGTCCAGTAATGTGAGCACTGGTGCAGAGTAGAGGTGATGTTTCAACTCTGTAAATGCCTACTGTTGAGATTCAGACCAAAAGAATTTCGCTTTCGCTCCTCCCTTGGTGACTTGACTCAAGGGCCAAGTGATATGAGAGAACTCCAACACAAGTCTGCGGTAGAAATAGGGAAGACCCAGAAAGTTTTGGAGCTCTGTCAGAGTGGTTGGGGCTGGTCAATCCCTAATGAGGATCTTGGATGGATCCACATGCACTCCTCGTTCATCACTAGTGTATCCCATATACTGAACTTGGGTCATACCGAAAGTGCATTTATCCAAATTGGTAGGCATCTTGTGTTGCCGTAGTGTTTGGAGAACCTGTCGGATGTGGTGGAGGTTCTCTTCCCAACTATGGCTGAAGATCAGGATGGCATCCAAGTATACCACTACAAATGAGTTGGTGAATGGCCGCAAGATGTTGTCCATCAGCCTCATGAAGGTTGCAGGAGCATTCGTCGACCTGAAAGGCATAACCAACCATTCGAAAAGGCCCTCCTTGGATTTGAAGGCAGTCTTCCACACATCAGAGGGTTTGATGAGTGCCTGGTGATACCCAGACTTCAAGTCGATCTTGCTGAAATATTTTCCCCCCTTGAGTTGGTCCAAAATGTCATCAATCCGTGGGATCGGGTACTTATTCCGGATAGTGATCTTGTTCAGCACCCGATAGTTAATACAGAGTCTCCAAGTCCCATCCTTCTTCTGCATTAACACAATCGGGCTCCCACAGGGCGATGAACTCAACTGAATGTGACCTTTCTGCAACAACTCCTGAATTTTCCTCTTGATTTCATCGTTCTCTAGAACAAAGCACCGATAAATTAGTCCATTAGGCAGCGGCGCACCTGGGGTCAAATTGATGGAGTGCTTGACCTGACAATGCAGAGGCACCTCTGCGGGGGAGGTGAAGTTGTCCTTGTACTCCTCCACGACCTTATCCATATGTTGTTATTGTGCAGAGGGGCCCTATCTGGACGTCGTGGCCACAATCTTCTTCTTGTGTTGAGGGCGGATCATGAGGAAAACAAATTTCCTGGTTTTGTAAATGAGCTTACTGCATTGTTTTGCAGTAACCAAAGAGATGGCAGTAGGCGTTGCTACCTCCGATATCCTGTACAACTTATTTCCCAAGGTAAAAATAACAACGCGACGCCTTGACTCATACATAGCATGTCGCTTCCACGAGTATGGTTGGTCTAATAATACATCACAAACATCAAGAGGAGCAACCTCACATAATACTTCATCCGTGAAGGGCTTGATGATGTATGGAAGGCGACAATACTGGTTGACATAGAGATCTTGTCCTTGGTGAGCCACTCGATGGTGTACAAATGTGGGTGTGTTGTAGTCGGCAAGCCCAACCGCTTCACGACCTCTGCTAAAATGAGGTTCTTTTGGCCCCCGCTATCGACAATGAACTGTAGCGGGGAAACCTTTACCCGCATATGGGAGTGGAAGAGACGCTCCTCCTCTTATGGATCCTCGGGTTCCTCCTTCTAGATATTCATGGTGGCAACGACGGCATTGGGCTCTGCGTCGATAATTTTCTTCCCTTTTTCATCCCCCTTGTCAGGTTTTGACTCGGAGTTAGAACATGCATCTGATTCAGAAATCTTCATCTCAACCACTAGTAACTGCTTGGCCCGACACTCACTTTTGTTGTGAGTGGAGCTCTTATGGAACTCACACCATTTTGTTATTTCCTTCGGCTTCGCGGTGTTGTTCTTTGCTTGCAGCTTTGGCAAGTTGTCTTGTTCGCCCCGCCTTGGCTTTGTCCTTTTTTCTGCGGTTTGGGGACACCTTTCCCTTGATTTTGATTCACAGATCCAAAGTCTCGCTTATTTTGTTTGAATTTTTGCTCAATCTTGGCAGTATACCAGTATCCTGCACCAAGCGAGGAGATGTTGAGGAACTACATTTTCTCCTGAATATATCTTTGTAGACAACTGCAGTACTTCAGCACCAAATGTTTCTCTGAATCTTTGATACCCAACTTTGTGCGCAGGGTATGGAACAAATTCGTCAGCCCATGCACATCTTGATCCATTTGTTGTCTTAGCATAGTTCATTGTATGAACTTGTCCTCATAGCTCCCCACGGAATAATATTGTGCCTTGATGGCGTCTTGGAAAGAATTCCAAGTGGGTGTGGCCGAGAACAGAGAGGGTTTCCCCTCGTCCTTTTTCTCACAGTAGGTTTCCCACCATTCCTTGACATGGAGGGCGGCTTTGAGGAGTGCAAAAGTAATTTTTTATCAATCGAAAAATTCATGAACTAAGAAATATCCTTCTAATAGATTCAACCATCTATCTACGATATCTGCATCTATTTGTCCCTCAAATATGAGAATATCAAAGTTTACTTGTACCTTAAAAATGTGAAAAATCTACTACAGTATCTTGGTTTATTTCTCCTACTTGTTTTAGATTAATACAAGTTATTTTCATAAATTATATTCATAAAATACCGAAATAAACACAACTACAGCCGACACATACAGATCATTTACTGAATAAGACGCTCATAAAACAAAGTGACACATGGATTTTTGGACATAAGTCCCCAGAAAAACCCAAAGCGGGAAAACCGGTGCAACAGATATAAGGATTATTTTATTAAGTAGTTCCTGAGTTCTAGTGCCAACTATCTTACTGATCCACACCCTCAAACGAGATTTATATAACTCAGCTCGGATCTGGCCCTAGAAACCCTCAGCATTGCCCCTGAAGCCCCAACGTTAACCCTGCTAGCCTTAGAATGTCACTGTGCTGCCCAGAGAGGGAGTGCATAACCCCTGGAAGGGTGACGTATGCCTTACGCTGGCCCTGGAGACCCTCTGTGTAACTTCTGTAGCCCCCTGGAGCCTCTTCGTTATCCTGCGTAGCGGTTGCGCAACACCTATGTAGCGGTTGCTCTGCTTCTCTGTGTTGTCCTTATTGCTACTCCTCTGCCTCTTACTCACTCTTGGCCCTGGGATCAGATCATCCCCTTAGCCAATACTACCCCTCACTGTAGGAAATTCCTTCGAAAATTCTTAGTAAACCTGCCCTATAATTCCATATATATTCCTCAGTTCTACAACTATGTGTCTCTTCCAACTGACCCTCAAGCCTTTCTCTTATACTTTTTCATTCATCTTATCAACGACCGAGATTAAAAGATTCATCAATGACTGAGATTAAAAGACTGCTTGATCCATGTGACTTGAGACAATTTCAGCACATGTGTTAATTAATTCACTTTAATTATTTAATTTTCCTAAGTTTAGACTTAGGAAATCCATTAAAATAATTAATTATTTGAATAACTTGAACACCAAATAAAATTTCTCAAAACACTTTCTAGGTTTTGTAGATCAAGTGTGTCCTAGCCCCTCCACAAAGTTTCAGGGCTAGAGCACACATGATGCTACACCAACTATACAAAATATCAACAAAAAGGAGTGGAGCCTCCGGAGTGGTTGTTGGATGTAGATGTTTCGCCGGTGAGCAGCCGTTGAAGGATCTAGGAAAATTTATCCATCATTGTGTTCCTTTGTTTCTCGAGCACCTCCTTAAGCAACATTTTGATAGGATCTCCCGCTCCCTCGTATTTCTTTTCTTCCCTCATGGGCGGTCGTTGGGGTTTGTGAGGTTGATCTTGCAAAGGTTCAACCAGATCGATCCCTAACTCCTTATACCCCGACCTCGTTGGGGATATGCAAAGAAGGATCGAGGAAGAGAAGACCGATTTGATACCACTGATCCAGACTTATGCAAGAATGCAATAAAATACAGTACTAAACATAAATGTAGAAATGCAGTAGAAATAAAACTTCATTTCATTAATATCAAATAACTGAAATATGCTTACAGACAGAATAAAAATAAACTAGCTAGGGCGATGGTAGCTTATCTCTGAGAAGAGATGTGGCGGCTACATGCCTATGAATTATGTTACAATGAGGCTCGAAGGCCTATTTATTATTGAGAAACAATGGAAAACCCTAAACATCCAAAAACCGAACCCTAGGAGATGAAGCGCCAAACTAGGGGCCCTGTTGGGGTAAATTGGTACATTAATTTCTCGGGGTTGTAACTTTGGCATAGGATCTTTGTTTGAGGCACACAATACCTCGTTATAAATATATATTCGAGGACTACAACTAATGACAAAGCATTACAACGGTGATTTTCCAAAAAAACGTCATTTAGGTCCTCAAAACGGATCCGGAAGTTGAGGACCCGAAAAACTGCCAAAAATGGTAAATTGTGCAACAATTAGGGAAACTAAAAAGCTGAAAGAAACAATGGTGGGGTCCAAGTGGCATAGGCGGGTGGCCACCAATATCCACCTGGATCAGACTGATGCATCATATTGATCACAGATGACTCAATATTTTGGATGTTTTTCAGTTGCAGATGTTACAGTAGCAGCAACAACATAGTTGTAGTGCAGATGCAATCATTAGGGGAATTTTGAAGTATAAAATACGCCTCCTAAGAAAAATGTACAACCCAAATAAACTTTATAAGAACCAATATGATTCAAGGTGATGATGTCAAAAATGGAGGATTATTCACCATTTTTGGAGTAAAAAAGTAAAAAGATTAAAAAATAACAAAATAATAAAACTATTTTTTCAACTTGTATTTTCAAATTATCTCCATAAATTTTTACTCAAATTTCGAGTGGGAGTACTCGTTGGATGAAAAATTTAATTCCTCATCCAAGGAGTATCCATGTTGCATACTTTCGATGGACTCTGTTACGTGAAAAATGAGAAATACATGAAAAATCGTGATTACAATCACGTTTTTCATGTATTTCTCATTTTTTTGTAGCATGATCCATCAAAAGTATGCAACATGGGTACTCCTTGCAAGAGGAATCAAATTCTACATCCAAAGTGTTCCCGCTTGAAATTTGAGTAAACCCATAGGGAGATAAGTTGAAAATACGAGTTGAAAATTTATTTTTTTCTTTTTTCCCTCTAAAATTTGATGATGTAATATAATATTATTTTATTATTTCCACTATTATTTTATAATTTCCTTAGGAGGCCCATTTTTAGAGCTCAAAAATTCTCTAATGGTTGGTGGCAGTACAACTAGGTCAACAACAACACAGATACAACGTATATCAGATTTGTGCAATAGTGTGTTTGCAGCAGCAACCAGACATCAACAACATGACATGAGATGTTACAAAGACAAGGTGTTGTGGAAGGATGTGCAACACTAGAACTCATTCCTTGCTAAGAGGGAGTGTTATTTTTTGTAGCATCAGATGTGTTGTAGCTACGAAATTTGGTGGAGAGGCTAGAATACATGAGATCTCCAAAACCCATAAATCGTTTCTAGAAATTCCACTTAGAAGTTTCTCAGTTAGATCATTAACTATTTTTTAAATATTTCCTAAGTTTAAACTTAGGGATCATGGTTAAATAATTAGTATTAATTGAGATAAGGCGAGAATAGTCCAGAAAATCACAAATATTGATCTAGAGATGAACCTAGCCATTGATTAAGTTTTAATCTTGGTCGTTGGTGCTCCAACAATGGATTATAGGAGGAGATCGATGTGGTGATGGAGAAGACACTTGAGCAGTTCGATTTCCTTGGCAGATCGATTTCCAGAGTAGCAACAATCATTTGTCAGAGAGAGCCAGAGGTCGAAGCAGTGAGTGAGGGGCAAAGACAATGATCCGGAGGAAGTTTTCCAAATCCGGAGAGGCAACAACATGAGGATTGATTTATTCCCAGTGAGGCAATGTAGAGGACTGTGCAGTTGCTTCAAAAAGGAAATTTGATTTAGCAGAAGAAAAATTCATTCTCAGTTCCAGAGGTCGGGTAGAGGGTCAGTAGAGACAGGCAGAACGACTTCTTCAGAGGAATATTCCAGCCACACATGTCGAAGACAACACAAATGCAGCGCAAAAGGGCTTACGTTGGGGTTTGGACAACTAGTTTTTTGAAGGGAAGTTGTACCGAGATTATTTGTGGAAGAAGCCCAGATTGTTGCGCCGAGATTTTAATCCCCTTAGATAATTTTTCCAAGATTTTCTTTCTGTTTGGATTGCCAGTTGGGTATCCATAGATTGTACTCAGATTTTCATTGATGCATAATAATAAAAATCCTCACTGTTGCATCGGTTTTCCCAAGTTGGGGTTTTTCAGGGGACATTTGTCCAAAAATAACATTGCCATTTTTATGTGTGTGTGTGTGTGTGTGTGTGTGCGTGCTAGTATTTTCTCAGTTTCCGGCGCTATTTTATTTCCGCAGTTTTATTTGTGAAGGTTGTAGTGTGTTTATTTTGATATTTGTCGTAGTAGATAAATTGTTAAAATACTTAACAATTAGAATAAATAATACAATCTACTGCAATATGATTTCAATAGTGAAATTTCCACATAAGTTTGCTATATTTTAGTTTATAAAAGACCCTATAAGGGAAAGCTTGTTTATCATGAAAATTGATTCATTCTTGGTGAGTGATTTTCACTCAATTACCTCTATAGCTAGAGCTTGATTTTCATTCTTAGCATTGTCAATCCATTTTTCCAATGCTTGGTTAAAATCAATTCCTTACTATTATGAACCTTGCACCTTAAAAAATGCTAAGAAACCAATAATTACAGTTCTCTGCGAGGGGGAGGGCTCCTTTTACAATGAATAAAATGTACATGATAATATTTGATGATTAACATAGTTACCGATCAAACGTGAACTATTACCTCAAAACGAGAACTCTAGCCCAAAAATACTAAAAAAATATGAAAACACTCCCCCAAAACGAAAAGTGTGTTTTCCAAAATGCATTGGTTTTTTTTTAGGGTCAAATTTCAACATTTTTTAAAATTAAGCTAAAAACGAAATTGTTTCTTGAAAAAAGGATTGAAAAAGCGCCCTCGAAACAAAAAGTGTTGATGGTGGAATAACAAAAAAAAAAATTGTGCCACAATTTTGACACTTTTTAACAATGGAATTAAAGACAACATATTATGACATTAAAAAATCGTAAAATTCTAGAAATTTTGATACATGATGTTAAAGATAAAATTATCATGTCTAAAGGCCTTATCATTTCGAACAATTTTCATTCATCTTGTTAAAGATAAAATATATTGACTTTAAAAAACCCTGAAATTGTAATTGTTTTCAACCATAACATTAAAGATAAAATATCATAGTGCATAAAAACCTTAATGACAAGTTTTAAATCTCAAGTTTTTAAATCTTAAGTTGTTAACATACTTGAACCATGAAATTATGGAAAAATTATATGACTTAAACAATTTTTAAAAATGAACAAATAAATGAAATATTTATTATTCCAAGAGTAATTTTTATTTTAAAGAATAAAAATATATCTCGTTTCAAATCTTAGTCTAAGACAACTTATCTAAGTGCAACCAAAACCTAAAAATCAACCATCAAAACGAAGTGTCCCCTTTCAACGAGGCATAAAAATTTTAAAATTTTTAAAAGTATCTTATACCAAATGTTAACAAACGTAATATCATGGCAATATCACTGTATAATATAAAAATTCAACATTAATTTTTTTTTTTTACTTTTTATCAAAATATCAACTTTGGTATATTGAATATAACATAAATTATTTTTGTAATTCATTGTTGCACTGTGGATATTCTAAAGAGATGAATTCTTCATAATTAAAACATATAATCCAACAAACAAAGAAATGCCTCCTAACTTCATGTAAGATAATATGGAAGTCAAAATATTTATTTCAACTTACCATGCAAACATCAATTACATAAAAATGTCTTATACAATTATTTAAAATCAATCATAGGTTCTGGTACACCATCAAAACCTACATCTTCAGATGAATACCTAGATGCAGATAAAGATAATCCATATTCTTCTCTTTCATCAACCAATGCTCCATCTAAGTTAACATGCATGCCCACCATTTCAGATTCAAAAGTCTTCTAGATCTACGACTACATTCAGTAGAGTCCCATCTCAGCACTATTTGTTCTGGTAGTGATTTCTTAAAAATATTTATGGTCTTCAAGCGAAGGGTTCCTCTCTTTGTCAAATTGAAGTCATACACAAGTATTTCAACATCCTCCAATTTTAAGACATCTATGCGATGACATTTTATATCTGTGCCCTTTCTTTTTCTCTTTCTGCCAATTTTTTTTTCAACTACCATCTCTGGATTGTACACACCATTGAATGGGTGGGTACTTGTGGCATACCAATGTACTTCAACAGCTGTAATATCTTCATTTTCATTAATGACCTTTATAACTTTGGTAATCCAGAATCGATATCCAAGTGGATATTCATCTGCTAACACTGCTATCATGCAACCCTCCTTAACATCATGCACAGAACCCTTGTAAAGGTCTTCCATGGCTTCACATTGTGCATGTGATATTCTAGAACCAATATAGATTTCTCTTTCCTCTAGCTGTGGAAAATTAATAATAACTTGAGAGTATTGTTGTTCAACAATGTGTGTTTCCTCATGTTCATTTGTCATATTTTGTGGCCAAAAAAATGGAGTCTTCAAAAGAGTATTCTCATTTATTGATCTTGAAATCATATCACTTTGATTATTGAAAAAATACTCCCACCAAACAGAATTAGCAACATCAAAGTACTCATATGTATATCGAATACATCTTTTAATTCCCTCCAGACATTCAAAATAATTTATATCTCTCTTATGCCTTTGTGCATTATGGAGTTCAGCAACTGAATGTAATAACAATACCTTTGATGAAAATATTGGACGCTCTCGAATGAACTTCAAAAATACTAAACCTGATGATGGCCCACATTCTGTAGCAGTTGAATACTTCTTGCCCCATATAAGTGTTATCCCATCAATTTTTTTGATACGAAATTGATGCTGGAAGCTAATGTCATTAAGTTGTTCAATGCATTTCTCCTCTCCATGTGATCCCAAAATAAACCTTCACATGCCAATATTTTCTTCCAACGCATGAAAAACAGGGTCTGGAATGTAGGATTTCTTAATACATTCAATTAATGATGGCAGGCTTCCAACACCTTTCCTCCTCAATGTTATTGAAAAACGACTGAACATTTGATCAATATGGTCATGAGTATGCCCAAAAAGAAGGAAACCAACCTTATCTTTTTAAAAATTCCCAATTCAACGAACACGTTTAGATACCCAAAAAGAACTTGATTTTTGTTTTCACGGCTTGTCTTTTCTAATTGTATATACAGAACTTCAGGAAGAATATCAAAACAATGAGTAACCACATCATGGATTATAGTTATGGTCAGATTTGCATCATTATGAATATTTGGAGTTGTGAAGTAAACCCTTGGGAATATCTTATCATTAAAGATTGTACAACCAACCAAGTGAAAATGAATGAAATTTTCCTCCTGTAATTTTTTTTCTCTGCGGACAAAATGTGGCAACAGTGTTTTCTTTTGGTCCATACCATCAATTATCAAACCCAAATATTTATTTGGATTATCATAACATTTCTTTCAATGTTTATACAATTTTTGTCTTTCACTTGTTTTTTGATTGTGATGCTCTTGAAGTTCTTTGACAACCGAAATTGTGTTAAGAATTTGGAGGGCTAGAGATTAATACAAATTATCTTCTTGATAATTACTTGTGCGCTTAATTGAGTTACTTATGTCTTCTCTTATTTAGCTTATTTAATCTTTCATCAAGTCAATTATCAAAATACACGAGACATAGAAATTAGGCTCCTAGAGCTAGGGGAAAACCTCTCCCTCTTGGAGAGGAAAACCCACGAGAAATTCTTCTTATAGATCTTCAAATGACAAGTTCCATGACCCAGACTTAGGCCCTTGACCTATAAATTCCTCCAAGACCTTGTCTTTACTTATTTTCTTTCCTTCAACACTGACCCTTCTCTTCTGCTTCAATCTGCACTGATATGCATTAGTCTAACCTCTGAACTCAACACTCGTTTAACCTCTGTAATCAACACTTCTCTACTTCTGAATTTCACATTCCATCACTGTTAACATTTCAGAGAAATCCACATCCTTAATTACGCACTGATGTTTACTGATTAAACCATCATTGATTGCCATTGTATTCAACAGATGAATCTGCACTTTCCTATTGTGACTCCTTCAAAGAGATCTGCACTTCTGTTATAGTAATCCGCAACCCTTATCACACTAAGATACCATAGGTTTTGCGTATCTGAATCAGATCTGCAACACTTCAAAAGTCCGCACTGAAGTTTGTCAATAATCTGTGTTTCTGTTTCAGCTATGACCGAAATTGTTCTCCACATTAATGCGCCTCAACAGTCACAAGAACCCAAAACATATCTCCAATTATCTTCTATATAATAGTCCACAATTTTTCAGTTAGAATGAAAGAAAAATCCGCATTTATACTCTGTCATAACTTTAGGAAATACACATTGTATACTCCGTAACCACTTCAGAAAATCTGCACTGTTTTCCACTTAGAGAATCCGCAATCTACTTCAGGTATTTCGCACTTCTATCTCAGAGAGATCTGCGGAAACTTGGTGTATAATAGATCGTAGAGACTGTGTATATATAGTGGCAGTCTCCCTATCTTTAGGCTGACCAACCATTAGCTTGTAGGCCGACTTGACTGTGAGTGTGAAGCTTGACTTTATCATTTATTTCCAGCGTTGATATAAGGACTATTCCAAGCCAATTTTCCATAGCTTCTTTGACAAGGTCTTTGGAGCATTCTCTTGCCTAGATATTTCATACATATGACACTTATTACATTTATATCTAGAAGACAAAAACCTAGACAGACATCAAGAAGAAGTCTAAAAACCTACAATAAAATCTTGCTCATGAAACCCATGAAGCAAGTATAAAATTTATTTTATTATCTTTGTTTTCTACTTTACATAAATCCATAATTTCATAGTCAATATGAAGACCGGCCTAGTTACACTTTTCAACACTCCCTCTTAACTAAGGAGGTATTCATACAGGTACATGGTCGCTTTCAAATTGAATAATCTCATAAGAATAATCAGATTGGTAATTGCATCTGTATAGCATCATATCAACAACATTGTCCTAGTGCAAGGCCTTGACTAACATCCCCATCTCTCAATACGACAATGGGCTACAATGCTGGCGAGAAACATGACTTATAGACACCATAGTCATTGTATGCCAAGGTACATACTCCACCCAGGTGTTCCCAAAGTATGACCTTCTTGGACTATTCTTCTCTTGGGTAGGCAACCCTCAAAGAATATCGGTCCTCGACTAATCTTATCTTGAATTCCCTATCTCATTCTCAAAGAATATCAAATGCCAGATGATTACCCAATCCTCCATTCTGTCTTCCAGGTGAAGACCACAATGATGTGTCTATACGGTTGTTAGTCCTGGTCTATTGCATGACACATATATTAGAGAATCACATATGTCACTCCCTCTCAACTCAGGAAGGACATACTACTAGTTTCTTCCAAGGAAGAAACTTACCATCAGGCTCCCTCTCAACCAGGGTCCTGCAGCAGCAATCCAATTACTCATGAATAATTCCTCCCCTCGATGTCATGGATTTCGATATTGAGGAATCTTCAACTTTTGGCTTCATATGGCATAGATCATCCATCACTTTCTGTCATGAGTCATGTCCACTATCAGAAATTGATTCATCAATATTTTTCATCTGGTTCACCATTATGCCATGTTGCTTTCCTCTGAATCATCTCCAAGGATCATACATCCTTCCTCATGATGAAAAACCCTGCAAAAATTTGTCAAGATAAACATATACGTATGAAATTTTAAAAACAAAAGTTACCTCAGTGATGATCTTTCACCATGACATCTTCTTGTAGGCATCAACATCCTTTATTCAGATTGACACATCAGGATGGAAATCTTTGTCGAGGAATCGTCTTCCAAGGATGTTCTTGCGAATCTTGTCCAATGAAGTCCACATGCATGTCAGATCTCATAGGTTCATTGTTTTTTGTTGTAGAAGGTCTTGCTTCTTCTTCTTTGTAACCCAGGACAGTTATATCGTTGTAAGACCGTTGATTGTTGATGAGTTCTTCCAATGCCCTTGAGTTGTTGGCGTAGTTTTGGATAGTTTTTCCCTTCTTCACTTCCTTATGCAGCGAGACTACTTTAGCTTCTAATGCTTCCCTTTCTTGGTTGCTTTCTTCCAACTTCTTTTGAATTGACACTTCAATACATTTGTGTTCTTCAACTTCAATTTTGAGACCTTGAACTTCTTCTTCAAGAGTATTGGAATGGATCTTCTTAGCCTTGAGCTCTTTTATAAGCTTGATTGTCTCCTTAGAAAATTCGTTTATGGTCATCACTTGTTCTTCGTTGTTTGATACCTCTTGTTTAATGTGCTTGGCCATAAACAATACTCTCTCATTGGCTTCTTCTTTGCTGTCATTGTCTTCATCGGATGATGAGCTATCTTCTTTAGAGAGAAAGTTCCTTTTAAATCCTTTATTTTTTCTTTGCTTGTTGAATTTATTAAAGCCTTATTTTCTTTTGAGTTGCCATCACTTCTGTTCAGACATTTTGCTGCGAAATTCCCAACCTCACCACAACCGAAACATATCAATGGAAGTTTACCCTTGAATTTTCCCTTAGCAATTTTTAGTTTTCTGGTAAAGTAAGCATATTCTCCATATGATAGACCTTCTTCATCATCTTCCTTTTCTTCACACTTGTCGGTGCAGTTCTGTTCCTTTGAAGGTTGTTTCTCCTTATTGGTTTTCTTAGTTGCATCAAACACAATTTCTAGATATGAAGTACCCTCTTCTTCATCAACTCTCATTTCATATGCTATGAGAACTCCATGTAATTTCTCTTTGCTAAGTTTTTCCAGATTTGCACTATATTATAAGACCGATACCTTTGGGTTGAATCTCCCTAGTAACGTTCTAAGAATCTTTCATATAATGGTCTTCTCGTCAACGGGCTCTCCCAATCCTTCCATAGTGTCGGTTATTTCATCAACGTGTTGAAAGTATGCATCAATGTTGTTATCTTATTTTATTCTAAGGTGCTCAAATTTTACTTTGTAGATTTGAAGCTTTGCTTCTTTGACATTTGAGTCACCTGCATATATATTCTCAAGCTTGTCCCATACATACTCCACCCAAGTGTTCCCAAGGTATGACCTTCTTGGACTATTCTTCTCTTGGGTAGCCAGCCCTCAAAGAATATCAGTCCTTGACTAATCTTATCTCGAATTCCCTATCTCATTCTCAAAGAGTATCAAATGCCAGATGATTACCCAATCCTCCATTCTGTCTTCCAGGTGAAGACCACAATGATGTGTCTATCCATTCTCTCCACATGGCCTTCACTAAGACATTTGTTAGTCCTAGTCTAGTGCCTGACACATGTATTAGAGAATCACATATGTCACTCCCTCTCAACTCAGAAAGGACATACTACAAGTTCCTTCCAAGTAAGAAACTTACCACCAGACTCCCTCTCAACCAGGATCCTGCAGCAACAATCCAACTACTCATGAAGAATTCCTCCCCTCGATGTCATGGATTTCGATATTGAGGAATATTCAACTTTTGGCTTCATAGGGCACATATCATCCATCACTTTCAGTCACGAGTCATGTTCACTATTAGAAAGTGATTCATCATTCTTTTTCATCTGGTTCATCGTTATGCCATGTTGCTTTCCTCTGAATCATCTCCAAGGATCGTACATCCTTTCTCATGATGAACAACCCTGCAAAAATTCATCCAGATAAACATATACGTATGAACTTTTAAAAACAAAAGTTACCTCAGTGATGATCTTTCACCATGACATCTTCCTATAGGCATCGATATCCTTTATTCATTTTGACACATCTCTTAATGATATGTTTTGTCAAGGGTCTTATTCTTTACCAAACTTCTTTCAAAGTCTACATATCCTCCAAGGAGATCTCCTAGTCACATCTTCTTGGCTTCCGGATGATAACTGCCTCTTGACATGGTTGCATTTCATGATCTCTTCCTTTCTACACATTCTTCATTCCCAGGAACTTACACATTTTCCAGTTCCTCGTTCATATACAACCACCTCATATTCCATGAGGATATATATTATGTTGATTTCATCTATTAGTGCACCGAGAGATCCTCCTTCATAGATAATACTTCTAAATATAGAAGTCTATTACCTGCAACCCTATGACATGACTTCACAGCATCCAGTGTCAGCATATAAATATATACATACCTCATACCTTGTACCTTTTTCATTTAAGTCATCTTGTAGCAGTTTTACTAGAATGAAGAGTTTCATTCCCTTGACTTGCTCCATCAATATGTCATCACATCCCAAAATTCTGTAGCATGGAATTCTTGATGAAACCATTCTGCTTTCTTTCTAATTAGTGAATTCATAGAGAAATCCATTAGAAGAATATTAGCACCAGTTTTCATGATGACTGTTGTGGCTCATTTCCAATTTCGTTTTTTTATATTTTTCAAAATAAATATAAAAAAACATATATGTTAGAAAAGGTAAAATTTTTGTATGTCGAAAAATAATTTTGACTTATATGTTAAAGTATTAAAATTATGTGCCGAGATGTGAAGGCAAGTCGAGTCGGGCTTATTCACAAGCTTAGGAGTGATTAGCACTACAGAATATTGAATAAGCTCATGAGGGTTACATCGTGGGGAACAAGTTAGCAATCAAGATCATTCATTCGTTATGAAACTTTGTTCGTTATCGAAGAAATCGTCTAGATTTCCCGAAGGCAGAGAACTGGCGTTTTCCTTAGAAACTTAAGAGTTTTGGAAGAAGCGTAAAGGGGGGAAATTGACAGTGAGGATTAATTCACAGAAACAATAACGAATGAATGGACGGACCATATCACATAAGACAATTGATGCATATCGCACATCGGAATTTTTTGTGTTTATTGATAAGTCCTCCGACAGGGCAAGTTATTTAAGCTGTGATGGCGCATATCGCACATCGGCGATTTTTTGTGTTTATTGATAAGTCTTTGCAGAGCAAGTGATTTAAGTTGCGATGGCACATATCACACATCACATGTGATAAGGTTGAGCAGCAATCGCAAAAGTTGGAACTTAATAAAGTGCAAAGTGCGATAAAGTTTCATTTCGCCGATTGCGATTTGCGGTCGGCCCCACATTCGCTTGCCACATCATCTCTGCCTTTATCGCGCATCGCACGTCAGAAGTTCAGGAAGGAAGGCGCTAAGAAATATGTTATGAACGTTGTAGGTTGAAATGCGATGGAAAGGCAGACGCGATGCTTTTTTCAGAGGTGAATAGAATATATTTCAAGTACAAGTCTTGTGACGATTTATGAAGAAAATTTGAACGCGGGAGTAGACTCAAGTGGAAAAATACCTGACGCTACATGCAGAAGTCTTAAAAGTAGTTACGCCTTGATAATGGAAAAAGGGTTGAACGCGGGCAGAAAGACTCGGGAATGTGACCCGATGCAGAGTAAAGGAAAAGATAAGATGGAATGTAGTGGGCACGTGCAGAAGGGGCAGAGTCAGGTGGAGATGCATTTATGAAAACTATTAGGACATCACAGTCGAAACAAAAGGAGACACATCAGCAACCAAACCGAACGAGAAAATAGATTAATTCTTCTAATTTTATTTCTATTTCTTGTTAAAATATTGATATTGTAATGAAGTCTTTAATTGCAATGTAATAGGTAGTTTACACAGTTTTAGGAAGTCTTGAGTAGTTACGAGAAGTTCCAGCAGTTAGAAACTGTATTTGTATGTATTTAAACCAAGGAGTAAGAAAGAAGAGGGTTCCGAGTTTTGGACCTCTGGATGACTAAAATTTTGTACTTAATTTTAAGAGAAATCAATGGAAGAAGAGAAATTTTCTTGCATCTGTTGATGTTCATTTGTCTTTCCAGTTTCATTCTATGTTTATTCTTATTTGAATGAAGTGAAGTAAATTAGATGTCGGTCTCTATATTACACTTGTAAGTAAGAGTTAAATAGCCTTAATATGCGCTCCTTCACTCCAACTATTCTTTCTACACAAAGTTCTTATGAAGTTTAAAGCGATAGATTATTTTTTTCAGCATATCATTTTGAGTTTCCCTTCCAGTTCTTCTTTTCACTTAGATAATGTAATTATGAACTCTTTCATTATCTCAGATTATTAAGGGTATTGAAGAATTAATTTCCAAAGGTATTAAACAAATACCATCTGATATTATAAGTTTTGTGACATATATTTCTAAAATGTCTTAAGCACTGATTCCTTACCACAACGAAGGGATTGTCTCTTAAGATACAACATTTTTTGGCGCCGTTTTCGGGGATGAAGAAGCGAAGTTCATTTTACCTAGGTTTTCATACTATTTCCTTTGGTTGTTTAGTGAGGAGGAAATATTCGGTTGTCTCTTATTTTTAGAATCTTGGCTTTCAAAAGGCCTCACACGAGGTTAGATACCTCGCAGCAGAAAGTTCCTACTTTGTCAGATCCAAAAAGATTGGTTTATAAAAAGGCTCAGAAACCAAAAACCCCTTCAACACCTGATCCTACCTTGTATTCTCCTAGCAACAGTTCTCGTAACCCTTTGTTTGAAGATATCTCCAAGGAACTCACTTTCTTGGAACAAGATTCACCTTTCACACCCATTCATTTTCAAGAATCTAAGTTGGAAGAACATTCTTTTGATTCCGTTTCTTTTACCTTTACACAAGCTCAACAAACTATAGTTGCTGGTTCCTCTGTCGTTGTTCATCAACCCACTCCCATATTAGTTTTTTCACCACCTTCATTCACTTTCACAGTAGGTTCATCAACCATGTTCACCCAAG
Source organism: Pinus albicaulis (assembly GCA_034641835.2). Taxonomy (NCBI): domain Eukaryota; kingdom Viridiplantae; phylum Streptophyta; class Pinopsida; order Pinales; family Pinaceae; genus Pinus; species Pinus albicaulis. Next base: position 1,287,846,972 of record CM076578.1, read on the forward strand.
GAGTAGTTAATCAAGGTGTAAATATGGTAGCACCAACTTTCTTGATGAATAGATATGCACCACTTAATCTTCCACAACCAATGAATTCCATGCCTCAAGGATACCTCAAATTACTTCCTCGTTTCACTAGAGAAGATGAAGTAACAACAGAACAACATTTACCCCTGTTTTGCAATTTTGTTGAAAATTTAAATGTAGAACATCTTGATGTTGTAATGAGACTTTTTGTGCAGTCTCTAAATGGAGAGGCTAGAAAATGGTTCAAAGGTTTACCAAATGGTTCAATTAATAACTGGGAAGAGTTAGAGACTCAATTAACTCAGAGATGGGGAGTGAAGAGATATCATGATTATTCATTAACATAATTTAATGCAATTAAAAGAAAGCCTAATGAGAACATTTCTGAGTTTGTTAAGAGATTCAACAAATTGTACAATTGTTTACCTATAGAGCTGAAGCCCCCTCCTGTTGGAGCAGAGGTAGTTTTTGCTGGGGTTTTTGAAACTGATTTCTGTTTTACACTTAGAGAGAGGAGATCCCCTACTTTTGAGAAAATACAGATGGATGCTTTAGAAATTTAAGCTAAATGATGACTGCAGCAGGGAAAATACAAGAAAAGCAGTCAGTTCAAGAGAAGGGAAAAGAAAAAGAAGAATCACCACAAGTTCAAAGAATTGATGATATGAAAAGGTGATAAAATTTTTATCAAACAAGCTAATAAAGATGGAATTGGAGAGTAAAAACTCCCAAAGTCTAGTAGAACAAAACAGAGGAGGATTTAATCCTCGATTAAAAAAACAACCCCTGCAAATTTTGCAAAGGGATAGAAGAGATCAAGACCAAGTTCAAGAACCACTGTATATAGAAGCAACACCTGGACAATCAGCAGAAAATGACCAAAAATAAGTTGAAGATGAAATATCTTCTATGTACATGAGAGAAGATGAAGAAGCGGAAGATTGTGAAGGAGAATATGTTGAAGCTGAAGTGACTTTTGATCAAGATGAGATGGATGAATACTGTAGGAAATTTACAAATTTCATGCAAGCTGAGTTACATAAGAAGTATGATTTAAGATCTAGAAAGATATCTAGGGCACAGGATGATGAAGGTGAACAACAAGATTCTATTCTTTCTCCAATGGTGACTCCACAACAAAAGAACTCAGTAAAACAAGAAGATAAAGGGAAAAAACCTGTGAATCCAGTAGATAGAACAGAAGTGCAACAGGCTGAATCTTCCAAAAACAGGTATGTTGATACTAATATTTTGGAGAAGGTCGTTCATGTGCCGAAACAGACTTTAAATCCTAGATAGAATGAAGATGAACCTGAGAAGAATGTTAAGAAGATTCAATTTTTCAATTTATCAAAGGACTTGGAGAAGGTCAAGATTAAGGTGCCCCTTCTTGAATTAGCCAAGACACTAGGTTATAAAAGAAATTTCAGAATTCATTAATCTCTCACAGATTGAAGATATAGGTGATATTGTGAACTTGCAAGAAGAAAAAACAGTAGTCACTTTTGGTCCTCATGCTGAAGAAGTAGATTCTTTCGTTCCTCCGTTTTACATTTCATTGCTTCTTCATGATTTTATTCTTCATAATTGCACGTTGGATTCAAGTTCTTCTCACAATCTTATGCCATTGTCTGTCATGAAAGAGTTGAATTTGCATATTACTAAACCTTATAGGGATCTATATTCATTTAACTCCAAGAGGGTGAAATGTGTTGGGTTAATAAAGGACATGGTAGTAAAACCAAGGCTAAGGTATGAAATTGAAATTAGACATAGACCCTCTAGACAATGTGAAACATTGGTAGGTGTTTGAATATGATGAACAGATAAATCCGTTCCTGACTATGATTGGAAACTTTGAGGATGCTGAGATTGATCATGAAGAAGAACAAACTGAGCAGAAAGCAGAAATAAAACACCTCAAACAGTTAATTGGTGATCAGAATATTATTCAGTTAAAATATAATGTGCTTCCCAAAGGGCTAGTTCCCCTTGAAAGATTATTTGATTCTGATGATGTTGTTTTTAATTTGAAGAAAATACATCAAGAGGAAGAGATGGAGGATTTTAATTTGGGAACTCAACAGGAACCAAAAAGGGTGAAATTGTTCAAAGTTGTTCCCAAAAACTATAAAGAAAGATACATTGATAATTTAAAAAAATATATGGATGTGTTTGCCTGGTCATATGAAGACCTGAAAAAATATGAAAAAAGCATAATTTAACATAATATTCCATTGAAAGAAGGAATCAAACCATTGCATGGGTCTCCGTATAGATTAATCCGTTGTTGTTAACTTCAATTAAAAAAGTGGAAGAAATTGTTGCAGAAAAATCGGTAGTCCTCGCATATTTGGATTAAGCCTAACTGTTCGTGAGGAAGAAGAACGGAGAGATAAGGTTATGTGTAGACTTCAGGAACTTGAAAAGAGCATCTATAAAGGATAAATATCCTTTACCTAAAATGGATTATGTATTACAAAAGGTGACATGTGCTTACAGGATGTAAATGGTTGATGGATTTTCTGGGTATAACCAGGTGACAGTGGAGAACGAAGATCAGAAAAAAACAGCTTTCACTACCCCATGGGGCACTTTCATGTATGCAAAAATGCCTTTCGGACTTATGAATGCTGAAGCAACCTTTCAACGAGCTATGGATATAGCATTTGTTGGTGACAAATATGTGGTTATATACCTGGATGATGTAACTATTTTCTCAGGATCAGATAATGAACACCTGGAACACCTACAAAAAACTTTTGAAAAATGCAAGAGGTTTGGTCCGTCACTAAATTCCAAGAAATATTTGTTTGCCTTAGAAGAAGGAAAAATATTGGGTCACATAGTTTCAAAACAAGGAGTAAATATTGATCCAGCAAGGGTAGAAGCAATCCAAACAATTCCTATACCCAGGAGCAAGAAAGATATTCAGAGATTTTTGGGAAAAATAAACTTTCTCAGAATATTTGTACCAAATTATGCTGAGATTGTGAGAAATATTACTGACATGTTGAAGAAAAATGTTGAAGGGAAATGGGATAAAGAAGCAAGAGATGCATTTTCCATAATAAAGGAAGCACTCCAGGAAGCTCTTGTCCTAATAAGTCATGATTATCAAAAATATTTTCAGATATTTTCATTTGCTTCCTCATCTACTATTTTTGTTCTGTTATTACAGAAAAACGAGGATAGTAAAGAGTAGCCAGTGGAATTTTTCAGTAAAGTTCTCAGAGATGTTGAACCTAAATATAACATTTTGGAGAAGCAAGTGTATGCATTGGTCAAAGCACTCAAAGCCTTCAAGACTTATGTGTTAGAGTCCCATATAACTGCTTATGTCCCTAATTATATTGTTAAAGATGTGCTGGTTCAAAGTGATGTTGAAGGAAAAAGAGGAAAATGGATAGCAAAAATCCAGGAGTATTATTTGAACATTAAACCCACCAAGTTAGTTAAGGGACAAGGTTTAGCAAAGTTGTTGACAGAAACAAATTTCCAAGCATTGGGAATAAACTTGTTGGCACCAGTGGATGAAGCTGCCAATAAGGTTAGAACAAGCCTAAAACAGGTATCCAATACAATTTTTTGTGTTCAGATTGGTATAAGGAAATTGTTCATTACCTGTGTTTCTTTTCTTTTCCGACTTCACTAAATAGAACAAAATACAGAGCTCTCAAGCTAAAATATCAGCCATATGTTATAGTAGAAGCAAAGCTATACTTGAAAGATCCTGCTGGTATTTTGTTGTTATGTTTAACTGAAGGAGAATTGATTGAAGTCATCAGGGAATATCATGAAAGTATGTATGGAGGTCATTATAGTTGGAAGGTCACTGCTCATAAAATCCTCAAGCCAGGTTTCTATTGGCCCGCCCTATTTGCAGATGTATATAGATTGGTTAGAAGTTGTCAAAAATGTCAGTTGTTTGCTTAAAAGAAAAGTCTTGCTCCATTGCCTCTCATCCCAGTATTCATAGAAGAACCTTTCAGGAAATGGGGGTTGGATTTTATTGGGGAAATCAATCCACCATCAAGTGGACAGTTCAAGTGGATTCTAACTTCCACTAATTGCTTCACAAAGTGGGTTGAAGCAATACCCACTAAAAAGGCAAACGACCAAGTAGTGACGAAGTTTCTAAGAACATTTTCAGCAGATTCAGATGTCCAGTCAAGATGGTAACTGATAATTCTCAGGTATTCAACTCTACTCGATTCATTAATTTTTGTCAAACATATAATGTAATTTTATCACATTCTACAGCATATCATCCCCAAGGGATGGATTGGAAGAATCCTCAAACAAGACATTGGTCGGAATTTTAAAGAATTCAATCACCGAAAATCAGAAGGACTGGGATTTAAAGCTGAAGTTTTCCCTTTGGGAAGTTTGAGTAACTACCAGAAGGTCTACTCGTAAGTCTTCCTATGAATTGGTTTATGGAACTCAGGCACTATTTCCCACTCAGTTGGCTAGACCAGTGATTGCTCATCTTCAAGAAGCTCAGGAAGAACCTAATGCCCTAATAAGAAGAATAAACAAAGTGATTTTGATAAGTGAAAACATAAGCAAAGAGATAATTTGATTTCTTATCAGGCAAAGATGAAGTCTATATTTGACAGAAAAGCAAAGGAAGTCCTCTTCCAAAGCAGGAGATTTAATATTAAGATGGGACACCAAAAGAGAAGATAAGGGAAAGCATGGTAAGTTTGATCCTCTATGGTATGGTCCATACATAATTGTTGAGGTCATGTCAAATAACACATTCATTTTGTAAGATCTATATGGAGAATCAATACAACTAGTAAATGGGCAATATTTGAAACATTATTTCCAGCATTAAAATTCAGCATTTCACCATTGTAAATATCAGACTGTCCACTGTTCATATATAACCAAGCAATATTTTGACTCCATGCCCGAGGTGAAGGCACTAATATGCGGTTCTTACTGTTTCATGGCAAAAAACACTATCCACAGGTGGAGACAGATGTTGTGGCTCATTTGCAATTTTGTTTTTTATATTTTTCAAAATACAAAAAAAGCATATATGTTAGAAAAGGTAAAAAATTTGTACGTTGAAAAAGAATTTTGACTTATATGTTGGTGTCTTAACATTATGTGTCAAAATGTGAAGGCAGGTTGAGTCGGGCTTATTCGCAAGCTTAGGAGAGATTAGCGCTATAGAATATTGAATAAGCTCGGGAGGGTTACGCCGTGGAGAACAACAAGTTAGTAATCAAGATTGTTCATTCGTTATGAAACTTTGTTTGTTATCGAAGAAATCGTATAGATTTCCCGAAGGTAGAGAACTGGCGTTTTCCTTAAAAGCTTAAGAGTTTTGGAAGAAGCGTAAAGGGGGGAAATCGACGGTGAGGATTAAGTCACATAAATGATAGAGAGTGAATGGACGGACCAAATCACATAAGACAGTTTGCGCATATCGCACATCGACAATTTTTGTGTTTATTGATAAGTCTTCGTAGGGCAAGTTATTTAAGTTGTGATGGCTCATATTGCACATCGACTATTTTTTGTGTTTATTGATAAGTCTTTGCACAACAAGTGATTTAAGTTGCGATGGAGCATATCGCACATCGCATGTGATAAGGATGAGAGGCGATCGCAGAAGTTGGAACTTAATAAAGTGCAAAGTGCGGTAAAGTTTCATTTCGCTGATTGTGATTTTCGATCGGCCCCACCTCCACTTGGCACGTCATCTCTGCCTTTATCGCACATCACATGTCGCAAGTTCAGGAGGGAAGGCGCTGAGAAATATGTTCTGAACGCCGAAGGCCGAAATGTGATGGAAAGGCAGACGCGATGCACTTTTTAGAGGTGAATAGAATATATTTCAAGTCCAAGCCTTGCGGTGGCTTATGAAGATAATTTGAACACGAGAGTAGACTCGGGTGGAAAAAGACCCGATGCTACGTGCAAAAGTATTAAAAGTGGTTACGCCTTGATAATGGAAAAAGGGTTGAATGCGGGGTAGAAAGAATCGAGTATGTGACCCGACGCAGAGTAAAGGAAAAGATAAGATGGAACACAACGGGCACGTGCAGAAGGGGTAGAGTTGGGTGGATATGCATTTATGCAAACTGTTAGGAAATCATAGCTGAAATGGAAGGAGACACATCAGCAACCAATCCAATCTAGCAAATAGATTGATGCTTCTAATTTTATTTTTATTTCTTGTTAAAAGATTGATATTGTAATGAAGTCTTTAATTGCAATGTAATAGGTAGTTTACACAATTTTAGGAAGTTTTGAGTAGTTACAAGAAGTTCCAGCAGTTACAAACTGTATTTGTATGTATTTAAACCAAGGAGTAAGAAAGAAGAGGGTTCTAAGTTTTGGACCTCTGGATGATTAACATTTTGTACTTAATTTTCTGAGTAATTAATGGAAGAAGAGCAAGTTTCCCGTATCTGTTGATGTCAATTCGTCTTTCCAGTTTCATTATATTTTTATTCTTCTTTGAATGAAGTGAAGTAAAGTAGTTGTTGGTCTCTTTATTACACCTGTAAGTAAGAGTTAAATAGCCTTAATATGTACTCCTTCACTCCAACTATTCTTTCTACACAAAGTTCTTCTGAAGTTTAAAGTGATAGATTTTGTTTTTCAGCATATCATTTTGAGTTTCCCTTCTAATTCTTCTTTTCACTTAGATATCAGCAGGTAATGGCATTGTGAAGTATTTCATTATATCAGATTATTAAGGGTATTAAAGAATTAATTTCCAAAGGTATTAAACAAAGACCATCTGATATTATAAGTTTTGTGACATATATTTCTAAAATGTCTTAAGCATTGATTCCTTACCACAAGCTAGGGATTGTATCTTAGGATACAACATTTTTTGACGTCGTTGCAAGGTATGAAGAAGAGAAGTTCATTTTCCCTTGGTTTTCATACTATTTCCTCTGGTTATTCAGTGAGGAGGAAATATTCGGTTGTGTCTGTTATTTTTAGAATCCTAGCTTTCAAAAGGCCTCACACGAGGCCAGATACCTCGCAGTAGAAAGTTCCTACTTTGTCAAATCCATAAATATTGGTTTCTAAAAAGGCTCAGAAACCAAAAACCCCTTCAACACCTGATCCTACATTGTCTTCTCCTAGAAGCAGTTCTCATAACCCTTTGTTTGAAGATATCTCCAAGGAACTCATTTTCTTGGAACAAGATTCACCTTTCACACCCATTCATTTTCAAGAACCCAAGTTGGAAGAACATTCCTTTGAGTCTATTTCTTTTACCTTTACACAATCTCAACAAACTATAGTTGATGGTTCCTCTGCCGTTGTTCATCAACCCACTCCCATATCAGTTTTTTCACCACCTTCATTCACTTTCATAACAGGTTCATCAACCTCGTTCACCCAAGGAGCAGTTAATCTAGGTGAAAATGTGGCAGCACCAATTTTCTTGGTGAATAGATATGCACCACTTAATTTTCCACAACCAATGAATTCCATGCCTCAAGGATACCTCAAATTACTTCCTCGTTTCACTAGAGAAGATGAAGTAACTTTAGAACAACATTTACCCTTGTTTTGCAATTTTGCTGAAAAATTAAATGTAGAACATCTTGATGTTGTAATGAGACTTTTTGTGCAGTCTCTAAATGGAGAGGATAGAAAATGGTTCAAAGGTTTACCAAATGGTTTCAATTAATAACTTGGAAGAGTTAGAAACTCAATTCACTCAGAGATGGGGAGAGAAGAGATATCATGGTTATGCATTAGCAAAATTTAATACAATTAAAAGAAAGTCTGATGAGAACATTTATGAGTTTGTTAAGAGATTCAACAAATTGTACAATAGTTTACCTGTAGAGATGAAGCCCCCTCCTGTTGGAGGAAAGGTATTTTTTGCTGGGACTTTTGAAGCTGATTTCAATTTTACACATAGAGAGAGGAGATCCCCTACTCTTGAGAAAATATAGATGGATGCTTTAGAAATTGAAGCTAATATGATTGCAGCAGGGAAAATGCAAGAAAGCAGTCAGTTCAAGAGAAGGGAAAAGAAAAATAAGAATCACCACAAGATCAAAGAATTGATGATATGAATAGGTGATAAAATATTTATCAAACAAGCTAATAAAGATGGAATTGGAGAGTAAAAACTCCCAAATACCAGTAGAACAAAATAGAGGAGGATTTAATCCTCGATTCAGAAAACAACCCCTGCAAATTTTGCGGAGGGAGAGAAGAGATTGTTGGCAATATGATGCAATATGTTGTCCTTAATGGAAACCTAATTGATGAAGTTATTCTTGATGGAAACCTACTTTATGAGTTGCCTTTTGATAGCAACCTATTTGTTAAAGATGTAAAAATGATGTTTCTACAGGTCAGTTCAGATGTGACAGAGAAAGGAATTCCAGAGAGTACAAGAAAAATGAAACAAGAAATATTTCTCAATGTATATGCAGGTTTGATGAAGGCAACCCACGTATGGAGGTAATGTATACGCTAATTTTATGAAGGCAATACGCGTATACATCCATAATTAGTTTATACGCAGTTTTTAAGAAGATAAATCGCGTATACACGTCGGTATGAAGAAGAAAAGTCGTGTATGCATTTTTCGGTCTAAAATTATGATACCAAGGGGCATTATCAAGGTATTAGCCCACAATATTGAGCGTTGTATTGTTTATTTGATTTCGTCCAAGAATATCATTGGAATTTGTGTGGTTTTGGCTCATGGTATTGGTAAAGGTTAAAACTATATAAGGAGAAGAAGATCATAGTGCAAAGGGGTGCATGTGTCTAGGATTGAATGAATACTTCATTCTGAAGTATATCTGCATGGAATGGGTTACAGTTTATTGATATATATGAAATAATAATGCACCTATGAATACAATGATGAATCAGGATCTCTAGACCTGAAATGACCATGTACTTCTTAGATCTGTTTATGAAATGTTTAGATCTATGATCTGGCAAATGTTTGTTGAAGAAAAGGGTAAGATCCGAGCTGATTATTTATTCTGAAGAATTGCGCAGTCCTGAAATAGTTGCAGATCTATATGTAGGTTCGTCTCTGTAAAAGTGCGTATATACGCGGGTTCAATTAAACAAACGCTCGTATGGGATCTAGGGTTTTTTTGAAGTGTGCAGAAGGAAATTTATGATATGTTTTTGTTGTATTACTGTTGTCTGTCAATGATGTCTTCATACAGATCTGGGTTGTTTGAATATTGTATATGCTGCTAAGTTGAATATGTACAAATCTGATCAATGAGGGAGTAATTATGTTTAATGATGACTGACTGAATAAGGGTTATGCATTACTGAAAAGAGATCTGACTAAAAGCCTCAGATCTCGATCTGAGACTGATCATACTCTGTAAAAACAATATTCTATATGCAGTTTGGTGTGAAGGAAAGTGCGTATAGACACGAGATCAGTGAAGTGAAGTAGCGTATGTATTTTAAGATAATGAATGTTCAAGATTGAGTTTGATTCTGCTTACTGATTTTGAAATCTGGGTTATTACTGTGTTCTGGTTACAATGATCTCATTGTTCTGATTGAATTTTGGGTTAAGTTTATTATTGATGATTTTTATGATGATTTGAGTTGAAGCTCTGGGATCTAGTGTGAAAATTGATGAAACGTGGTTCGCGGTGGTGCTGAGAGTCGAAGCCTTCAGTGAGGGGGTCATAGCTCCCTTCCAGTGGCTCTTGGTAAACAAGATCAGGGGGTAGTAGCTCCCTCTCAATGGTAGTTGGTAAACAAGATCAGGGGGTTGGAGCTCCCTTCCAGTAGAAGCTGGAGAACGAGAGAAGGTTGTAGCCTTCTGCAGGTGGGTGCCTGCGTGCTGGTATGAATCTGCGCCAGTACAATATTATAAGCAATTTTCTTTACAATAAATATTGAAGACAGAGACGACAACAGCGGTGGTTTTCTCCCGAATTAGATTTCCACCTTAAAAGCTGGTGTTCATGTGTGTTGTTGATGTGTGATGATTTATTTTGTTCTTACTGCACATGCTTACTGCTTACTAAACAACTGATGAATGAATGATGCACTTATTTAAGTAAAGAATTATCTGCATAATAATATCTCTGGTCATACGCAAGTTTGCTTAAAGATATCTGTGTGTATACGCTAGTTGGGTTCATTAAAGTCGCGTATAGAAATCAGTAAGGGAAAAGTAAAAGTTTGAAGTCAGTTATAAATATTGATTCCCCCCCCCCACCCCCCCCCTCTCAGTGTTTTTCCCAACATATATCAAGACCAAGTTCAAGCACCACTGTATATAGAAACATCACCTGGAAAGTCAGAAGAAAATGACCAAAAATAAGATGAAGGTCAAATATTTGCTATGTACATGAGAGAAGATGAAGAAGAGGAAGATTGTGAAGGAGAATATGTTGAATCTGAAGTGTATTTTGATCAAGATGAGATGGATGAATACTTTAGGCAATTTACAGATTTCATCCAAGCTGAGTTACATAAGAAGTATGATTTAAGATCTAGAAAGAGATCTAGGGTGCAGGATGATGAAGGTGAACAACAAGATTCTATTCCCTCTCTAATGGAAACTCCACAACAAAAGAACTCAGTAAAACAAGCAGATAAAGGGAAAAAACCTATGAATCCAGTAGATAGAACAAAAGTGCAACAGGCTGAATCTTCCCAAAATAGGTATGTTGATACTAATATTTTGGAGAAGTTCGTTCATGTTCTTGAACATACTTTAAATCCTAGAAAGAATGAAGAAGAACCTGAGAAAAATGTTAAGAAAATTCCATTTTTCAATTTATCAAAGTACTTGGAGAAGGTCAAGATTTAGGCGCCCCTTCTTGAATTAGCTAAGACACCAGGTTATAAAAAAGAAATTTCAGAATTCATTAATCTCTCACACATTGAATATATAGGTGATACTATGAACTTGCAAGAAGAAAAACCAGTAGTCACTTTTGGTCCTCACGTTGAAGAAGTAGATTCTTTCATTCCTCCGTTTTACATTTCATTGCTTCTTCATGATTTTATTCTTCATAATTGCATGTTGGATTCAGGTGCTTCTCACAATCTTATGCCATTGTCTATCATGAAAGAGTTGAATTTGCAAATTACTAAATCTTATAGGGATCTATATTAATTTCACTCCAAGAGGGTGAAATGTGTTGGGTTAATAAAGGACATGGTAGTTTCTTTGACATGGATTCCAGCAAAAAGTATTGTTATGGACATAGTGGTTGCTAACATTCCAGCAAGATTTGGAATGCTCTTGTCAAGATCTTGGGGAGAAAATTTGGGAGGATTTTTAAAATTAAATTTCATTTATGCTATCATTCTTGTTTTCAGTGGGGAAGAAAGGAGATTGTATAGAGAAACAAGGTTTTTGAAACCTCTACAAAGAAGGATGCAGGTAATTCCCCCATTTACAGTCAGGAAAAATAAGACCTTTCATGTTTCATGCTGCATGAAGATGCATAATTTGCTAAAGACATATAGAAGAAACTCTCTTCAGCAATTGTACATAATGAGTTGCATTTAAATAAGGTTTCGAAATGCTACTTTGATGGTGCCTACTCCAAGGATGGTACAGGAGATGGATTCATGGATATCACCAAAAGGTAACCTCATGCCTTTTTCTTTTAAGTTAGAATTTGATTCAACAATTAATGTGGCTGAGTATGAGGCCTTGATCTTAAGTCTTCAGATTGCTAAACAGATGGGAATTCAATGTATCTCAATTTTTGGTGATTCTGAATTAATAATAAGATAGATAAAAAATCATTGTCAAACCAAACATCCAAGATTAAGATCATACATAAATGAAGTTTGGGATTTGATGGAGAACTATTTTGAAGCTTTCAATCTTTATTTTATCCCGAGGGAGGAGAATATAATGGTTGACTCATTAGCAATTGCAGCCAGTACCTTCAAGCCTCCAATAAATCCAAGGCTAAAGTATGAAATTGAAATTAGACATAGACCCTCTATCCCTGACAATGTGAAACATTGGCAAGTGTTTGAAGATGATGAACAGATCAATCAATTCCTGACTATGATTGGAAACTTTGAGGATGCTGAGATTGATCATGAAGAAGAACAAACTTAGCAGAAAGAAGAAATAAAACACCTCAAATAGTCAATTGGTGATCAGAATATTATTCAGTTAAAATATAATGTGCTTCCCAAAGGGCTAGTTCCCATTAAAATATTATTTGATTCTAATGATGTTGTTGTTAATGAGAAAAAAATACATCAAGAGGAAGAGATGGAGGATTGTAATTTGGGAACTCAGTAGGAACCAAAAAGGGTGAAATTGTTGAAAGGTGTTCCCAAAAAATACAAAGAAAGATACTTGATCTTTTAAAAAAATATATGGATGTGTTTTCTTGGTCATATGAAGACCTAAAAACATATGAAAAAAGCATAATTTAGCATAAGATTCCATTGAAAGAAGGAATCAAACCACACAAACAGGAGCTCAGGAAAATTAATCTATTGTTGCTAACTCCAATTGAAAAAGAAGTGAAAAAATTGTTGCAGGCAAAAATCATAGTCCCTCTCAGATATTCATATTGGGTTTCCAATCTGGTTCTTGTGAGGAAGAAGAATGCAGAGATAAGGTTGTGTGTAGACTTCAGGAACTTGAACAAAGCATCTCTAAAGGATAATTATCCTTTTCCTAAAATGGATTATTTCTTACAAAAGGTGACAGGTGCTTACAGGATGTCGATGGTTGATGGATTTTCTGGGTATAACCAGGTGGTAGTGGAGAAGGAAGATCAGAAAAATACAACTTTCACTACCCCATGGGGCACTTTCATGTATGCAAAGATGCCTTTCGGACTTATGAATGCAGGATAAACCTTTTAGCGAGCTATGGATATAGCATTTTTTGGTGACAAATATGTGGTTATATACTTGGATGATGTAATTGTTTTCTCAGGATCAGATAATGAACACCAGGAACACCTGCGAAAAAAATTTGAAAAATGCAGGAGGTTTTGTCTGTCACTAAATCCCAAGAAATATTTGTTTGCCTTAGAAGAAGGTAAACTATTGGGTCACATAGTTTCAAAACAAGGAGTAAATATTTATCCAGAAAGGGTAGAAGCAATCCAAACAATTCCACTACCCAGGAGCAAGAAAGATATTCAGAGATTTTTGGGAAAAATAAACTCTCAGAATATTTGTACCAAATTATGCTGAGATTGTGAGAAATATAATTGACATGTTTAAGAAAAATGTCGAAGCGAAATGGGATAAAGAAGCAAGGGATGCATTTTCCAGAATAAAGGAAGCACTCCAGGAAGCTCCTATCCTAATAAGTCATGATTATCAAAAAGCTTTTCAGATATTTTCATTTGCTTCCTCATCTACTATTGTTGTTGTGTTATTACAGAAAAATGGGGATAGTAAAGAGCATCCAGTGGCATTTTTCAGTAAATTTCTCAGAGATGTTGAACTTAAATATAACATTTTGGAGAAGCAAGTATATGCATTGGTCAAAGCACTCAAATCCTTCAGGACTTATGTGTTACAGTCCCAGATAACTTCTTATGTCCCTAATTCTCCTATTAAAGACGTGCTGGTTCAAAGTGATGTTGAAGGAAAAAAAGGAAAATGGATAGTGAAAATCCAGGAGTATGAATTGGACATTAAACCCACCAAGTTAGTCAAGGGACAGGGTTTAGCAAAGTTGTTGACAAAAAAAAAATTCCAAGCATTGGGAATAAACTTGTTGGTACTAGTGGATGAAGCTTCCAATGAGGAAGGTCAGAACAAGCTTAAAACAGGTATTCAATACAAATTTTTTGTGTTCAGATTTGTATAAGGAAATTTTTCATTACTTGTGTTTCTTTTCTTGTCCAACTTCACTAAATAGAACGAAATATAGAGCTCTCAAGATAAAATCTCAACCATATGTTATAGTAGAAGCAAAGCTATACTGGAAAGATCCTGCTGGTATTTTGATGTTATTTTTAACTGAAGGATAATCTATTGAAGTCATCAGGGAATATCATGAAATTCCGTGTAGAGTTCATTATAGCTGGAAGGTAGTCATAAAATCTTGAAGTCAGGTTTCTATTGGCCCACCCTATTTGCAGATGTATATAGATTGGTCATAAGTTGTCAGAAATGTCAGATGTTCGCTGAAAAGAAAAGACTTTCTCCATTACCTCTCATCCCAGTATTCATAGAAGTACCTTTCAGGCAATGGGAGTTTGATTTTATTGGGGAAATCAATTCACCATCAAGTGGACAGTTCAAGTGGATTCTCAGTGCCATAGATTACTTCACAAAGTGAGTTGAAGCAATACCCACTAAAAAGGAAAATGACCAAGTAGTGATGAAGTTTCTAGAGAACATTTTCAATAGATTCTGATGTCCAGTCAAGATTGTCATATATAATGCTCAGGTATTCAGCTCTGCTCGATTCAATAAATATTTTCAAACATATAATGTAATTTTATCACTTTCTATGGCATATCATCCCCAAGGGAATGGATTGGCAGAATCCTCAAACAAGACATTGGTTGGAATCTTAAAGAAGACAATCACCGAAAATCAGAAGGACTGGGATTTAAAGTTGAAGTTTTCCCTTTGGGCAGTTCGAGTAACTACCAGAAGGTCTACTCGTAAGTCTCCCTATGAATTGGTTTATGGAACTCAGGCACTATTTCCTACTCAGTTAGCTAGACCAGTGATTGCTCTTCTTCAAGAAGCTCAGGAAGAACCTAATTCCCTAATAAGAAGAATGAACAAAGTGATTGAGACAAGTGAAAACAGAAACAAAGTTATAGATAATTTGATTTCTTATCAGGCAAAGATGAAGTTTATATTTGATAGAAAAGCAAATGAAGTCCTCTTCCAAGCAGGGGATTTAGCATTAATATGGGACACCAGAAGAGAAGATAAGAGGAAGTATGGTAAGTTTGATCCTCTCTGGTATGGTCATGTTGTGGTAAAACAAAACCCCTCCCCCCCCTCCCCCCATTTTTGACTTGTTCATTTCAAATAATGGGGACCCTTTCTATAAATTTTCTTGGCTAAACGCCTTTTAGTATTTTTATTAAGTTAATTATCCTATGATTTTGTTATTTTTTCATTTTCTCTAGATTCTTGTTTTGATTGCTTTGTTACGATTGATTTTTTATAAGCTTTTCATTGATGCTTGTTTCATCTCATTTGGTCAATTGGTTTGTAAATGACACTCCTTTGAAGTTTAATCAATTATGTCGCCTGGGTTAAAAAGTGCGTAAAATGTACAATATTCCATTTTTGTAATTAAATTAGTTCAATAATGCATTTAGTTTAAATATTAACCCCTAGTTAGTTATTACTAATATTTTTTTCATTTTTTCTACTTATACAGCCAAATCACGAAGCATCGAAATTTTAGAAATATACTCTAATTTTCAAATAAATTACTAATCTCCAAAATTCAAAATGACAAAGTGGCTGTAGTTTAAATAGGCATATCATCCCTTTAGATAATTTCATAATTTAATTAAACATCATTAAAATTAAAAATTAAAAAGAAAGAAAGAAAGAAAGAAAGATATTAAATCTTAAATTAATTAAATTAATTATTATATTAAATATAATTATTAATTAAATTAAAATTTAATATAAAAACAAATAAAATACAATAAAATAATTTTTTTTTTTACATCGCATCGGAAATTTTATTTTGCTATTGTACTATAAATCATTTGTATTTGACTTCAAACTCACTCATACGTGAGTAGGTGTAATGTTAGTTTGTCATAGGTGTAATGTTAGTTTAGTTTTATATTAGTGTAGTGTTAGTATAGTATTAATTTAATATTAGTATAGTGGAGTGTTAGTAGATTAGTGGAGTATTAATTATGATAGTTTTAATTTGATATTAGTGAAATGGTAAATTAATAAATTTATTTTAATATAGTGTTAAGTTATAAGTTAGTATAGTGTATTGTTAGTTTAATTTTAATTTAATATGTAATATTTAAAATGATTAATTTTAAATTAATTAAATTAATTAATATGTAGATTATAATTAATTTAATTTAATTATAATTAATTATTAATTAGATTAAATAGTTTATAAATAGTTAATTATATATTAGTTAGTTAGATTAATATAAATTAATAAATAGTTTATTAAATAATTAGTTTAGTTTATAATTAATAATGTAATTATAATTAATTAATAGATAATTAAAACTTAATTTAGAATTAGATTATAATTAAATTAGACGAATAATATAATTGCAATTAATTAGAATTAATTAATTAAATATTATAATCTAATTTAGGATTAGAATTTAATTTAAAATTTTGATTTTTTTAGCCCAAGCAACAAAAATTCCAGATTTTTGGCAATTTTAATATACCAACTTTAAAGGCTCATAAATGAGGTTTTACTTAGCCAAATGAGACCCGGGATAGCTCATTGGAAAGATAAAATGGTGCAGATTATTCCTGGAGAGGTTTTATTTCCATATTTGATCATTTATTGGGTCTAAAATTCAGCAAAAGATCAAGCTATGAATTTTTAAACAAAATTAATTTTCTGAGTTTTATTTTTTGCATTTTAATTTGCCACAGCTTCTTATGAGTAAAAATTCATTCGTCTATGTTTTCATTGGCCAATTAGATCAACACAAACATCAAAAGAAAGTTTATGTTTCATTTTTATTTATGTAATCAAGTTTTAATTGGATTTATTTTAATTTCTAGATTTGACATTTTGATTTTATTTTTGCATTTTAATTTTGTTTTTGATTTGTTTTTGTAAGAAAACAAATGTAGAGATGAGAAGAAAAAGCTCTCAATCAATGAGAAGGCTCCAACAATTGAATAATATTATTTGAACCAATGAAAATTGATTGAGAAAAACAACTCTTCAAACAAACTTTCCTATGAAGAATTCCTTTGTAAATATTATAAAGAGAAGATTGCAAAATGTAATAAGGGTTGCTCTCCTCTGCAATTCTGGACTTCTAAAAGAATTTCTGTTATAGGAATTTAGAGTTGTAGAAGGAAGGAGAGACAATTTCAGATTTGAACATTATTGAGGGTTTTTTCTTTATTTCTTGAATTATGTATGATGGGCATAGTTTGCATTTCTGCAGTTCTAGTTTTGAAAGCAGAAATTCAAGTAATGTAAAGAACTATTAGAGACCAAGATCAGAGAAGCGGATTCAATTAATTGGTATTTTTGACATTTCTGTATCAAATACCAGTTTCATTTTTATGTTAATAAAATAGTTGTTTCATTTTATTCATGTTTATGCATTTCTGTTGATATGGATAATTTGTCCCAATATTGTTATGTATCTCTGCTCTTATGAATTAAACTCTGATTTCTGAGTATCTATTTATTCAGAAATCTGTCTTATAAAACTGATTTATTAAATAGTAATGTTTTGTGAATTTCTTCCACATATTATTGTTTAATTATTGGCTTGACTGATTTGACAATCAATATCATTTTTGCGAATTTCTTCCGGAGTGTTGTTGATTTATTATTTCAGTTAAATGGTCTCAATAGGATGTGTTTTGGTATTCACAAATGACATGCTAATTGAATTTCTTCGTTAGCTTGACATTAATTAAAAACCAGACATATTTAAATTCTCATCATTTAATTATTTTGCTCTTAGTTGGGTTAAATCTATATCTACCTAATTAAGATAGGATTTAGATTAGTTTCATTTGTTTGCATTATAGAATAAGTTTGAATTTATATTAAGTTCTACATTCTTTTAAGTCCTCTTCTCAAAGAGGCAAAGTTTTAGTTGTGGCTTGGTTGAACCCAAATCAGCTTAAGGATCATTCTCTTGCCTGATCAGCAAGAAGAAGTGAACTGATATCCTTGTCTATTGGTAATTAAAGACATATTTTAAACCAATAACGATAGGGAAAAGGTAACTGGACCTAGTTAAACTAGTTGGAGTCACTACTCCAAACGGAAAAGGAGATGCTTTAAGCTCCGGACCGGGTGGTTATCCCCCAATGTTGCTGCAGCAATTTTTGAGGCTTCAACATTTTTAGCACTAGAAGGAGGGCTTGAAGACTTGTTTTAATTTGGAGTCTTTGAATTATAACATTTCATTTTTATTACAATGGCTCCTTTAAAACTTCCAATTTGGAGTTGTATTTTTGGGCAAGCATCTTCCAATACTCCACCAGAAATAGTAAGACTCTTGTCTCAGGTAAAGTTTAACGGTAAGATGAAAACTTCTGTATTTGATCATACTTTACAATTCATTCAAAATGTTTCAAATTATGATTTTCATGAAATTGATGAAGGTATTTTATGCAGGATTTTTACTCTTACATTCTTGGCAAAAGCCAGAAACTAGTGTAAATCACTTCCAGTTGCTTCAATTCACACTTGGGAACAATTTATTACAATATTTCTTTGTAAATTTGATGGATATATCTACGAATAGGTATGTGATGATTTTGAAGATCTATGAAGATTTGAAGGCGAGTCTTTAATTGATTTTACCATCAGGTTTTGTTTAAATTGTTTAAAATTCAAAACTGAAGATAAATCTTCGAAAAATGAATTATTATATTGGTTTGAACATATTTGCTCTCTTCCTTCCATTTAAAACCCATATGAAATTATTTCAAACTTTGATCAATTTCCTCCAAATTTCACAAATCAATTTCAAGAAAATATTAGCAGCAGTATTGAAGAAGACACCGCTTTGAAATCTGAAAATCATTATGCATTAGAATCAGAAAATTAGATCATAATCCGGAAAATACCAGCAGCGATTAAAGTTTCCAATAATAAGCAATCTGCTGTACAAATTTCTAAATTATTTGATGATGAACAAATTCCAAATTCATATCAACAAAGCAACATTCTTCAAGAAAGCATAAGTAGCCAAGAAAATGATTTTAAATTTGAAAATTACAATGAAAAAAATACACCAGAGTGCTCAAATAGAGATATTTTCAAATGCATTGTTTCAGATTCATATTTTTCTCTTTATCTTGATAATTTTTCTAATAGAAATTTAACTTCTCTTCACATTAATTTTTTTTTGGAAAATAGAGAGGCTGATGAATTGCCAATTAGTTTTTATCAGGATAGAAAATTAATTAACGATCATTCTTCTGGCATTAATGAACATGGGCTAAATATTCCTTCTTATTTTGATACATTGAATAAAATCGAAGAGAATTCCAATGAATGCCTTGAGATCATTTATGATAACTACTTTGACATTGAGGATATTAATGTGTCTTCTTTACAATTGAATCCTCATAATCAAAGTCTAATCACATGTGAAAATGAAGAACAATCTAATTTAGAAATTGTTCGAAATAGTTCTCATTTTCAAATAAATAATCATACTTATGATTTCAGCATTCAAGAAACCATTCCAATCTATGATTTATATGAAGATAAAGATTGCATTCTTATTTAGAGTCATACCCTTCTCTCTAATTCACAAATGGGTATCAACAATCATTTTAATTAAATTATTCTGCCAAATTCTTGTGAAGATGAAATTGCTTTATATCAGTCTCAATTGTGTTGTAACAATAATAGTAACACTAGTGTAAACTATGATTCAATTTTGTTATTATTTCAACATTTATTTTTAACTTCAGATTTATTTTCTGTTTTTAGTGTTAAAATTTTAGATACTTTATGCTGGCATATTGAGTAGCTCAATATTGAACACTCAATTGATGCATTACCTCAATGGATAAATAAAGATTCAAATTATAAAAGTGAACATCAAGAATTATTAAACTCTCAATTTCAATTGATGTTCATTCCTTATCAATCACTTCTTTCTTCTCAAAAGTAGTATCAACAAACGAGTGTATTTTTACAATATGACCAGCGATCTAATTCAATAAATAATCTTCTGTTGGATTTATTGGACTCCCATCCATTTTTCATTGATCAATTTGAAAGACATTTGGAAAGCTTTCCATCACGGAAGATCGTTAATAATTTAGCACTTAATCATAACACTAACAAAATCACATAGGCCATTGTTGCTGAAAGATCATTTCTACAACCTGGTCTGTCATCTTCTCTTTTAAACCTCTCCTACTCAATAATGGAAATCCATCCAGATTTCTATGATCCAATTGAAATTCAGTTGAAAAGGGCATTTCAAGAAAAGGTAATGGTGAATAAGCTACTAACAATAAAGATACATTCTACTTTGAGATTTAGCTTTCTTAGTTTAATTATATTTGCATTTTTACTAATGTTTGACATGTACATACATGTAGGAATTAAAATGCTTACATGGCTTCATTGGAAGTATGACTATACCTAGTTATGTTTCCTTTATTAAGTTAGAAATAGGAATAGATTAATTTTCTTTTCCGTTTGCATTTATTTTATTATTTCAGATTTCAATAAAACAAGTAATGAATCCAATTTCTTTTTGGCATCCATTTCAATTATAGAGAAGCAGCTTAAATCATTTGAAAAGCTCTTGAATTATTTGATCATACTTATTTGTCAAGCCTTCAACTTTCTTATTTTTCAAAATTCATAACATTGATCATACATGAAGAAATTCCAAGAATTTTCTATCACTTGACAATTTTTTTTATTCACAAGAAATTCTAAGAACTCATTTTTACTACTCTAGTCTTCTGATGTAATTTTAGAAATGATGCAATAATTACTTAGCATTTTAGATTAAAATAAGAAAATGATGTTGAACTTATAGAAAAATTGGGAGAACTTGAAGCTTCAAAAAAATAAAAAATAAAAAAAATCAAAAAGGTTTTCATTTGTTTTCAAAACTTGAAGTAAACAGCAAACCCATTTCAAATTTGCAACAGGGTCAAGGAAATTTTATTTTGTGATTCATTAGAATTTGAGAATTCTTTAACTTTACTTTCATTCATTAGAAAACCCAATTGAAATTTAAAGCAGTATCGAAAGATTCATGTCTGGAACGTTTCAACTTGATTTTCATATTTCTAATGCAAGACCTCCGATGTGTTACCTAATTCAGTTTTTCATAAAATACCATATCGCATTTCACATCTCGGAGGTTTTCAATTGAATATACTTCCATTATCTTGAATCACCGATCTCCAATAATAAACTTTACCAATATTGTGATATAAACATAATTCGGGACCCGATATTAAATTTAAATCAAGTTCAGAAGAAATATCGCGTTTGTTCAATCGCAATAATGGTAAGGTCATAATTTTAAAAGCACCGATGTCTCGGACCTGATGCGATATTAAAATTTCATAATATATTTATCGGGCTCATTCTCCATCGCATATCGGCGTATCATATTTGTAACATCATGCACTTAATTTTTCCGATCGCCAAGAGCCGTATCATTCATCATCGCATTTCACAAAAATATGAAAGAAAAATTTTAACATGTCATTTTTAACTCCGATGCGATAAAATGAAACGCAAAATCACATATCGCATTGAAATAAATTTAAAATTTTGTTTTTCATCACAAAATTTCCGATGCGATGGATCGGATCGCAAACGCACATATCACATTTGGCATAAGGTTAATTATTCCATTCGAAAAGCTCCAATGCGATAAAAACTTCATCGCAATCGCGAATTGGTAAAGTCATATCACAATTGGTTAAAAATCTAACTTTGAAAGACCTCCGATGCGATAAGTCTAATCGCAAATCGCAAATCAGGAAGAAAATTAAATACATCTTTGTGCGCTCATTTTTAAAAGTTGCGATGCGATAACTCATCGCTGATTGCTATCGTTTTTTTCTCTTCGATCACCGATTATTATAAATATCGCATCGCCGCTATCGCAAGAATCATATTGGAATTTCCAACATGACTATTTTCCAATATTCCGATATGCCAATATCGATATCGCTCATCGCATTTTTGATGCTCATATCATAATGCCGAAAGCCACGTCATCCATCGCATTTCCGATATCGTAATCGCTTCATCGCATTTTTATTCATGGTTATGTCACTATTCTGAATCTGTGATGCGCAATGTGCAAAATACAAATCGCGAGATGCGGTGTGCAATGTGAAATTTGTGACATGATTGTCCCCACTCTCAAACATAACATTTTTTCAATAATCGCTCCATCTCATCGCATATATTCTCGCACGATCTCATATCGGCAATTTGCTATTGCAACCCCCGATGCGATAAACTCCAACGCATGTCTGTACATGCAATACGAATCATCCGATAAGGCATTGTGTTAACTTAAAGCAATCTTGGGTAACTGCTATGATACTAAAGCGATTGATGACAAATTTGCAGCATATTCAAATTTGCAGCATATTGAAATTCTAAATTCAGTTTGAAACTTGTTATATATATTACATATACTCTGATGATATGTCAGTGGTTGCAGGAACATGTTAGTTGCTTGGCTGAATGACTCACATATGGGTGATGGGGTTGTACAATTGGATGGAACAACATGGGAGGGGTGGGACGGTGTTCCCGATCTCACCCGCTGTGACTTAGGCTGGAAAGGTCGAAATACCTTCGCCTTGAAGATCACGATGTCGTGGGGGCAGGTCCCAAATTTGGTTCGCTCACGAGAATTTTCTGTGGGGCGCGCATCAAGGCGGATTCCTTGATCCCCAGCACCATTAGTTTCACTATAGCAGGCAACATATGAGATGATAGGGGTCTCTGTCGTTGCACATATAATTTCCCCTCGTAACCACTGGATACTTGAAGGGAAACTGGTGTGGCACCCTTGGAATTTCAAGAGAAATTCTTGAAGGGCACGGCCAACTTGGCACCCTTGGCATCAAAAATAAATTCTTAAGCATGACACCCTTGGAACTTCGAATGGAAGTTCTTGAAGGGCATGACCAACTTGACACCCTCGACATCATTAAAGAAACTAACAAATATAATCAATATATGAAAATCCAACTAATTTATATCAAGTGATATATGATGTTAGAACCAAAAGAATTAAATCAAGAATAAAACTTAGGGTAAGGGAGGAATAGGAAGAGATAAAATATTTTACCATGATAACTCTACATTTTCTATGTTAAAACAAAATATTAAATGGATAATGTACATAAGTAATTTAATTAGGCAAAAGGGGGGAAGGAGGGACATAGAGTTAAGTATAAAGATTTATTAAAAACTTCATTAAGAGAATAGGGTGGTGAATTAAAATAAGATTAATAAATTAAAATTTGAGAAATTTAGAGAACTTCCATGTGGCAAAAGCTAACATAAGAATATTCATCTAAAAGAAAAATTGAGGTAGTTAGGGGACCAAATCTGAGACTTATCAATTAAATTCAGTAATAAACACAAGTTAAGGAGTAGAAAAGGGGGAATCAAGAGACAACTAGGAGAAGAAATAAGAAGTCTTGTTGGATTAAGGAAAATACTATTTTAAATGAATAATTAAGTAAATTATTTTGGAGAGGCTTGATGAGAGGGTGACACATGGGTGGGTGAATAATCACATTTTGGGTTAATAAAAAATAATTATTTATGCATGAAATTCCAAGTGTCACCTATGAAGCCTTCTATAAAAGAAAGAGAAATGGAAGGGAAAAGCACCTTTTGTTTACCCTATTGTTGGATGGAGGTGATTATGTCATTTTGAGTGGTTACAACCTATAATTGAGTTTGGTGAGGTAGAGGATTATAGAGAGGGGACTCTTGAGCCAAGAGGGGCTCACCTCTATCAGCGAGCACGTTCCTTCATTGTACAACCTCATTGCAGCTCGAGGGTCTGCGGGGAAGGAGAGTACCTAAAGAGTAGGCTGAGAGGTCAACCGGTGAGTCATTACATTCGGATTAAGCACGACAACATTCAGGCTTGGAGGTAGACGACAACAAAGGAGCTCAAGTAGCGACAAGTCAAGTTTGGCTCTCGTCTAAGCGTGAATAGTACATGTGTTATTTATATTGTCTTTTTATGATGACTTCATTGTGCCTATAATCAACAAGTTAAATAGATGTATGTGTTATGAAGTTAAAATTATGACTTGATATCAGTGATTTAATTTCACTAAGCTTCAAACATGTATGCTTATGGTTTAAATTCCTAGTTACTGTGGTAAAAAAAATTAAATTAAATTAAATCCTAGCATTCATCTAGTAAAATATAGAGTTGGTATCTACATCATCACGAGCCAGCTTGTTCAGTCCAATTATAACCAGTGAATGGCATTGTCAACTATCTGGCTACCAAACAAAGATAATGGCTTTTAAGAACTTTTAAAAACAAAATAAAAAATAAACATGGATTTATCTCTAGATCAATAATTCTTAAATAGATGGGATTCTGAATCATTCATGATTAAAAGGTAACCCTGTCGAGACTATAGATGCTGGCAGCAGTGGCTCTACCTGTGACAAATGAGTACATTTTAAAAGCTAAGCTGTAAAGTGACCCTTGTTTTATCCCTACAACTAATTAAGGATTGATATAGAGTTTTGAAATATTTTAATTTATGAGGAATTTTAAGAAAATCACAATAAGATAATTCCTTCTTTTATTTAGATTAATGAAACTAGTCAAGCATTCCAAAAAATAATTCTCTTCTTTAATTATTTTTACTTTAATTTTAGGAGAATTTCATTCATATCAAACAGAGATAACTGATTCTTCTCCCGTGTGTCACCAATTGTTGTGGTAAAACACAACCCCCCCCCTCACAAAATTTTTGACCTGTTCATTTCAAATAATGGAGACCCTTTCTATAAAAATTTTTGGCTAAACACCTTTTAGGATTTTTATTAAGTTAATTATCCTACGATTTTGTTATTTTTTCATTTTCTCTAGATTCTTGTTTTGATTACTTTGTTACGATCGATTTTTTATAAGCTTTTCATTGATGCGTGTTTCACCTCATTTGGTCAATTGGTTTGTAAATGGCACTCCTTTGAAGTCTAATCAATTATGTCGCCTGGGTTAAAAAATGCGTAAAATGTACAATATTCCATTTTTGTAATAAAATTAGTTAAATAATACATTTAGTTTAAATATTAACCCCTAGTTATTACTAATATTTTTTCATTTTTTCTACTTATACAGCCAAATTACTAAGTATCGAGATTTTAGAAATATACTCCAATTTTCAAATAAGTTACTAATCTCAAAAATTCAAAATGACAAAGTGGCTATAGTTTAAATAGACATATCATCTTTTTAGATAATTTCATAATTTAATTAAACATCATTAAAATAAAACCAAATTTAAAAAATAAAAATAAAAAATAAAAATAAAAAAATTGATATTAAATCTTAAATTAATTATTATATTAAATATAATTAAATTAATTAAATTAAAATTTAATATATAAACAAATAAAATAAAATAAAATAAATTTTATATCGCATCGGAAATTTTATTTTGTTATTGCATCGCATCGGAGATTTTAGATGAAAAAACCCGATGACATTCCCCTCCCGATATGCCGATTGCGATTGCAATTATAAATCATTTGTATTTGACTTCAAACTCACTCATATGTGAGTAGGTGTAATGTTAGTTTGTCATGGGTGTAATGTTAGTTTAGTTTTATATTAGTGTAGTGTTAATATAGTATTAATTTAATATTAGTATAGTGGAGTGTTAGTAGATTAGTGGAGTATTAATTAGGATAGTTCTAATTTAATATTAGTGGACTGGTAAATTAATAAATTTAGTTTAATATAGTGTTAAGTTATAAGTTAGTATAGTGTATTGTTAGTTTAATTTTAATTTAATATTTGATTTAATATGTAATATTTAAAATGATTAATTTTAAATTAATTTAATTAAATTATAATTTGTTATTAATTAGATTAAATAGTTTATAAATAGCTAATTATGTATTAGTTAGTTAGATTAATATCAATTAATAAATAGTTTTTTAAAATAATTAGTTTAGTTTATAATTAATAACGTAATTATAATTAATTAATAGATAATTAAAACTTAATTTAGAATTAGATTATAACTAAATTAGATGAATAATATAATTGAAATTAATTAGAATTAATTAATTAAATATCATAATCTAATTTAGGATTAGAATTTAATTTAAAATTTTGATTTTTTTAACCCAAGCAACAAAAATTCCAGATTTTTGGCAATTTTAATATACCAACTTTGTAGGCTCATAAATCGAGTTTTACTTGGCCAAATGAGACCCAGGATAGCTCATTGGAAAGATAAAATGATGAAGATTATTCCTTAAGAGGTTTTATTTCCAGATTTGATCATTTATTGAGTCTAAAATTCAGCAAAAGATTAAGCTACGAATTTTTAAACAAAACTAATTTTCTGAGTTTTATTTTTTGCATTTTAATTTTCCACAGCTTCTTATGAGTGCAAATTCATTCGTCTATGTTTTCATTGGCCAATTAGATCAACACAAACATCAAAAGAAAGCTTATGTTTCATTTTTGTTTATTTAATCAAGTTTTAATTGGATTTATTTTAATTTCTAGATTTGACATTTTGATTTTATTTTTGCATTTTAATTTTTTATTTTATTTGTTTTTGCAGAAAAACAGTTGAAGATATGAGAAGAAAAAGCTCTCAATCAATAAGAAGGTTCCATCAATTAAATAATATTATTTGAACCAATAAAAATTGATTGAAAAAAACCACTCTTCAAACAAACTTTCATATGAAGAATTCCTTTGTAAATATTATAAATAGAAGATTGCAAAATGTAACAAGGGCTGCTCTCCTCTACAGTTATGGACTTCTAAAAGCGTTTCTGCTATAGGAATTTAGAGTTAGAGAGGAGAGAAAATTTCAGATCTGAACATTATTAAAGGTTTTTTCTTTATATCTTGAATTATGTATGATGGGTAGAGTTTGCATTTCTGCAGCTCTAGTTTTGAAAGCAGAAATTCACGTAATGTAAAGGACTATTAGAGACCAGGATCAAAGAAGTGGATTCAATTAACTGGTATTTTTGGCATTTATGTATCAAATACCAGTTTCATTTTTATGTTAATAAAATGGTTGTTTCATTTTATTCATGTTATGCATTTCTGTTGATATGGATAATTTGTCCCAATTTTGTTATGTATCTCTGCTTTTATGAATTAAACTCTAATTTCTGAGTAACTATTTATTCAGAAATCTGTCTTATAAAACTGATTTATTAAATAGTAATGTGTTGCGAATTTCTTCCACATATTATTGTTTAATTATTGGCTTGACTGATTTTACAATCAATATCATTTTTGTGAATTTCTTTTGGAGTGTTGTTGATTTATTATTTCAGTTAAATGATCTCAGTAGGATGTGTTTTGGTATTCATAAATGACATGCTAATTGAATTTCTTCGTTAGCTTGACATTAATTAAAAGCCAGACATATTTAAATTCTCATCATTTAATTATCTTGCTCTTAGTTGGGTTAGATCTATATCTACCTAATTAAGATAGGATTTAGATTATTTTGTTTTGTTTGCATTATAGAATAAGTTTGCATTTATATTAAGTTCTACATTATTTTAAGTCCTCTTCTCAAAGAGACAAAATTTTAGTTGTGGCTTGGCTGAACCCAAATCAGCTTAAGGGTCATTCTCTTGCCCGATCAGCAAGAAAAAGTGATCTGATATCTTTGTCTATTGGTAATTAAAGACATATTTTAAACCAATAGCGATAGGGAAAAAGTAACTAGACCTAGTTAAACCAGTTGGAGCCACTACTCCAAACGGAAAAGGAGTTGCTTTAAGCTCTGGACCAGGTGGTTATCCCTCAATGTTGTTGTAGCGATATTTGAGGCTTCAACATTTTTGGCGCTAAAAGGAGGGCTTGAAGACTTGTTTTACTTTGCAGTCTTTGAATTATAACATTTAATTTTTATTACAATGGCTTCTTTAAAACTTCCAATTTGGAGTTGTATTTCTGGACAAGCATCTTCCAATACTCCACCAGAAATAGTAAGACTCTTGTCTCAGGTAAAGTTTAACGGTAAGATGAAAACTTCTGCATTTGATCATACTTTACAATTCATTCAAAATGTTTCAAATTATGATTTTCATGAAATTGATGAAGGTATTTTATGCAGGATTTTTACTCTTACATTCTTGGCAAAACCCAGAAACTGGTGTAAATCACTTCCAGTTGCTTCAATCCACACTTGGGAAAAAATTATTACAATATTCCTTTGTAAATTTGATGGATATATCTACGAACAGGTATGTGATGATTTTGAAGATCTACGAAAGTTTGAAGATGAGTCTTTAATTGTTTTTACCATCAGGTTTCGTTTAAATTGTTTAAAATTCAAAACTGAAGATAAACTTTCGAAAAATGAATTATTATATTGGTTTGAACATATTTGCTCTCTTCCTTCCATTCAAAACCCATATTAAATTATTTCAAACTTTGATTAATTTCCTCCAAATTTCACAGATCAATTTCAAGAAAATATTAGCAGCAGTATTGAAGAAGACACCACTTTGAAATCTGAAAATCATTATGCATTAGAATCAAAAAATCAGATCATAATCCGGCAAATACCAGCAACGATTAAAGTTTCCAATAATAAGCAATCTGTTGTACAAATTTCTAAATTATTTCATGATGAACAAATTCCAAATTCATATCAACAAAGCAACATTCTTCAAGAAAGCATAAGTAGCCAAAAAAATGATTTTAAATCTGAAAATTGCAATGAAGAAAATACACCAGAGTGCTCAACTAGAGATATTTTCAAATGCATTGTTTCGGATTCATATTTTTCTCTTTATCCTGATAATTTTTCTAATAGAAATTTAACCTCTCTTCACATTAAAGATATTTCAGAAAACAGAGAGGCTGATGAATTGCCAATTAGTTTTTATTAGGATAGAAAATTAATTAATGATCATTCTTTTGGCATTAATAAATATGGGCTAAATATTCCTTCTTGTTTTGATACATTGAATAAAACCGAAGAGAATTCCAATGAATGCCCTGAGATCATTTATGATAACTACTTTGACATTGAGGATATTAATGTGTCTTCTTTACAATTGAATCCTCATGATCAAAGTCTAATCACATGTGAAAATGAAGAACAATCTAATTTAGAAATTGTTCGAAATAGTTTTCATTTTCAAATAAATAACCATACTTATGATTTCAGCATTCAAGAAACCATTCCAATCTATGATTTATATGATGATCAAGATCGCGTTCCTATTCGGAGTCATACCCTTCTCTCTAATTCATAAATGGGTATCAACAATCATTCTAATTACATTATTTTGCTCAATTCTTGTGAAGATGAAATTGCTTTAAATCAGTCCCAATTGTGTTGTAACAATAACTGTAACACTAGTGTAAACTATGATTCAATTTTGTTATTATTTCAACATTTATTTTTAACTTCAGATTTATTTTCTGTTTTTAGTGTTAAAATTTTAGATAATTTATGCTGGCATATTGAGCAACTCAATATTGAACAATCAATTGATGCATTGCCTCAATGGATAAATGAAGATTCAAATTATAAAAGTGAACATCAAGAATTATTAAACTTTCAACTTCAATTGATGTTCATTCCTTATCAATCACTTCTTTCTTCTAAAAAGAAGTACCAACAAGCGAGTGTATTTTTACAATATGACCAACTATCTAATTCAATTAATAATCTTCTGTGGGATTTATCGAACTCCCATCCATTTTTCATTGATCAATTTGAAAGACATTTGGAAAGCTTTCCATCACGGAAGATCGTTAATAATTTAACACTTAATCATAACACTAACAAAATCACACAGGCCATTGTTGCTGAAAGATTATTTCTACAACTCGGCCTGACATCTTTTCTTTTAAACCTCTCCCACTCAATAATGGAAATCCATCCAGATTTCTATGATCCAATTGAAATTCAGTTAGAAAGGGAATTTCAAGAGAAGGTAATGGTGAATAAGCTACTAACAATAAAGATACATTCTGCTTTCAAATTTAGCTTTCTTAGTTTAATTATATTTGCATGTTTACTAATGTTTGACATGTACATACATGCAGGAATTAAAATGTTTACATGGCTTCATTGGAAGTATGACTATACCTAGTCATGTTTCCTTCATTAAGTTAAAAATAGGAATAGATTAATTTTCTTTTCCGTTTGCATTTATTTCATTATTTGAGATTTTCAATAAAACAAGTAATGAATCCAATTTCTTTTTGGCATCCATTTCAATTATAGAGAAGCAACCTAGATCATTTGAAAAGCTCTTGAATTATCTGATCATACTTATTTGTCAAGCTTTCAACTTTCTTATTTTTCAAAATTCATAACATGTACCATACATGAAGAAATTCCAAGAATTTTCTATCACTTGACAAATTTTTTTATTCACAAGAAATTCTAAGAACTCATTTTTACTACTCTAGTCTTCTGATGTAATTTTAGAAATGATGCAATAATTACTTAGAATTTTAGATTAAAATAAGAAAATGATGTTGAACTTATAGAAAAATTGGGAGAACTTGAAGCTTCAAAAAAAAAAAAAAATCATCTGTTTTCAAAACTTGAAATAAGTAGCAAAATCATTTAAAATTTGCAACATGTTCAGAGAAATTTTATTTTGTGATTCATTAGAATTTGAGCATTCTTTAACTTTACTTTCATTCATTAGAAAACCCAATTGAAATTTAAAGCAGTATCGAAAGATTCATGTCTGAAACGTTTCAACTTGATTTTCATATTTCTAATGCAATACCTCCGATGTGTTACCTCCTTCAATTTTTCATAAAATACCATGTCGCATTTCGCATCTCAGAGGTTTTCAATTGAATATACTTCCATTATCTTGAATCACCGATCTCCGATAATCAACTTTACCAATATTGTGATACACACATAATTCAGGACCCGATATTAAATTTAAATCAAGTTCATAAGAAATATCGCGTCCGTTCAATCGAAATAGTGGTAAGGTCATAATTTTAAAAGCACCGATGTCTCAGACCTGATGCGATATTAAAATTTCATAATAGATTTATTGGGCTCATTCTCCATCACATATCGGCATATCATATTTGTTACGTCATGCACTTAATTTTGCTGATCGCCGAGAGCCGTATCATTCATCGCATTTCACAAAAATATGAAAGAAAAAGTTTAACATGTCATTTTTAACTTCGATGCGATAAAATGAAACACAAAATCACATATCGCATTGGAATAAATTTAAAATTTTGTTTTTCATCACAAAAGTTCCGATGCGATGGACCGGATCGCAAACGCACATATCACATTAGGCATAAGGTTAATTCTTCCATTCAAAAAGCTCCGATGCGATAAAAACTTCATCGCAATCGCGAATCGGTAAAGTCATATCACAATTGGTTAAAAATCTAACTTTGAAAGACCTCCAATGCGATAAGTCTAATCGCAAATCGCAAATCAGGAGGAAAATTAAATACATCCTTGTGCACTCATTTTTAAAAGTTGTGATGCGATAACTCATCGTTGATTGCTATCGCTTTTTGCTCTTCGCTTATCACCAATTATTATAAACATCGCATCGCCGCTATCGCAAGAATCATATTGGCATTTCCAACATGACTATTTTCCAATATTCCGATATGACGATATCGATATTGTTCATCGCATTTTTTATGCTCATATCATAATTCCGAAAGCCACGTCATCCATCGCATTGCCAATATTGCAATCGCTTCATCGCATTTTTATTCATAGTCATGTCACTATTTCGAATCTACGATGCGCAATGTGCAAAATACAAATCGCGAGATGCGGTGTGCAATGTGCAATTTGTGACATGATTGTCCCCGATCTCAAATATAACATTTTTTCAATAGTATGATCGCTCCATCTCATCGCATATATTCTTTTCGCACGATCTCATATCGGAAATTTTCTACTGCAACCCCCGATGCGATAAACTCCAACGCATGCCTCTACATGCAATACGAATCATCCGATAAGGCATTGTGTTAACTTAAAGCAATCTTGGGTAACTGCTATGATACTAAAGTGATTGATGAGAAATTTGCATCATATTCAAATCCTTTTGATTTCTCATATATTTCATTTTTAAATAATTCCATAATTAAATATGAAATTCAAGACCTCTCTATTTTAAATTCCATTATGTTAAATTTGCTCTTAACTCTGAACAATTTATAAAATCATGGAATTTGTATAAAACTTATAATATTTTGAGAACATTAATCACTGCAAATTCTCAATCTCATTTCTGATGCATTTGTTTTAATTTCAACTCCCTTGAACACAAAGCATTCTCTTTTTACATTTTACTGTTTGTTTTAATTTAAATAAAATAAATAATAATTTTGGGTTATAGGATTTTGGTTTGTTTGTCTTCTTCATATTTTTAATGTCAACTAAAAGAAGAAGTCAGCTAGTATTGGAGAAATTGATACCTTCAGGTAAGATCAAATGCAATTATCCAATGGTAAGATTCATGTACCCACTTTCATTAATTTCCATTCCATTACTTTAGTTTCATTTTTGTTTTTAAATTATGTTGATATAAAAAATATGTTTTGCAGCTCTTTATAAAAAGATTTCAATCATCTGCCAAATCATATTTTGGAAGCCCTACGCTCTTTTCCTGGTTTTATTTTCAAGTAGCAGCGATAGTCTTCGTTGAAACAACTACACTAGGAAGTTTTTGAACCTTTAATATGTTTCTTTAAAGCATTCGTTTTATTAAGAGGATGCTTTGAAACAAGAAAATTGACATCAGACAGAAATTTCTCATTGTGGCTGAATTTTATCATCACTACTATCTAAAGCCTAAAACTTTTACAACCCTGCAAGGTATAATTTATCTGAATCTCGACATAAGAAGGAATGATTACATGATTATTTTCTTTTACTTCATGTTGTTGAAACATTGGCATAAACATTCTTGTTAGAGTTTGTATTTCAAAACTTAGATTTTCCTTCCCAATTTTTTTTAAAATTTCTTCATTTTTGTTTTTTGTTTGCTGATTTCTTTTCTCACTTTAACAGAAGAATTCTTTTCCTTTGATTTTCAGTTTTGATTTTGGTGACTTTGCCATGATTTATATGGAAGACCTTCTTGTTACCTAACAATGATTGGCATACATAGGAAAAATTTGTTAATAGTTTACTATTAGCTTTTTCTTGAAATCTCTTAATAAGGTTTGTTTTTCTTATTATAAAAGTAGACATATTTAAGGAAGAGATTATAAAACAACAGAATTTGACGAAGGATCATAAAATCTGAGAAATTTCTTTTTCATCAAAATTGTAATTATTTTGAGATTTCAATATTTTATTAAGATCTTTCAAAATTCTATTATCAATCAAGAAAAGTTATTTTTAACCAAGTAAAGACACTTTACAGCAAAGCACTTTTAACTCTGAAATTGTCATTATGAACTCTTAAGGAGTCAATGATTCTCCCTGTTCAAAAGATTTTTATTTTTCTAGAGTGTAATCCAAAATATATTTAAACTTAAAAGATAAGAGGTCTCATCACGAGCCTGCTTACCATGATCATAGGGGAAAAATAGGCTGACATTACCAACACTGCTAAACAAACCAGGGTAATGGCTTATGATTGCAAGAAATTATAAGACAAGGGGTCTCATCTGTAGTGCCCTACTCTAGTTGACTGACAGTGATATGAATTTTAACATTATTTAGCCCTAAGACCCGCACTTTATTCTTTGAGGACTTCCGGTTGAGGATCCAGACACATGACTCTATTATTAGTGGATTTGATGCTTATGTATGTCTTTATTAATACTATGATGATGATAGCATTAATAGATATGCATGTTCTCTATTGATATGATTGTAGCATTAATGGATATGCATGTTCTCTATTGATATCATGATGATGATAGATTTTATGGATAGATATGTTTTCTATTGATGTTACGATGATAACACCTTCGATGGTATGTTAATTTACCATTGATGTTATGATTATGATAAACATGATGGATGTGTCCCATATGTTAGCTACTTACATTAAATCTAATTCAAAATAAACAATGATGTGAATGACTAGGTCATGTTTATGTTTCTATTATGATAATGACTAACACTAAGAAACTTTGTTACTGATGATTATTGAGTATGACAGGAAACCACCAGAGGCACTCGCATATGATGAGTGGATAACATCTGGTTTGATAGAAATTAATATTTTGTCTTTGAAATTCTAAGTTCAATTTGAAACTTGTTATATATATTACATATACTCTGATGATATGTCAATGGTTGCAGGAACATGTTATTTTCTTGGTCGAATGACTCACATATGGGTGATGGGGTTGTACAATTGGATGGAACAACATGGGAGGGGTCAGTGTTCCTGATCTCACCCGCTAGCACTCCCACTGCGACTTAGGATGGAAAGGTCAAAATACCTTCACTTTGAATATCACGATGTCGTGGGGGCAGGTTCCAAATTTGGTTCGCTCACGAAAATTTTCTGGGGGGCGCGCATCAAGGTAGATTCCTTGATCCCCAGCACCATTAGTCTCACTATAGCAGGCAACATACGAGATGATAGAGGTCTCTGTCGTTGCACATATAATTTTCCCTCGTAACCACTGGATACTTGAAGGGAAAGTGGTGTGGCACCCTTGGAATTTCAAGAGAAATTCTTGAAGGGCACGACCGACTTGACACCCTTGGCATCAAAAATAAATTCTTAGGCATGGCACCCTTGGAACTTCGAATGGAAGTTCTTGAAGGGCATGACCAACTTGACACCCTCGACATCATTAAATAAACTAATCAATATAATCAATATATGAAAATCCAACTAATTCATATCATGTGATATATGATATTAGAACCAAAAGAATTAAGTCAAAAATAAAACTTAGGGTAAGGGAGGAATAGGAAGAGATAAAATATTTTACCATGATAACTCTACATTTTCCATGTTAAAACAAAATATTAAGTTGATAATGTACATAAGTAACTTAATTAGGCAAAAATGGGGGAAAGAGGGACATAGAGTTAAGTATAAAAATTTATTAAAAACTTCATTAAGAGAAGAGGGTGGTGAATTAAAATAAGATTAATAAATTAAAATTTGAGAAATTTAGAGAACTTCCATGTGGCAAGAGCCAACATAAGAATATTCATCTAAAAAGCAAATTGAGGTAGTTAGGGGACCAAATCTGAGACTTATCAATTAACTTTAGTAATAAACACAAATTAAGGAGTAGAAAAGGGGGAATTAAAAGACAACTAGGAGAAGAAATAGGAAGTCTTGTTGGGTTGAGGAAAATACTATTTTAAATGAATAATTAAGTAAATTATTTTGGAGAGGCTTAATGAAAGGTTGACATATGGGTGGGTGAATAATCAAATTTTGGGTTAATAAAAAATAATTATTTATGCATGAAATTCCAAGTGTCACCTATAAATCCTTTTATAAAAGAAAGGGAAATAGAAGGGAAAAGCACATTTTGTTTACCCTATTGTTGGATGGAGGAGATTATGTCATTTTGAGTGGTTACAAGCTATAGTTGAGTTTGGTGAGGTAGAGGATTATAGAGAGGGGACTCTTGAGCCAAGAGAGACTCACCTCTATCAGCTAGCACGTTCCTTCGTTGCACAACCCCATTGCAGCTCGGGGGTCCGCGGGGAAGGAGAGTACTCAAGGAGTAGGCTGGGAGGTCAACCAGTGGGTCATTACATTCAGATTAAGCACGACAACATTCAAACTTAGAGGTAGACGACAAGGAGCTCAAGTAGTGGCAAATCAAGTTTGGCTCTCGTTTAAGGGTGAACGGTACATGTGTTATTTATGTTGTCTTTTTATGATGACTTCATTGTGTCTATAATCAATAAGTTAAATAGATATATGTGTTATGAAGTTAAAATTATGACTTGACATCAGTGATTTAATTTTACTGAGCTTCAAACTTGTATGCTTATGGTTTAAATTCCTTGTTACTGTGGTAAAAAAAAAAAAAAAATTAAAGCATAGCGCTCATCTAGTAAAATATAGGGTTGGTCTCTACATCATCATGAGCCAGCTTGTTCAGTCCAATTATAACCAGTGAATGTCATTGTCAACTATTTGGCTACCAAACCGGGACAATGGCTTTTAAGAACTTTTAAAAATAAAATAAAAAATAAACATGGATTTATCTCTAGTTCAATAATTCTTAAATAGATGGGATTCTGAATCATTCATAATTAAAAGGTAATCCTGTCGAGAGTATAGATGTTTGCTGGCAGCAGTGGCTCTACCTGTGACAAATGAATACATTTTAAAAGCTAAGTTGTAAAGTGACCCCTGCTTTATCCCTACAACTAATTAAGGATTGATATAGTGTTTTGAAATATTTTAATTTATGAGGAATTTTAAGAAAATCACAATAAGATAATTATTTCTTTTATTCAAATTAATGAAACAATTCAAGCATTCCAAAAAATAATTTTATCTTCTTTAATTATTTTTACTTTAATTTTAGGAAAATTTCATTCATATCAAACAGAGATAATTGGTTCTTCTCTCGTGTGTCGCCAATTGTTGTGGTAAAACACAACCCCCTCCCCCCCCTCCATTTTTGACTTGTTCATTTCAAATAATGGGGACCCTTTCTATAAATTTTTTTGGCTAAACGCCTTTTAGGATTTTTATTAAGTTAATTATCCTACAATTTTGTTATTTTTTCATTTTCTCTAGATTCTTGTTTTAATTGCTTTGTTACGATCAATTTTTTATAAGCTTTTCATTGATGCTTGTTTCACCTCATTTGGTCAATTGGTTTGTAAATGGCACACTTTTGAAGTCTAATCAATTATGTCGTCTTAGTTAAAAAATGAGTAAAATGTACAATATTCCATTTTTGTAATTAAATTAGTTCAATAATGCATTTAATTTAAATATTAACCCCTAGTTAGTTATTACTAATATTTTTTTATTTTTTCTACTTATACAACAAAATCAAGAAGCATCGAGATTTTAGAAATATACTTCAATTTTCAAATAAATTACTAATTTCAAAAATTCAAAATGACAAAGTGGCTTTAGTTTAAATAGGCATATCATCCATTTAAATAATTTCATAATTTAATTAAACATCATTAAAATAAAACCAAAATTTAAAAAAGAAAAAAGAAAAAGAAAAAGATATTAAATCTTAAATTAATTAAATTAATTATTATATTAAATATAATTAAATTAATTAAATTAAAATATAATATAAAAATAAATAAAATAAAATTTACATCGCATCGGAAATTTTATTTTATTTTTGCATCGCATCTGAGATTTTAGATGACAAAACCCGATGACCTTCCCCTCCCGATATGCCGATTGCAATTGCAATTATAAATCATTTGTATTTGACTTCAAACTCAGTCATACGTGAGTAGGTGTAATGTTAATTTAGTTTTATATTAGCGTAGTGTTAGTATAGTATTACTTTCATATTAATATAGTGGAGTGTTAGTAAATTAGTGGAGTATTAATTAGGATAGTTCTAATTTAATATTAGTGGAATGGTAAATTAATAAATTTATTTTAATATAGTGTTAAGTTATAAGTTAGTATAGTGTATTGTTAGTGTAATTTTAATTTAATTTTTTATTTATTATGTAATATTTAAAATGATTAATTTTAAATTAATTAAATTAATTAATACGTAAATTATAACTAATTTAATTAAATTATAATTAGTTATTAATTAGATTAAATAGTTTATATATAGTTAATTATATATTAGTTATTTAGATTAATATCAATTAATAAATAGTTTATTAAATAATTAGTTTAGTTTATAATTAATAATGTAATTATAATTAATTAATAGATAATTAAAACTTAATTTAGAATTAGATTATAACTAAATTAGATGAATAATATAATTGTAATTAATTAGAATTAATTAATTAAATATCATAATCTAATTTAGGATTAGAATTTAATTTCAAATTTTGATTTTTTTAGTCCAAGCAACAAAAATTCCAGATTTTTGGCAATTTTAATATACCAACTTTAGAGGTTCATAAATGGAGTTTTACTTGGCCAAATGAGGCCTACGATAGCTCATTGGAAAGATAAAATGATGAAGATTATTCCTTAAGAGGTTTTATTTCCAGATTTGATCATTTATTGGATCTAAAATTTAGCAAAAGATCAAGCTATGATTTTTTAAACAAAACTAATTTTCTGAGTTTTATTTTTTGCATTTTAATTTGCCATAGCTTCTTATGAGTGAAAATTCATTCGTCTATATTTTAATTGCCCAATTAGATCAGCACAAACATCAAAAGAAAGCTTATGTTTCATTTTTATTTATTTAATCAAGTTTTAATAGAATTTATTTTAATTTCTAGATTTGACATTTTGATTTTATTTTTGCATTTTAATTTTGTTTTTGATTTGTTTTTGCAGGAAAACAGTTGAAGAGATGAGAAGAAAAAACTCTCAATCAATGAGAAGGCTCCAACAATTGAATAATATTATTTGAACCAATGAAAATTGATTGAACAAAACCACTCTTCAAACAAACTTTCCTATGAAGAATTCCTTTGTAAATATTATAAATAGAAAATTGCAAAATGTAATAAGGGCTGCTCTCCTCCGCAATTCTGGACTTCTAAAAGCATTTTTGTTATAGGAATTTAGATTTGTATAAGAGAGGAGAGAAAATTTCAAATCTGAACATTATTGAGGGTTTTTTCTTTATATCTTGAATTATGTATGATGGGCAGAGTTTGAATTTCTGCAGCTCTAGTTTTGAAAGCAGATATTCAAGTAATGTAAATGTCTATTAGAGGCTAGGATCAGAGAAGTGGATTCAATTAACTGGTATTTTTAGCATTTCTTTATCAAATACCAGTTTCATTTTTATGTTAATAAAATGGTTGTTTCATTTTATTCATGTTTATGCATTTCTGTTGATATGGATAATTTGTCTCAATATTGTTATGTATCTCTGCTCTTATGAATTAAACTTTGATTTCTGAGTAACTATTTATTCAGAAATCTGTCTTATAAAACTGATTTATTAAATAGTAATGTGTTGCGAATTTCTTCCACATATTATTGTTTAATTATTGGCTTGACTGATTTGACAATCAATATCATTTTTGTGAATTTCTTCTGCAGTGTTGTTGATTTATTATTTCAGTTAAATGGTCTCAATAGGATGTGTTTTGGTATTCACAAATGACATGCTAATTGAATTTCTTCGTTAGCTTGACATTAATTAAAAACCAAACATATTTAAATTCTCATCATTTAATTATCTTGCTCTTAGTTGAGTTAGATATATATCTACTTATTTAAGATATGATTTAGATTAGTTTCTTTTGTTTGCATTATAGAATAAGTTTGCATTTATATTAAGTTCTACATTCTTTCAAGTCCTCTTCTCAAAGAGGCAAAATTTTAGTTGTGGCTTGACTGAACCCAAATCAGCTTAAGGGTCATTCTCTTGCCTGATCAGCAAGAAGAAGTGATCTGATATCCCTGTCTATTAGTAATTAAAGACATATTTTAAACCAATAGCAATAGGGAAAAGGTAACTAGACCTAGTTAAACCAGTTGGAGCCACTACTCCAAACAGAAAAGGAGCTGCTTTAAGCTCCAGACCAGGTGGTTATCCCTCAATGTTGTTACAGCGATTTTTGAGGCTTCAACATTTTTGGCACTAGAATGAGGGCTTGAATACTTGTTTTACTTTGGAGTCTTTGAATTATAACATTTCATTTTTATTACAATGGCTCCTTTAAAACTTCCAATTTGGAGTTGTATTTCTGGACAAGCATCTTCCAATACTCCACCAGAAATAGTAAGACTCTTGTCTCAGGTAAAGTTTAACGGTAAGATGAAAACTTCTGCATTTGATCATGCTTTACAATTCATTCAAAATGTTTCAAATTATGATTTTCATGAAATTGATGAAGGTATTTTATGTAGAATTTTTACTCTTACATTCTTGGCAAAACCCAGAAATTGGTGTAAATCACTTCCAGTTGCTTCAATCCACACTTGGGAACAATTTATTACAATATTCCTTTGTAAATTTGATGGATATATCTACGAACAGGTATGTGATGATTTTGAAGATCTACGAAGGTTTGAAGGTGAGTCTTTAATTGATTTTACCATCAGGTTTCGTTTAAATTGTTTAAAATTAAAAACTGAAGATAAACCTTCGAAAAATGAATTATTATATTGGTTTGAACATATTTGCTCTCTTCCTTCCATTCAAAACCCATATGAAATTATTTCAAACTTTGATCAATTTTCTCCAAATTTCACAGATCAATTTCAAGAAAATATTAGCAGCAGTATTGAAGAAGACACCACTTTGAAATCTGAAAATCATTATGCATTAGAATCAGAAAATCAGATCATAATCCGGCAAATACCAACAACGATTAAAGTTTCCAATAATAAGCAATCTGTTGTACAAATTTCTAAACTATTTCATGATGAACAAATTCCAAATTCATATCAACAAAGCAACATTCTTCAAAAAAGCATAAGTAGCCAAAAAAATGATTTTAAATCTGAAAATTGCAATGAAGAAAATACATCAGAGTGCTCAAATAGAGATATTTTCAAATGCATTGTTTCGGATTCATATTTTTCTCTTTATCCTGATAATTTTTCTAATAGAAATTTAACCTCTCTTCACATTAAAGATATTTCAGAAAACAGAGAGGCTGATGAATTGCCAATTAGTTTTTATCAGGATAGAAAATTAATTAATGATCATTCTTCTGACATTAATGAACATGGGCTAAATATTCCTTCTTGTTTTGATACATTGAATAAAATCAAAGAGAATTCCAGTGAATGCCTTGAGATCATTTATGATAACTACTTTGACATTGAGGATATTAATGTGTCTTCTTTACAATTGAATCCTCATGATCAAAGTCTAATCACATGTGAAAATGAAGAACAATCTAATTTAGAAATTGTTCGAAATAGTTTTCATTTTCAAATAAATAATCATACTTATGATTTCAGCATTCAAGAAACCATTCCAATCTATGATTTATATGATGATCAAGATCGCATTCCTATTCAGAGTCATACCCTTCTCTCTAATTCATAAATGGGTATCAACAATCATTATAATTACATTATTCTGCCCAATTCCTGTGAAGATGAAATTGCTTTAAATCAGTCCCAATTTTGTTGTAACAATAATTGTAACACTAGTGTAAACTATGATTCAATTTTGTTATTATTTCAACATTTATTTTTAACTTCAAATTTATTTTTTGTTTTTAGTGTTAAAATTTTAGATACTTTATGCTGGCATATTGAGCAGTTCAATATTGAACAATCAATTGATGCATTGCCTCAATGGATAAATGAAGATTCAAATTATAAAAGTGAACATCAAGAATTATTAAACTTTCAATTTCAATTGATGTTCATTCCTTATCAATCACTTCTTTCTTCTCAAAAGCAGTACCAACAAGCGAGTGTATTTTTACAATATGACCAGCAATCTAATTCAATTAATAATCTTCTGTTGGATTTATTGGACTCCCATCCATTTTTCATTGATCAATTTGAAAGACATTTGGAAAGCTTTCCATCACGGAAAATCATTAATAATTTAGCACTTAATCATAACACTAACAAAATCACGCAGGCCATTGTTGCTGAAAGAGCATTTCTACAACCCGGCCTGTCATCTTCTCTTTTAAACCTCTCCAAATAAATAATGGAAATCCATTCAGATTTCTATGATCCAATTGAAATTCAGTTAGAAAGGGAATTTCAAGAGAAGGTAATGGTGAATAAGCTACTAACAATAAAGATACATTATGCTTTCAGATTTAGCTTTCTTAGTTTAATTATATTTGCATTTTTACTAATGTTTGACATGTACATACATGCAGGAATTAAAATGCTTACATGGTTTCATTGGAAGTATGACTATACCTAGTCATGTTTCCTTCATTGAGTTAGAAATAGGAATAGATTAATTTTCTTTTCTGCTTGCATTTATTTCATTATTCCATATTTTCAATAAAACAAGTAATGAATCCAATTTCTTTTTGGCATCCATTTCAATTATAGAGAAGCAGCCTAGATCATTTGAAAAGCTCTTGAATTATCTGATCATACTTATTTGTCAAACTTTCAACTTTTTTGTTTTTCAAAATTCATAACATTGATCACACATAAAGAAATTCCGAGAATTTTCTATTACTTGACAATTTTTTTTATTCACAAGAAATTCTAAGAACTCATTTTTACTACTCTATTCTTCTGATGTAATTTTAGAAATGATGCAATCATTACTTAGAATTTTAGATTAAAATAAGAAAATGATGTTGAACTTATAGAAAAATTGGGAGAACTTGAAGCTTCAAACAAAAACAAAAAAAGGGTTTACATTTGTTTTACAAACTTAAAGTAAGCAACAAACCCATTTCAAATTTGCAACAGGTTTAGGGAAATTTTATTTTTTGATTCATTAGAATTTGAGCATTCTTTAACTTTAATTTCATTTATTAGAAAACCCAATTGAAATTTAAATCAGTATCGAAAGATTCATGTCTGAAATGTTTCAACTTGATTTTCATATTTCTAATGCAAGACCTCTGATGTGTTACCTCATTCAATTTTTCATAAAATACCATATCGCATTTCGCATCTCAGAGGTTTTCAATTGAATATACTTCCATTATCTTGAATCACCGATCTCCGATAATCAACTTTACCAATATTGTGATATACACATAATTCGGGACCCGATATTAAATTTAAATCATGTTCATAAAAAATATCGCGTCCGTTCAATCGCAATAGTGGTAAGGTCATAATTTTAAAAGCACTGATGTCTCGGACCCGATGCGATATTAAAATTTCATAATATATTTATCGGGCTCATTCTCCATCGCATATCGACATATCATATTTGTTACATCATGCACTTAATTTTGCCGATCGCCGAGAGTCGTATCATTCATCACATTTCACAAAAATATGAAAGTAAAAGTTTAACATGTCATTTTTTACTCCGAAGCGATAAAATGAAACGCAAAATCACATATCACATTGGAATAAATTTAAAATTTTGTTTTTCATCACAAAAGTTCCGATGCGATGGACCGGATTGCAAACACACATATCACATTAGGCATAAGGTTAATTCTTCCATTTGAAAAGCTCTGATGCGATAAAAACTTGATCGCAATCGCAAATCAGTAAAGTCGTATCACAATTGGTTAAAAATTTAACTTTGAAATACCTCCAATGCGATAAGTCTAATCGCAAATCGCAAATCAGGAGGAAAATTAAATACATCCTTGTGCGCTCATTTTTAAAAGTTGTGATGCGATAACTCATCGTTGATTGCTATCGCTTTTTTCTCTTCGCTCATCACCAATTATTATAAACATCGCATCACTGCTATCGCAGGAATCATATTGGAATTTCCAACATTACTATTTTCCAATATTCCGATATGCAGATATCGATATCGCTCATCGCATTTTTTATGCTCATATCATAATGCCGAAAGCCACGTCATCCATCACATTGCCGATATCGCAATCGCTTCATCGCATTTTTATTTATGGTCATGTCACTATTCCGAATCTGCAATGCGCAATGTGCAATGTGCAAAATACAAATCGCGAGATGCGGTGTGAAATGTGCAATTTGCGACATGATTGTCCCCGATCTCAAATATAACATTTTTTCAATAGTATGATCGCTCCATCTCATCGCATATATTCTTTTCGCACGATCTCATATCGGCAATTTTCTACTGCAACCCCTGATGCGATAAACTCCAACGCATGCCTCTACATGCAATACGAATCATCTGATAAGGCATTGTGTTAAATTAAAGCAATCTTGGGTAACTGCTATGATACTAAAACGATTGATGACAAATTTGCAGCATATTCAAATCCTTTTGATTTCTCATATATTTCAGTTTTAAATAATTCCATAATTAAATATGAAATTCAAGACCTCTCTATTTTAAATTCCATTATCTTAAATTTGCTCTTAACTCTGAACAATTTATAAAATCATGGAATTTGTATAAAACTTATAATATTTTGAGAACATTAATCACTGCAAATTCTCAATCTCATTTCTGATGCATTTGTTTTAATTTCAACTCCCTTGAACACAAAGTATTCTCTTTTTACATTTCATTGCTTGCTTTAGTTTAAATAAAATAAATAATGATTTTGGGTTATAGGATTTTGGTTAGTTTGTCATCTTCATATTTTTAATGTCAACTAAAAGAAGAAGTCAGCTAGTATTGGAGAAATTGATACCTTCAGGTAAGATCAAATGCAATTATCCAGTGGTAAGATTCATGTACCCACTTTCATTAATTTCCATTTCATTACTTTAGTTTCATTTTTTTTTAAATTATGTTGATATAAAAAATATGTTTTGCAGCTCTTCATAAAAAGCTTTCAATCATCTGCCAAATCATATTTTGGAAGCCCTACGTTCTTTTCCTGGTTTTATTTTCAAGAAGTAGCGATAGTCTTCGTTGAAACAACTACACTAGGAAGTTTATGAA
Source organism: Pinus albicaulis (assembly GCA_034641835.2). Lineage (NCBI taxonomy): Eukaryota > Viridiplantae > Streptophyta > Pinopsida > Pinales > Pinaceae > Pinus > Pinus albicaulis. The sequence goes on from CM076578.1 coordinate 1,287,891,443, forward strand.
CCTTTAATCTGTTTCTTTAAAGCATTCATTTTATTATAAAATAATTAAAATGATGCTTTGAAACAAGAAGATTGACATTAGACAGAAATTTTTCATTGTGGCTGAATTTTATCATCACTGCTATCTAAAGCCTAAAAAATTTACAACTCTGCAAGGTATAATTTATCTGAATCTTGACATAAGAATGAATGATTACATGATTATTTTCTTTTACTTCATGTTGTTGAGACATTGGCATAAACATTCTTGTTAGAGTTTGTATTTCAAAACTTATATTTTCCTTTCCAATTTTTTTTTAATTTTTTAATTTTTATTTTTTGTTTGCTGATTTCTTTTCTCACTTTAACTTAAGAATTCTTTTCCTTTGATTTTCAGTTTTGATTTTGGTGACTTTACCATGATTTATATGGAAGACCTTCTTGTTACCTAACAATGATTGGCATACATAGGAAAAAATTGTTAATAGTTTACTATTAGCTTTTTCTTGAAATCTCTTAATAAGATTTGTTTTTCTTATTATAAAAGTAGACATATTTAAGGAAGAGATTATAAAATAAGAAAATTTGACGAAGTATCATAAAATCTGAGAAATTTCTTTTTCATCAAAATTGTAATTATTTTGAAATTTCAATATTTTATTAAGATCTTTCAAAATTCTATTATCAGTCAAGAAAAATTATTTTTAACCAAGTAAAGGCACTTTACAACAAAGCACTTTTAACTCTGAAATTGTCATTATGAACTCTTATGGAGTCAATGATTCTCCCTGTTCAAAAGAGTTTTATTTTTCTAGAGTGTAATCTAAAATATATTTAAACTTAAAAGACAAGAGGTCTCATCACGAGCATGCTTACCATGATCATAGGGGAAAAATACGCTGACATTACCAACACTGCTAAACAAACCAGCGTAATGGCTTATGATTGCAAACAATTATAAGACAAGGGGTCTCATCACGAGCCAGCTTATTCAGTCCAATTATAACCAGTGAATGGCATTGTCAACGATCTAGCTACCAAACCAGAACAATGGCTTTTATGAAATTTTAAAAATAAAATAAAAAATAAACATGGATTTATCTCTAGATCAATAATTCTTAAATAGATGGGATTCTGAATCATTCATGATTAAAATGTAACTCTGTCGAGACTATAGATGTTTGCTGCCAGCAGTGGCTCTACCTGTGACAAATGAGTACATTTTAAAAGCTAAGCTGTAAAGTGACCCCTGCTTTATCCCTACAACTAATTAAGGATTGATATAGAGTTTTGAAATATTTTAATTTATGAGGAATTTTAAGAAAATCACAATAAGATAATTCTTTATTTTATTCAGATTAATGAAACTAGTCAAGCATTCCAAAAAATAATTTTCTCTTTAATTATTTTTACTTTAATTTTAGGAGAATTTCATTCATATCAAACAGAGATAACTGGTTCTTCTCCCGTGTGTCACCAATTGTTGTGGTAAAACACAAGCGCCCCCCCCCCCCCAATTTCTGACTTGTTCATTTCAAACAATGGGGACCCTTTCTATAAAAATTTTGGCTAAACGCCTTTTAGGATTTTTATTAAGTTAATTATCCTACGATTTTGTTATTTTTTCATTTTCTCTAGATTCTTGTTTTGATTGCTTTGTTACGATCGATTTTTTATAAGATTTTCATTGATACTTGTTTCACCTCATTTGGTCAATTGGTTTGTAAATGACACACCTTTGAAGTCTAATCAATTATGTCGCTTGGGTTAAAAAATGCGGAAAATGTACAATATTCCATTTTTGTAATTAAATTAGTTCAATACTGCATTTAGTTTAAATATTAACCCCTAGTTAGTTATTACTAATATTTTTTCATTTTTTCTAATTATATAGCCAAATCACGAAGCATCGAGATTTTAGAAATATACTCCAATTTTCAAATAAATTACTAATCTCAAAAATTCAAAATGACAAAGTGGTTGTAGTTTAAATAGGCATATCATCCCTTTAGATAATTTCATAATTTAATTAAACATTATTAAAATAAAACCAAAAAAAAAATGATATTAAATCTTAAATTAATTAAATTAATTATTATATTAAATGTAATTAAATTAATTAAATTAAAATTTAATATAAAAACAAATAAAAACAAATAATTTTTTTTTACATTGCATTGGAAATTTAATTTTGTTATTGTATCGCATCAGAGATTTTAGATGACAAAACCCAATGACCTTCCCCTCCGATTGCGATTGCAATTATAAATTATTTGTATTTGACTTCAAACTTACTCATACGTGAGTAGGTGTAATGTTAGTTTGTCAAAGGTGTAATGTTAGTTTAGTTTTATATTAGGGTAGTGTTAGTATAGTATTAATTTAATATTAGTATAGTGGAGTGTTAGTAGATTAGTAGAGTATTAATTAGGATAGTTCTAATTTAATATTAGCGGAATGGTAAATTAATAAATTTAGTTTAGTATAGTGTTAAGTTATAAGTTAGTATAGTGTGTTGTTAGTTTAATTTTAATTTAATATTTGATTTAATATGTAATATTTAAAATTATTAATTTTAAATTAATTAAATTAATTAATAGGTAGATTATAATTAATTTAATTAAATTATAATTAGTTATTAATTAGATTAAATAGTTTATAAATAGTTAATTATATATTAGTTAGTTAGATTAATATCAATTAATAAATAGTTTATTAAATAATTAGTTTAGTTTATAATTAATAATGTAATTATAATTAATTAATAGATAATTAAAACTTAATTTAGAATTAGATTATAACTAAATTAGATGAATAATATAATTGCAATTAATTAGAATTAATTAATTAAATATCATAAACTAATTTAGGATTAGAATTTAATTTCAAATTTTGATTTTTTTAGTCCAAGCAACAAAAATTCTAGATTTTTGGCAATTTTAATATACCAACTTTAGAGGCTCATAAATGGAGTTTTGCTTGGCCAAATGAGGCCCACGATAGCTCATTGGAAAGATAAAATGATGGAGATTATTTCTGAAGAAGTTTTATTTTCAGATTTGATCATTTATTGGGTCTAAAATTCAGCAAAAGATCAAGCTACGAATTTTTAAACAAAACTAATTTTCTGAGTTTTATTTTTCCATTTTAATTTGCCACAGCTTCTTATGAGTGCAAATTCATTCGTCTATGTTTCATTGGCCAATTATATCAGCACAAACATCAAAAGAAAGCTTATGTTTCATTTTTATTTATTTAATCAAGTTTTAATTGGATTTATTTTAATTTCTAGATTTGACATTTTGATTTTATTTTTGCATTTTAATTCTGTTTTTGATTTGTTTTTGCAGAAAAAAAAAAAAGTTGAAGAGATGAGAAGAAAAAGCTCTCAATCAATGAGAAGGCTCCAACAATTGAATAATATTATTTGAACCAATGAAAATTGATTGAGCAAAATCACTCTTCAAACAAACTTTCCTATGAAGAATTCCTTTGTAAATATTATAAATAGAAGATTGCAAAATATAATAAGGGTTGCTCTCCTCTGTAATTCTGGACTTTTAAAAGCGTTTCCGTTATAGGAATTTAGAGTTGTAGAAGGGAGGAGAGAAAATTTCAAATCTCAACATTATTGAGGGATTTTTCTTTATATCTTGAATTATTTATGATGGGCAGAGTTTGCATTTCTGCAGCTCTAGTTTTGAAAGCAGAAATTCAAGTAATGTAAAGGACTATTAGAGACTAGGATCAGAGAAGCAGATTCAATTAACTGGTATTTTTGATATTTCTGTATCAAATACCAGTTTCACTTTTATGTTAATAAAATGGTTGTTTCATTTTATTCATGTTTATGCATTTCTGTTGATATGGATAATTTGTCCCAATATTGTTATGTATCTCTACTCTTATGAATTATAATCTGATTTCTGAGTAACTAGTTATTCAGAAATATGTCTTATAAACCTGATTTATTAAATAGTAATGTGTTGCGAATTTCTTCCGGAGTGTTGTTGATTTATTATTTCAGTTAAATGGTCTCAATAGGATGTGTTTTGGTATTCACAAATGACATGATAATTGAATTTCTTCGTTAGCTTGACATTAATTAAAAGCCAGACATATTTTAATTCTCATCATTTAATTATCTTGCTCTTAGTTGGGTTAGATCTATATCTACCTAATTAAGATAGGATTTAGATTAGTTTTTTTTTTTTGCATTATAGAATAAGTTTGCATTTATATTAAGTTCTACATTCTTTTAAGTCCTCTTCTCAAAGAGGAAAAATTTTAGTTGTGGCTTGGCTGAACCCAAATCAGCTCAAGGGTCATTCTCTTGCCCGATCATCAAGAAGAAGTGATCTGATATCCCTGTCTATTGGTAATTAAAGACATATTTTAAACCAATAGCGATAGGGAAAAGGCAACTGCACCTAGTTCAACCAGTTGGAGCCACTACTCCAAACGGAAAAGGAGTTGCTTTAAGCTCCGGACCGGGTGGTTATCCCCCAATGTTGTTGCAGGGATTTTTGAGGCTTCAACAGGTCCATACATAATTATTGAGGTAATGTCAAATAACACATTCATTTTGGAAGATCTAGATGGAGAATCAGTACAGTTGCCTGTAAATGGGCAGTATTTGAAACATTATTTCCAACATTAAAGTTCAACATTTCACCATTGTAAATACTAGATTGTCCAATGTTCATATATCACCAAGCAATATTTTGACTCCATGCCCAAGGTGAAGGCACTAATCTGCGATTCCTAGTGTTTCATGGCAAAAAACACTATCCTCGGGTGGAGCCAGATGTTGTGGCTCATTTTCAATTTCGTTTTTCATATTTTTCAAAATACAAAAAAAAAAACATATATGTTAGAAAAGGTAAAAAAAATTATGTCGAAATAGAATTTTGACTTATGTGTTGGTGTATTAACACTATGTGCCGAGATGTGAAGGCGGGTCGACTTGGGCTTATTCACAAGCTCAGGAGAGATTAGCGCTACAGAATATTGAATAAGCTTAGGAGGGTTACACCATGGAGAACAACAAGTTAGTAATCAAAATTGTTCATTTGTTATGATACTGTGTTCGTTATCAAAGAAATCATATAGATTTCCCGAAGGCAGAGAACTAGCGTTTTCCTTAAAAGCTTAAAGTTTTTGGAAGAAGTGAAAAGGGTGGGAATCGACGGTGAGGATTAAGTCACAGAAATGATACCAAGTGAATGGACAGACCAGATCACATAAGACAGTTGGTGCATACCACACATCGGCAATTTTTGTGTTTATTGATAAGTCTTCGCAGGGCAAGTTATTTAAGTTGTGATGGCGCATATCGCACATCGGCAATTTTTTGTGTTTATTGATAAGTCTTCGCACAACAAGTGATTTAATTTGCGATGGCGCATATCGCACATTGCATGCGATAAGGTTGAGTGGCGATCGCAAAAGTTGGAACTTAATAAAGTGAAAAGTGCGGTAAAGTTTCATTTTGCCGATTGTGATTTGTGATCGGCCCCACCTCCGCTTGCCACAACATCTCTTCCTTTATCGCGCATCACATGTCACAAGTTTAGGAGGGAAGGCGCTAAGAAATATGTTGTGAACGTCAAAAGCCGAAATGTGATGGAAAGGCGGACGCGATGCGTTTTTCAGAGGTGAATAGAATATATTTCAAGTCCAAGTCTTGTGGTGTTTATGAAGAAAAGTTGAACGTGGGAGTAAACTCGGGTGGAAAAAAACCTAACACTACATGTAGAAGTCTTAAAAGTGGTTACACCTTGATAATGGAAAAAGGGTTGAGTGTGGGCAGAAAGACTCGGGTATGTGACCCGACGCAGAGTAAAGGAAAAGAGAAGATGGAACGCAACAAGCACGTGCAGAAGGGGCAAAGTCGGGTGGAGATGTGTTTATGCAAACTGTTAGGACATCACAGTCGAAATGGAAGGAGACACATCAACCACCAATCCGATCCAAAAAATAGATTGATGCTTCTAATTTTATTTTTATTTCTTGTTAAAAGATTGATATTGTATTGAAGTCTTTAATTGCAATGTAATAGGTAGTTTACACAATTTTAGGAAGTTTTGAGTAGTTACGAGAAGTTCCAATAGTTACAAATTTCTTTTGTGTGTATTTAAGCCGAGTAAGAAAGAAGAGGGTTCTGAGTTTTGGACCTCTGGATGACTAAAATTTTGTACTTAATTTTCTGAGAAATTAATAGAAGAAGAGCAGGTTTCCTACATCTGTTGATGTTGATTTGTCTTTCCAGTTTCATTCTATGTTTATTATTCTTTGAATGAAGTGAAGTAAAGTAGTTGGCGATATCTTTATTACACCTGTAAGTAAGAGTTAAATAGTCTTAATATGTGCTCCTTCACTCCAACTGTTCTTTCTACATAAAGGTCTTTTGAAGTTTAAAGTGATAGATTATGTTTTTCAGCATATCATTTTGAGTTTCCCTTCCAGTTCTTCTTTTCACTTAGATATTAGCAGTTAATGGCATTGTGAAGTCTTTCATTATATCAGATTATTAATGGTATTAAAGAATTAATTTCCAAAGGTAATAAACAAAGACCATCTGATATTATCAGTTTTGTGACATATATTTCTAAAATTTCTTAAGAACTGATTCCTTACCACAACCAAGGGATTGTCTCTTAAGATACAACAATGACCCTTGATCTTGATAATTTCCTTCCATCAATGAGGTTTTTTAGGAGTTGTTTTATCGAGAGCTCCCACCATGCTTCGATGATGCTTTATTATACATTGCTTCCTATCATACTATTTTACAACCAACAGAAATCATTTAAAGATGATCTCAATCATAATGGATATCTCTCGCTTCTTCTTTCTTAGATTTCTTTGCATTGGGTTCTTCTCTTATATTTGAGATATGGGCTTCTTCCCTATTTCTCTTGTCCTTTTCAGATTTAGGACAATCTATTTTATAATGCCCAAGTTTATCACATCCAAAGGATTGTGCTTTGTCCATACTATTCTAAGGACCAAACTTACTGAAACTTCCTTTCTTCCTTAACGTGGTTGCAAAGGCTTGATTCCCTTCACTTGATCCTATAACACCTTTGGCTCTCAATCTTGTTTCCTCTATTTTACATAGAGACCATAAATTGTGGAATGGTGTGATTTATTTCTTCCCATATAAACTTGAAGTGAAGTTTCCCCATTCTTCTAGCAAAGCATTCAACATTATTGTAGTCATCTCAGTGTCAAATATTACTTCTCCTAGTTCCTCTAGTTGATCTTAGAGAGATTACTTCTCCTACAATACTCACAGAGAATAGCTCCACCAATTTCTCATATATTCCTTTTAATGATTCTAGATTTGATACATCGGAGATGAGAGAGTCTTTTATGGATTTTGTAAGAATCCTTTGGGCTCTTATATCTCCCTTCATGTATTTGGCATGACTTTATTGTCATTTTTCTTCCATGCAAGAAAGTTTGAAACCCTAACTAGTTTGTTTCTTTCTTTGCAAAGAGGACATTTTGATAGATTCATATGACGTCATAAACATACTTAATTGAGTAGATTCTTTTCTTCTTCTATCAGCTTCCTTGTTGATAATGATGAAGATGATGGCAGGAACTCCCTCTTAGATTGATTTTAAAGTAGGTGATCTTGGATCCTTGATGATCAAGGATTACTTCAAAATGAAGATGTCTTCAATAGTGTTGGGTGGTGCTTAATGATGTGTCTTCATACAATGTCTTCAATATCAAGAATATCTGATGTCAAATATTACCTCCTTGATATGTGGATTATTTGAATAAGGTTGAAAGGCTTCTTGAGATGGCTTGAGGGTTTCCTTGCAAAATGTATTGACCTTTCAATGTAGACTTTGACTGTTGCTTTGATGCTTTCTAGAAAATAGAATTTTGATCCTTGAGTGTATTCTTGTCAAATAGCCCTCTGTCTTTAGCACCTTAGCTCTGATACCATGTTAAGAATTTGGAGGGTTGGAGATTAATACAAATTCTCTTCTTGATAATTACTTGTGAGCTTACTTGAGTTACTTATGTCTTCTCTTCTTCAGCTTATTTAATCTTTCATCAAGTCAATTATCAAAATACACAAGACACACAAATTAGGCTTCTAGACCAGGGAAAAACCTCTCCCTCTTGGAGAGGAAAACCCATGAGAAATTCTTCTTATATATCTTCAAATGAAAAGTACCATGACCCGGACTTATACCCTTGACCTATAAATGCCTCCAAGACCTTGTCTTTACTTCTTTGCTTGCCTTCAACACTCACCCTTCTCTTCTGCTTCAATCTGCATTGATTTGCACTAGTCTAACCTCTGAACTCAGCACCCCTTTAACCTTTGTAATCAGCACTTGTCTACTTTTGAATTTTGCATTCCATCACTCTTAAAATTTCAGAGAAATCCACATCCTTAAGTACGCACTAATGTCTATTGATTAAACCAACATTGATTGCCACTATATTCTACAGATGAATCCGTACTTTCTTGTTGTGACTGCTTCAGAGAGATCTGCACTTTGTTATAGTAATATGCAACCCTTATCACACTAAGATACCACAGGGTTTGTGTATCTTAATCATATCTGCAACACTTCAAAAGTCTGCATTGAGCTTGTTAATAATCTACATTTTTGTTTTAGCTATGACCGAAATTGTTCTCCACATTAATCCGCCTCAATAGTCACAAGAACCCAAAAAATATCTTCAATTATCTTCTATATAACAGTCCGCAATTTTACAGTCAGAATCAGAGAAAATTATGCATTTTATACTCTGTCATACTTCAGGAAATACACATTGTATACTCATTAACCACTTCATAAAATCCGCATTGTTTTCCACTTAGAGAATCTGCAATCTGCTTCAGGTATTTCGCACTTCTACCTCAGAGAGATCCGCAGAAACTTGGTGTATAATAGACCGTGTTAAGGTCCTATAATAATAGGGATCATAATTTTGAATTGACTATGTAAAGTCTTGTAATATTGTACATACTTTGCTTTCTGCAAATGTTTTCCCATATTAAAAAATGAAAAGAGGGTATGTCCTAAAAGAAAAATCAAAGGACCAAAAGAAAGAATATCAAAAAAGAATATAAAGTATGAACCCCACAAAAAGAGATAAAAATAGATCCTGAAAGTGTTGCACATTCAAATTCCACCAATCTTAGTTTACTTTATGCAAATAAAATTGTGTGCATCTTGTCCAAAAATGCCACAATTCATGATGATCATATAGTTTAATATTGATTCATTCATGCTTTAAATTTCATGTAATAATAGTTAGTGAATAAAGATCTGGCCAAACCATTTAATCTTGGTAGATCAATAGTTAGGTAGAGAATAAAAATGAGCTCATAATTTTAATCTGAGCCATTGGAAGTTATAAGGTTAGAAGTAGATTAGTTTGCTTATTAAAAGAAAATAAAAGGGTCAACAAGATCAAGTGCACCCAATAAATGAAGTACAAAAATGTTAGGGTAAATAAAGGGTAGGTAGATTACTTTTACAAGTCATGAAAAGCATCAATTGGTCCATCTCATATCACTAATATCCTCCTAAAACACCTTTCCCCTTATTCTACCCCTTTTCCCCTTTGTAAAAAACCCCTTTCCCCTTATTCTACCCCTTTTCCCTTCCTAAAAACCGCTTTCCCTAGTTAAAAATCCATTTCCCTTAGAAAAATTAACTTCCCATTTACTAACTACCATTTTCAATTAAAACATGCAAAATCCACTTTGCGTAGTTTTAAATATTTAAAATATATCGGGCCCCACTGCAAAAATATCCTCAATATCCTTTTAAATACCTATTCCTAATGTATTTTTTAACATCTCACCATTATATTTCACAAAACCCTTAGCATATAGTTTATATTACATTAAACCCCCCTACCATTTATATATATCCTGACTACATCTTTATTTTTTTAACCTATATTTTGTATATATTATATTAATTCCCCTCTTATTATATATCCCTACCCCCCTATATTAATCTCAGGTCCCACTTTAATTAACCTTGTTTATTATATTACCCGACCACCATTATAAAATACCCTCCCACTAACATATTAACATCTCTGCATTCATAATACCCGACCCCACCTATCAGAATCCTCAACTAATCCGCCAGGTCATCCAACCATCCGATCATCATCCAATGAAATCCTACGACCAATAGACCATTTCGCACCCTCGACAGTCCAATGTTTAAAACCGAGGGGGGTGTGAAATAGGTGGTTTTTCACCCCCCCCCCCCATATACCACGCGTCAGTCCCAAATTTAATCGTATCCTCCAATCCCGAAACCACCATACTACTTTTCACAATATGATAACCCACCATACCACCTTTTTTGATATGTGATGAAACCATGCACTGTTTGAAAATTAAACCCCAGGCCATTGAAAATTAAAAAAGGTTGAAAGTAATAAACCCGCCCTTTACCATTAGTTGTCTATTTTCTATTGAAAATTGCGAAAATAAAGCCTTTGCTGACCCATTTTCAATCCTATTGCTACCAGAACCTTTGCCGACCCAGTTTAAAGATTTGCAAACCAGAATTAAAGCTTGTTGCAGCCAGAACCCCTTCCAAAGACCGAATTCAACCTTTTCCAGGTAATCCTAAGCACTAGAAGCCATTACTTAAACACAGAAAAGTAATAAATTGTTAAATTAAACGAAACAATGGCCTCCCAGAGCATAATATATGTTAACCCTTTGCAACCACCTGTGGTAGATTTTGACCACACACCTCTTGCTAATAAAGACTTCAAAATCAGTGATACAGTCACTGATTTCAAACTTCTAGAGCTCCACTATTGGAGCCATGATAAATTCATAGACCAGGATGATGATATCCACCTCTGGGATTCCAACCTACCCAGGTACATCTTCCCACAAACCTTTCAGTTTCCAGAAATCATCAGACTCTGCCAGATTAATTATTCTCCCAATGAAAGAGCTCCAGTAACCCCAAGCCAAGAGATTTTATTCGCAGTCACTGCAGAATCCATAAATCAGATGTTACAGATCCAAACCAAGCCTGATGAAGCCCCATTTTCTATTGAGATCCTCACTGAACTATATTTGAAGCTATAATTTCCTAAGAGGTTCCAAATATTCCAAACCTTCCTTCCTCCATCAGCTGAAACCCCAAAAATTAATCCTCCATACTCAGCTTCCATATTTTCAAAGAGAACGAGACAGATTGTCACAATGTTGTCATGTATTTTAGGGTACTTTAATGATGAACATGTAGATGCCTCTATCCTAGGTTTTTTGTCTATATTCTGCCCAGGTCAACCTCCAGCTTTAACATTCAATTCATGTTTGCAATTAGCCTCCAAAAACTGGACACTGAGGGTAATCCCCAATTAGTTGTCTTTTGGAAATCCTTGATTAGAAAGGATTCCACAGAATTCAGATATAAAGATTTCATTGATTCATTTTTGTATCCAGTTGTTAATATGCTAAGCAGTAGCATTCAACCTAGAGTCAGTGAAGAGATAAAGAAATTATTGCAGTTCTCAGATCAAAGTAGAACACAAGATTGGTATTTATACCAAAATCATTCAGAAATTAGGGTGTATGGAAGCCAACTAACTCCATACAAACTTCCCAAATACCTCCCAATGAGGTTATTTGTATTGGAATACATCAGAAAAATCCTAAATTCAGATGAATTTAATTTCTTGTCAGCAAAGAAGAAAACTCAATTTAAGATCAAGAACCAATTAGGGCCTTTTATTTGCAATAATAGGAATCTTGGTCAGCAAGGAGACAAGTATTTACAATATTTCAAATTTAGTAGCAATTTCAAATGGAAGTGTGGTCCCTTGGGAGTCATAAGTAAGTTAAGACTCAAATTCAAATTGACCCCTTTTATTCATGAGTCAAAGCCTAAGGTTAAGAATTATTCCAACCAGTCAGAGTGGTTGGAAAATACTTTACAAGAGGTGGATAAGCTGGTTGATACTAGTTCCATCATGCTTACTCCGGCCCTATAGGACAAAAATTCAAAGAGGGCAAGAGAGGAAGGCTCTAATTCTGAAAAGACTACTTCTAACACCAAATTCAAGCTAATGTACAGGAAAAAGTCAAAACTGAATCCAGTGATTGAACAGGTAAAATATAGTTGAAACAGTTGAAGTCATTGATACAGATCTAGTGGTTAGAGATGATGAACCTCCAACAGTGTCAGAAGAAACATAGCTGCCATCGACCTCCAATGCGCAAATAATTTAGAAACAACATAATGCAGAGATTTGATCATAAAGAAAACCAGTGGATAAAGAGAAAGATATAATGGAAAAATACAAAGAAATTAAAATCATGAATGAAGCATTGAAAGCTGTAACTTATGCCCAGTACTGAAAGAAAACTCCCAGTGACCAAAACATATTTCTTTCAACCTTTGATTACAAAACCAGAAAGATGCAAATGACATTTTTACAGCCAATAGTGCAAGCTCCAAAATCATCAGCAGATTACAAGAAAACAACCTTTGAAGTTCTTTCTAAAGATGTGCATCCCATATATAAAATTTATTTTCATAAGAAAGAAGAAGAAATGATCTATTCCACTATGAAAAACAAAGCTTTAAGTGTACAAAAACTTCAGAATTCTCTAGAGAATATAAGAGCACAGTTAAAACTAGAGAAAGCTTCTTCACAAGAAAAGGATAACAGAATAAAATCACTTGAATAATTGGTCATGGAGGTTGGATATGATTTAAAGAATATCAAAGCAGTTGAAGAGCTTATAAAAAAGAAGAATGCAGACATAGCTTCATTGAAGAAATAGCTAAAATTACCTACGACAGAACACCCACAAACTAAATAAGTTTTGGAGAATGAAAATCAGAAGGATGAAATGATGAATCTCATCATTCAATTGACAGCTCAACTGAAAGAGATGGAAAATGAAATGGACAAATTAGTGCAGGAAAAGCAAGCCAACATGGAAGCAATTCCTGTTGCTGCCATTCCTATAGCTTCAACATCAGCTTCAGTGGCCATAGCAGTCCCAACTACTACAACAGTTCCCATGACAACAGAAGTTCCAGCAACTACACCAGCAACAACATCAACCCATCCCAATGATGAGGCAGGTAAATTGATTAAAGCAATGCAGGATATGTCAATACAAACTACTAAGATCAATAGGCTTAAAGAAAAAGTAAAAAGTCTATAAAATGAAAGTAAATTGGCTCAGGTAATGTATAAAGCAGAATCACAGAAATCCAACAGATTGACTGATAGAATTCATAAGTTAGAAAAGAAATTGGCATTGAAAGAGACACTAGCCCAAGCAAAGAAACAATTGTGGCCAATATCATTAACTCTGTTAATGATATTTGGCCTTTTATCCAAGTTATATTTGAGGAGAAACAATTGATAAAGGAGGCTAATGAAGCAATCCAAAAAGTCAAGGTAGAACTTGGAATGAAACCATAGGAAGCCACTGCGATAATAAAATTCCTCAGCTCTAAAACTAAGCAAGAATTAGAATAAATTGGTATAACAGACAAGACACAGAATATCTTAGAGGTGAAGAAGGTTCTTTCCAAGAGAAATTTGACGATACAACTTGAAGACAAATGCCAAACAATGGAACTAGAAGTGAACAGATTCATGACCAAGTTTGATGTTTTGAGGCAGAAAGGTCTGCCTAATCCTTTGGTAAGTAATGATAAAATAATGAGGCATGAATATTATGATAAGAAGATCAGGGAAGTAGCTAAAGAGACTTCCAAGATTTCATCAATGAAAGGAGTTCCTACAGGCAAAGTACTCCTTCAGAGTTTAGAGATTTTCTTTTACCTCCAGTATAAGGTAAAACACCTTTTTGTCAATAAGCCCACATTTGCAAAATATACTGAGGCTGATGAGATTTATAGGAGGATAGTAAAAATAAAACTTCTAGATGAAGAAGCCTGGGAAAAATGGTGTGATTTACTATGACAGGCGAAAGTAAAAAATAGGTAACAAAGCAATAAGATGAAAGAAAATTCACAGAGTTAAAGAGTAAACAGAGCAAGCACATAAAACAAAGACAGGTTAAAGATGAAGACAAATACCAAGAGTTAAAAGACAAATCAAATGACAAGAAGCGTGAAATCTAGCCAATGTGAAAGACAACAAATATCAAAGAAGCAAACAATAAATCAAATAAACAGGGACAACTTGCATTTAGTTAAATAGGTGTCTATATCTTCTTGCATGAAGATATTTATTTCCCTTGAATAAATCTTGGTTAGTTGACATGATATTTTGTATTAAGTTTTGTATAAATACATCATCCATTTGAAGTATTGAGTGTGGAATCCTGAACATTTCTATAGTTGAATTGATCTACTACCAGAGGGTTTATTGTAACTTTTCCAAGTTGACAGAAAGGACAATAATAAAGGCATTTCTTTACAGGATTCATGTGTTGAGCTACTTCAATGAAGTATATTTCAATTTTTCATGTTATATTCTTAAGTATTCCATAAACTTGCATGTTTTTCTAAATCTAAATGGTATAACTGGAATTTTTTTTCATAATTTGTTTAAGTACACTATTTTGAACTGTTATCCATTTTTATGTTTCCTTTTATGTCCGGTTTAGATAACCCTTAATTTCTCTATTATCCCTATTGACCTCTTTCACCTTCCCTCATTATCTGGTTTAAGGAATCCTTAGCTGCTCCTTGATCCCGATTAAAAATCCCTTCACGATTCAGCTTTAAAGAATCTAATTTTGCTAAGCTACCTTGCCATGTAACATTGCTTTTATAATTTGTTTCTATTCTGTTTTCTTGATATATTGACTCCATAGCCCAATGGAAAATAGATAGGAACCTATCCATCTAAATCATTAATTCCACCAACAAATCAAAATCAAACCAAATTACGCTTACATAACTAGCCTAAAATCAATTAAAACAACAAAGTTGAATCATTAAGAGAGAGCCCTCTATGAGCATTAGGAAGGCTAGATCCTAATCTCCAAAATTGGTTGATAGTTACCTCTAATATTTCTTTAAACACACATAACAAGCCTTGGAAATTTTGGAGTGATAACATACTGGCGACTCCGCTGGGGATAATCCGTCCCTAGTTTAAACAGATCTTAAAAGAAAAAAATCTTCTCATTTTCTACATTAAGATTTGAAAGGGATGTTAAAATTTTTCATTGAAAATTAAAATTATGGCTTCTAAAATAACATATATACCAGGGCTCATCCTAATCCACAACCTGCTATAATTGTTGATGATCCTAACAGAATTTTAAGAAAAACCAAAAAAGTAGAAATTTTAGGAAGTAGTAGTCAATTAATCAAAGAAAATTCACTCCCTTAAGAATTATCAAATATACAAGATATTCAATTTGATTTATCATTTGAGCATTCTTTATTTAGAACCAAATCTGAAAATTCAATCTATGATATTGTAATAGATCCTGATTTTATTCAATTCATTAAAGAAAAGAAGGAAACTATACAACTTGACTTAGATCAAGAGGTTATAGAGACTTTTGATAGACTTGATAGTTTAACTGCAAATTTGATTAAGCATATAGATGAAGCCTATTTTCAACAATCTGTTGAATTAGCTACCCTAACTACTACTACCCCTAAGTGTTCTACCATTCCTTCAGAGACTGTAAATAGAGCTTTATTTAGTACCACCTCATCTATAATATCCACCACAGTTCAGTCCACAGAACCATTCATCCCCAAGCTTTCTCTTCAACCTAAAGTTTTATTTCCATCTTCAAGTGTTCCAAGTTCATCTTCTAGCACTTCTGCTACAGCTTCTAGTACTTCAAGTTCATCTTCTAGCACTTCTGCTACATCTTCTAGTACTTTTCATCTTCTAACACTTCTACTGCATCTTCTAGTACTTCAAGTTCATCTTCTAGCACTTCAAGCTCATCTGCAAGCACTTCCAGTTCATCACCAAGCACCACTAATTTACCTTCCAGTCAAACCAGCATTTTAGCCATGGCAGCCAGATATTCCCCTTTGGTCTTATAGGCCCCTTTACATGCCATGCCAGAGGATTACCAGACTAAAATCTTTCAGTTTGATGGTACAAGTCAATATACTACTCAACAACATGTAAATAAAATGACTGATTACATTGATTTACATGAAATTGATGAAGCTGATGTACAAATGAGATTGTTTGCACAAACATTAGTAGGAGATGTAAAGAAATGGTTTAAAGCTTTACCTGCTAATCATATAGTTGATTTAGCTGCTTTCAACCAATTGTTTCTTAATAGATGGGAAAGAAAGAAAAACCCTCTACAAATATTATATGAATATGAAAACATTAGAAGAGATCCTAATGAATCTGTTTAGGATTCTTGTACTAGGTTTAATAGAATTTACAATGCAATTCCTGCAAATATCAAACCCCCACCAGACTTGGCTCTAATCAAATTTCGAGATGGTTTTGATACTGATATGTCCTATCAATTGAGAGAAAGAAACCCTGAAAAATTAGAATAGATGCAAAGTAATGAAGTCAGTGTAGAAGCTAACTTATTAGCTAAAAGTGCTAGGATGAGAAATGAAAGAAGAGTGACCATTAAGGAAGAACCATCTACATCAGACATTAAGATAGATAGTTTAGCTAAGAGTATGGAAAGAATAATGGATAGATTAGAAAACATGGAAAGAAAACCTCAGTGGGATAATCAACAACAAGGTCCTCAAATCAGAAATCCCAACTTTAGGAAGAATCCCAATACTGGTAAATCAAGAGAAACTGCACCTGATCAATTGATTAGACCACCTTTCCAAGAAAACTATGCTGAAAGTTCACAACAAAATGGTGAAGACCAGGACAACTAGATAAACGTTATGGGAATAAATGATGAAAATACTATTTTTCTTACCCAAGAAGAACGAGAATTATACATGTTACAACAATTACAGTTAGAATCTGGAGAGTCCTTTGACTATAAACAAGGCTATGAGTCTGCAATATACGAAGTTCACAAAAAATATATCCTTAGAGGCAAGAAGAACACAGAAGCCCCTACTAAGAAAACAGTCCAAACTCAGACTAAGAAAACAATAGAGGCTCCTGTGTCCAAAGTGCTACAAATTCTCCCTAGAGAAACTCAAAAAACTTCCATTCCAAAGATTGTAGACATAACATCTGCTTATACTCAAACATCAACTGCTGCTAAAACTACAACTGCCACTCAAATTGTCCCAGACAAAAAAATTGAAAACAAAACAGTGGAAACACAAACTGAAATACCAATTGTTGAGAAAAAAGATAAGAACACTCAAACTATAATTGGTAAAGATGAAATCATTCAGTTAGGCAAAACTCAAATACCATTTAACATCCAAATGGAGATAGCCAAATTGAAAATACCAGTTCCTTTAACAGAGCTGGTGAAAAATGATTCATATAAATCCCAAATCACTGAAACATTGAACATAGGTGTAGAGAATATGTTTTTAACCTCAATGATGATCAACCAGAGTTATTATTTGGTCATGAAGTTAATGGTAAACATCAACAAGGAGGTGTCCCTCCTTTCTACATTAGCTTGAACATTCATGACAAAATATTACACAATGCAATGTTATATTCTGGAGCATCTCATAACTTAATTCCAAAGGCTGTCATGGAAAAACTGAACTTAGACATCACAAGACCATAAAAAGACTTGTTCTCCTTTGATTCTATTCAAGTTAAATGCCTTGGCCTAATAAAATATCTATGTGTAACTCTAGTCTAATACTAGCTAAGAGTATTGTCATGTATATTGTAGTTGTTGATATCCCTCCAAAGTATGGAATGTTAATATCTTGCTTATGGGGAGAAAATTTACAGGGATCACTGTAGTTAGACATGTCATATGCTACAATTTCTGTATTTGGACAAGCAAAAAATCTTTACAGATAAACTTTGATGAAATACATGGTCAATAGTGTAGAGAAACCACGGAATTATCCTATTTATTCCCTAAATTCTGATATGGACTCTTTTATCCTATGCAATTTAGACACTGGCAAAGACAAAATCATTGTTGTAGAACAAAAACATAAAGAAATTGACAAGGACAATTGTTACACAGTAATTTGTCACCGTCCCTACCATTCCCCGTCCCGCACATTGGAGGGCCCATTATGTGACCTGTGAGCAATGTCATGCCTTGAAACCATTATCATTGCATTCCTCTAAACATGAGCTTTAATTGCCCTAAAGACATCTCCTTGCAAAAAACCATAAAAACATCCCTTTTTGCATTGGCGCGGGTAGCCAGTTCATCACTCGCGCCAATGAGGAAAATCCTACAAATAGGCCGCGCCAACTGGCGCTCTGTCCTAGAGGAGCAGTCGTGCCAGCCAATTTAAGGAGTGTTTTTTAAATAAGAAAGGCGGAAGTTTTGTTTCAAAAAACTCAGAAACAACTATCTATCTTGAGTTGGGAGGTTTGGCTCCGGGAGTTCCATGAAAGGGAAGTGGTTTTCCACCTCTCATGGAAGCTTCCTTGATGATAGGGCCAATCCCACAATTATAGGGATCCCAACTCCCCTTCCTCCTTCTATAAAAGCTTGCCCATTGCCGTTGCAAGCTAGTCTTGAAGTGCCTAAGCTTTGAATCTCCAAATTCCCAAGAGCCTTTATGCTGTAAGAGCCCTCTTTCTTCCCTTAAGGCCGACTCAAGTAAGGAGACTATCATCGAGAGACTCTAGAGAGGCTTGCCCTTTCCCTGGCGAGCTTTGCGAGACGTGAACAACTGGAGACCCATCCGAAGGAGACCTCAGCGTCAGAACATTGGTTGTACTCTCTTTCGATTGCTTATTAATGAATGACTACTGGTTATGGTTCCACTCTGTTTTTCACTTATGATAATAATGAGTTATATCCTTTCTGACTGATATATAGTTGCGTATTCTGGATTTTATGCTTGTATTCGTGTTGTTTCTTGCATGTGCAGGTGTCCATTCACGAAGATCGTGAGGATCGTGATCTGCCAAAGCTGAGGAACGGGAACGCTGTCTCTTCTACGAATCATAGCACTGGACTCCAGGTAGGCCTCTATCATTGGCTTATTTATTCGCAATTAGGAACTTGCGCTGTAGCATTTGATGATTGTTGCTAGACCCCTGCTGGGCTAGTAGGGATCGCCTCTATCCGCAGAGGGGATTTACCTCCTCGACAATTTGGCGACTCCACTGGGGACGTCTAGTTTTAATTGTCTCGCTTTGATTGTCTCATTTTGATTGTTTCGTGGTTTTCCTTGCTTGGTTGGCCTTCTGGGCTGGGTTCTTTTGTGTTTTGGCTTTTGGTTCAGCCCCAGAGGATCAGATCTGACCTCTTCTTTTCTGAATTTTCACCTTTTCATAGTTGGCTTGATTGGCGCGAGTTTAGCCCTGACAGTCGCGCCAGTTGGTGCAGTTTGCCAGTTCATCACTCGCGCCATCCCCTGTCTGGCATGGATTACAGCCAGACAGTCGCGCCATTTCCTGTAGGTGGTAGGGTTACCCTTGTTCGGAAGCTTCTTTTGGTCAGTAATTTGCTTCTGGGTTTGTTTTGGATTCTGCTTGAAGTGGTGAGTTTGGTCTTGGTTGGGAGAAATTATTTGTTTTTTCATTTTCAAGCGTTGGCGCTTGTTGTCAGTTAGCAACCCGCGCCAATTGGCCATTGGCGCTAGTTGTCAATGTGCAAGTCGCGCCAATTTTTGCCAATTGGCGCTAGTTGTCAATGGACAAGTCGTGCCAATTTCAGGGTGTATGAAAATTGAGATTTTTTTCCCTAAATCCTTCACCAGTGTGTCTTTCCCTTCCGGTATTTTCCTTGTATGAGCATAGATTACATTGCTCATTGTTTGGGATGTCTTCTTTCCATGATTGCTTTATGTAAAAGGGAATGAATGCCTTGTTTTGATCTCATTCTTTGGAAGTCCTCTTTGTGTTTTGTCAACTTTTGAGGAATTTTGTTACAAAGTGTTTTGAAACAACAATTGCATTCTTAGTGTTTATTTACATCTCTTTTGCATTCATCCTTCATTAAAAAGCTTTGCGTTTATTTATTTTTCGTCTCAAAGTGTCTTTTTTGTTAAAATGCATTAGATCACATCGCATTGAAAAGTATTTTGAGATTTATCATTGAACTTAGATCACATTGTTTAATGTTTGAGAGCTAAAAATCGCTTTGTGTGCATTCTCTTTCATTGAAAGCATGCATTAAGTAGATTCTCATTTCATCGAAAAATGCATTGAGTGCATTCTTATTATTTGAAAAGAAAAAGGAAATTGTGCATAGATTACAATTGCATAGTTTTCGGAAAAATAATTTTGCATAGATTACATTGCATAATTAGCTTCGTTGAATGTTTTAGAATACTTTTGGATAGTGAAAGTCATCTAGTTTGGAAAAGTTTCGTTTTCAGTTTTGTTGTTTGTTGCATCATTGTTTGAAGCTCTTCCCTTAACTAGATAGCATTCATCGAATTGAAAAGTTTTCTTTTCTCATGTAGCTGCATACAGGAGATTGTCATATGACATACGGTAGGGCCTTGAAACCGAAACATAATTGAAGATCAACCATAAAATTTACTCAATTTACCTAAGGAATCATTGAAACATTAACGAAACACTTAGAGGTCTAGGCTAGAGACGTGTTCCGGCGTCTTTAAACCTAGTAGCTGTCGTTCGCCTCTTGGCTTTAGACAACACTAGTACGGACTTGTGCTCCCTGTATCGTCGCGTATATAAAGGGAGACCCCACTAGGTTTCAATCCTTTATCCATAGGAAGCCGAGTCTGCCGCCTTATACCCGTGATACACCAGACACAACATTCGGGGAGATTGCCTGCACGTACGTTAAGTACTTGGTTGATTTCTCTTTCATTTTGAAACCAAAGTGTATATTGCAGTTCACGGTTATTTGGTACACCCTTTGCCTAGAATTCATGAGTAGTCATTTCGATCTTTTATGACTCTGTAAATTTGAAAAGGTCATCAAGTACTTGTCCTTTCATGCTTGTTTCCAATATGAAAGCGATAGAGTCACCTTTTGTCTGTTTCTCGACTCTTAAAATATGAAACGATAGAGTTTTGTTTCAATGTTTTAAAAATTAACTGCCCACGAAATATTCCTGGTTAAAGTTAGTTTCCTTAGGGTGTTGTTCTGAAGATCGTTTCTAATGGAAACTTTTCCGGAGTTCACCAACCAAGGAATCCCCTCCGATGGGAATCCTGGTCCTTTTCCTCCTTTTGGAAATGTTGGTGCTCCTTATATGGCAACGTTGTCCCTTCCCGGGTTAACTGTTGGGTTGCCTGTTTGGTTGTTTTCAACCTCTGTGGTCCCGAATGTCTCGGCTACTGTTCAATCAGTTCCTCCACCTGAACAACATCATGTTGATTCCAAGGTGGACCTCTCCCCTTCTTCGCCTGTTTCTGCGTCCTCCTCTTCTACTTCGCCTGGTGAAAGTCTGGATTCAAGTAACCAGGTGGCTAAGAAGAAGAAGAAGAAGACAAAGAAGAAGAAGTCCGATAAAGGAGAGGCTAACTCTGCGGCTATTGTGCCTAAGAAGTCTCCTCTTGATAAACCTTCCAACCCTCCACGGAAAGTCAAGTTCCCTTGCATGTTGTGCATGGGAGACCATCTTCTTCGAGACTGCCCTGGCATTCCCAAGGTGCTTGAAGAATGGTCCAATGGTCGTCCACCGTTGCCTTTGGCTTCCGGGAGTCAGGTTGGGGGCACGTCTTCAGCTAGTGCTGGTAAGGCTCCTAAGAAGCAGGGTAAGATTACCAATCCCTGTAAGTTGTGTGAAGGGCACCATGCCATTCACCTTTGTCCGTATATGGATGAAGCCAAGCGAGTTTTGGACAACTCAACTGTTTCTACACCATGCCTCCCGGCTGGTTACAAACAGCTTTCTTTGAGTCCTCCACCAGCTGATCCTACGATTGGTCAAGAGTCATCCTTGGTCGATCCCACTCCCTCGGAAATTCAAATTCAGGAATCCATCCCCGACCAACCATTAGTCGTGGGATCGGTTGAACTGGCCCCGCCTATGGTGCACCAGGTCTTTTCCATGGAGAGTGGACCTCACATCCCTCAGGTTCTTCTTGTTTCTTCAGATTCCTCGGACTTGGAGAAAGATTCTCCTGTCCCTATATCTCAAGAAGCTGCTCCTCCGCCTCCCATGATGGAGGTCCCAGAGGATTCCCCTCCCACCTTCGAGATGGAGGTCATGGAGGATGCTCCTTATTCTATCGTAACACCAGGGGAAGACCATCTCGGTTCGATGGTAGCCCCTCCGAGTAGTTTGGTCGCTTCCTTTGACTGGAGTCGATTTGCAGGATACCGCCTTCCGTCTTATGTGCCTTTCGAGATCACAGTACAGGCTTTTGGTCTGGTCGTACCCAGCACCATTATAGACGAAGGTGCGTCTGTTAGTATTCTATCCTCAACTACTTGGCAAGATTTTGGCTCGCCACCGCTTGCGCCTGTTACGCAGAATCTGTTGGCATTTAACAGAAGAACGAGTCAACAGTTAGGGATCCTTCCAAGGTTACCTGTTACTTTGGGAGGTAAAACCGTCCATATGGATGTGATGGTTGTTCCAGGCCCCTTGGATTTCAATCTGCTCTTGGGGCACGATTACACCTATGCCATGGTAGCGCTTGTCTCCTCCCTTTTTCGTGTGGTCTGTTTTCCACATGAAGGACGGATCGTGACCATTGATCAGCTTTCGTTCTTTGGTCCTGATGTGGCAACTGGCCCGCCATCATCCCTTCCTGGTTTTTATCCACCCATTGTATCTGCCCCGCCGTAGGTCAACTATGTGGCTACCTACCCCATGCTTGTACTTAGTAATGATGCCGTCGTGCATAGTGTGCTGGGGGCATTGGGTCTTGATTTCCGAGATGTTGTTCTCCCATCCGGTGTGGAACTCTTGGAAGCCATGAATTCTTATTCATCATAATGAGTCGTCTTCAGAGCAGAGTTCGTTTTTCTTGTGTCAAGCTCCTTAAAAAATGAAACAAGGTCGTCGGAGCATAGTTCATTTTCTTGTGTCAAGCTCCTTAAAAAATAAAACAAGGTGTCTGGAGCACAGTTCGTTTTCTTGTGTCAAGCTCCTTAAACCATGAAACAAGGTGTCTGAGGATAGTTCTTTTAATGTGTCAACCTCATTAAAACAATGAAACACGTTCCCATTCAATTCGAGTCTTTATTTAGATCTCGTAAAATCCCAATGTAGTCATTCTTGATCCTAGACTTGAACCTTTCACTCCATCTCGCTTAAGTATGATCGAAGCTTGGGGGGCATGTACCTTGAATTGAGTCACCATGCTGGGGGCATGCTTACTTTTTCAAGCATAGTTTGTTTCCGTTTCAAGCTTGTGTAAAAATGAAACCGATTTCAAGCATAATTTACCTTTGTTTCGAGCTTGTGTAAAAATGAAACCAACTTCAAGGAGAGTTTCCTGATTTCAAGCTTGTGTAAAAATGAAACCTTTCCCATTTTACCTCTTGTGATGGCCATTTTATCAGCCTTTTTTTGCCAGATGAGCCTTGGTTTTCTCACTCCATCGTCACTATCTGCTTGGCCGATCATATGCCTTCACTTGGTTGTTTTACCCGTTCCTGAGGAACCGCTGCGATGAGTGGTCTTGTTAGCTAGCCTCTTAACCTTTACTTGTTTTCGTAGAAAGTGCCCATCATTACTCTAACCAAATAGTTGGCCTCTTTCTACCACTCGTTCCTCTACGTGGAGTCATCTTTCACTTTTTTCTCGACTCTCTAAACATGAAAAGACTTTGTTTTGTGGCCCTTGTCGTTTCGATCTTGTTAAAATGGACACGAATCGACATCTACCCAGTATACGTTTACCCCTTTTTCGAGCTGGGATGGATTATTTACAAAAAAGGAATAGCCTAGCCTCTCGCGACTAGGAGGTTTTCTTGGATATTGTTTTCTACCTTTTTGGGTCCGAGGAACTATCTACGAAAAGGGACTGCTGGAGTTTACTTTTCTCGTTGTCTTTTCGTACCTCTAAAAATGAAAAGACGTCGAGTTCTTCCTTCTGTCGACTCGTTAAAACTCGATGACATCGAATCTACTGAATGACGTTTTCCGAGTTCCTCCTTCCTAGGGCTCGTTAAATGTAATAGGATGGATTCGTCCGAAGGACAGACTTATATGACAAGCATATCATATCCTCTTCAAGCTTGTGTAAAAATAAATAGGTACTCGCAAGAAATGGTGGGGGGAAAATGGAACCAGTATCATCGTCGTGTCAGCAGTATGTCGCTCTTGAACATGGCACTTGTCTGCATTCATGTAGGGTTGGGGATACCTCATCTTGTTTTCTTCTTGCCTCCATGGGTTTGGGTGATCCCTTTTGACCTCTCATCTGCTCTTTCCCTCATCATCATGACCTATGATCTTTTGATGTCTAATACCCAAATTCCATCGTCGTGCCGCCAATATGTTCAAGAGAAGTTGACCTCCGCAAATATCAACCTCCCTCTCGATTCTCGTTTGATCCCCGATTCACAAAAACATCATGTTTTTCCTCGTCTCGTGTCGATGATGTGGGAAACATTATGGCCCACCTTCGATCAAGGTCACCGTCGATCAGCTCATTATCCAGAAGTCGATCTAGACTCTCTTTGGTACCTCTTTTCCGCATGCTCCGCTTGGGCAGAGGTGCGAGATCGACGTGAGGTTTTCATTATTGGCCTTCGATCGAGTGATTTTGCGGGTGTTCGACGTCAGCTCATTGTTCACATGCCGTAGATTGTACCTCTAGTACCTTGAGGACCATTGGAATTAATGGTGGTACCTCTCGCGTCTGTTAATAGCTTTCATCATTGGCTGGTAATCAGACGATGTTCTTGCATGTTCGACTTCAGCTCACATATTCGCATGCTTGAACTTGTACTTTGTTCGGGTCGAGATGGAGCGCAAGACCCTGGATTGTGTCTGTTGTAACCTGTGTCGCGACATTGTGGATTATTATGATTATTTACATGACTCACTGATTGGATGGCTGCGACCATACCTGAGTCTATTTATCGATCTTCATTGGGTGGCTGTGTCCATGCCTTGGATCTAGATTATCGTACACTCTGTTATGGATGGATGCGCCCATACCACGCATATATATCATGTATCTAAGACATCAGTTGTACTTCGCTCCGCAGGTTTTCCGATGGCGGTGTTTTCGGTCGGCATGTTCTCGTAAAGCATTTCACCCCTCTCTCTCTCTTTCAGGCCTCATGCTTTAGGGGGCATCTGTTACACAGCAGTTTGTCACCGTCCCTACAATCCCCATCCCGCACATTGGAGGGCTCATTCCGTGACCTGTGGGAAGATTTAAGGCTTGAAAATACTTTCATTGCATCCCTCTGAAGATGAGCTTTAATTGCCCTAAAGACATCTCCCTGCAAAAAACCCTAAACATCTCTTGCATCATGCCGGTAGCCGGCCTATCACTCATCAGAGGAAAATCCTGTACAATAGGGCCGCGTTTAACCGGCGCTCTGGTTCTGTTAATGCGCTCACCAATTTAAGGAGTGTTTTTTAAATAAGAAAGGCGGAAGTTTTGTTTCAACAAACTCAGAAACTGCTATCTATCTTAAGTTGGGAGGTTTGGCTCCGGGAGTTCCATGGAAGGGAAGTGGTTTGCCACCTCTCATGGAAGCTTCCTTGATGATAGGGCCAATCCCACAATTATAGGGATCCCAACTCCCCTTCCTCCTTCTATAAAAGCTTGCCCATTGCCGCGGTGTTAGTCTTGAAGTGCCTAAGGTTTGAATCTCCTAATTCCCAAGAGCCTTCGTGCTGTAAGAGCCCTCTTTCTTCCCTTAAGGCCGACTCAAGTAAGGAGACTATCGTCGAGAGACTCTTAGAGAGGCTTGCCCTTTCCCTGGCGAGTTTTGCGAGACGTGAACAACTGGAGACCCATCCGAAGGAGACCTCAGTGTCAGAACATTGGTTGTACTCTCTTTCGATTGCTTATTGATGAATGAATACTGGTTATGGTTCCACTCTGTTTTTCACTTATGTTAATAATGAGTTATATCCTTTCTGATTGATATATAGTTGCATATTCTGGATTTTATGCTTGTATTCGTGTTTTTTCTTGCATGTGCAGGTGTCCATTCACGGAGATCGTGGGGATCGTGATCTACCGAGGCTAAGGAACGGGAACGCTGTCTCTTCTACGAATCATAACATTGGACTCCAGGTAGGCCTCTATCATTGGCTTATTTATTCGCAATTAGGAACTTGCGCTATAGCATTTGGTGATTGTTGCTAGACCCCTGCTGGGCTAGTAGGGATCGCCTCTGTCCGCAGAGGGGATTTACCTCACCAGGAATATAACTCCATGAATCTATGCAGCACTTAGATTTCGGCGATTCCCCCTTCCAGACATGAGGAAAGAAATGTGGAGTATGGATTTATAACTTAGAGAATGATCATTCGGAAGGACGTGAATTTAGGGTAAATTTCAAGTGCACTAATAACATGGCAGAGTATGAAGCATTAGTGTTAGGACTGCAAATTGTAAGAAAACTTGGAGCCAAGAGAGTTTCTGTCATGGGAGACTCAGAAATTATCATAAAACAAATTAAAGGAGAGTATCTTGTGAATAATCCTAGACTTAGCCAATACAGAGAAACCATTCTAGATTTGATAAATTGTTTTCTTGAAACTGACTTTGTTGTTATTCCAAGAAAGCAGAATAAGCAAGCTCACAATTTGGCCACTTTTGCCAGCACATGCATATTACCTTTTCAGCCAAATCATTAGTACACTGTAGAGGTAAGACATAGGCCAACAATACCTGATAATATAAAATATTGATAGATCTTTTCACAAGACTCACAAATCTATAATTTTATGAATGCTGAGGAATAATTTAAAAACTGTAATATAGATACTGATTGTACAATAGATTATACCATAAATAGTGAGTTAGATTTAAATGATGTAGATAAAACTGAACCAACTAAATTCACTAGAGTAGAAATAGATATATTAGAAACAGTAGAAATAGAAGAATTGACCAATGATGAATCAGAGATTTTAAACCTTAAAAATAAATTTTTTCCTAAGGGATTAGCCCCATTAGAAGATCTTTTTTATTCCAATGATGTAGCTAGAAAACCAAAAATGGAACCCTTAAGATCAGACATAGAAGAATGTAACATAGGAACAAAAGAAAAACCCAAGCTTGTCAAATTATCCAAAGCATTACTTCCAGAAGAAAAGTTAAAATACATTAGTTTGTTTAAATAATTTCAAGATTTCTTTGCTTGGAGTTATGAAGACCTCAAGTCTTTTGACACCAGCATTATCCAACATAAAATACCCATCAAAGAAAATCAGAAGCCCCTTAAACAAAATCTTAGGAGAATCAACCCTATTCTTATGCCATTGATAGAAAAAGAAGTTAAAAGGATGTATGAGGCACAAATCATAGCACGTATTAGATATTCTAATTGGGTCTCAAATTTAGTTCCCACTAGAAAGAAAACAGGGGAAATCAGACTCTATGTTGATTTCAAAAACTTAAATAAATTCTCATTAAAAGATAACTATCTTCTCCTAAAAAAAGACCACATTCTACAGAGGATAGTTCCAGAATTTCATTACTTTATGAATTCTTTGGATACAACCAAATCCTAGTCCAACCTGAAGATCAAGCAAAGACAACATTTACCACTCCTTGGGAACTTTCATGTACTTGAAAAGGCCCTTTGGATTGATGAATGCTGGAGCTACATTCCAAACAGCTATGGACATAGCTTTTGCAAAGGAGATACATGAATTTTTAGTCATTTATCTAGATGATATCACAGTATTTTCCAAAACAGATAACGAACATCTAGATCATTTGAGAAAAGTATTCATTAAATGCAGAAAATTTGGTATTTCCTTGAATCCTAAGAAAACAATATTTGGATTAGAAGAAGGTAAACTCCTGGGACACATAATTTCGAAAGAGGGTATTATAATTGATCCAGCTAGAATAGAAGTAATTTTAAACATCAGTCATCCTAGAAACATCAAAGAAATACAGGGATTCTTAGGTAAAATAAATTTTCTTAGAAGATTCATTTCTAATTTAGCAGAACTAATCAGAGAATTGAATAACATGTTAAAAAAGGATTCAACACTTAAGTGGACAGTAGAGGCTAAACAGTCTTTTAAAGCAATCAAATAAGCTTTCACTAAAACACCTGTCTTTATAAGTCCTAATTTCAAAAAATATTTTACAATTTTTTCTTTTGCTTCAGAACACACCATTACAATAGCCTTGTTGCAAAAGAATGATCAGGGTTATGAACAACCCATTGCCTTTTCAGTAAAACCTTAAGAGATGAAACACTAAAGTACAATATTATGGAAAAACAAGCACTTGCTTTAGTGAAAGCTATGAAAGATTTCAAAGTGTAAATTTCACACTCCCACATAATTGCATATGTTCCAAACTCTGTGGTAAATGATATTCTAACTCAGAATGGGCCTGATGGAAAAAGAGGCAAATGGATTTCCACCATATTGGAATATGACATTGAAATAAAGCCTACAAAATTGATTAAAGGCCAAGGTTTAGCCAAACTCATGGCTGAATCGAACTGTCGAGCCTCGGATATAAATTTCATTGCAGCAATAGATGATCAGGAAGAGATGGAAACTCCATAGATCAGTGAAGCTTTTTAGATTCACCCTGGTATGTAGACATTATATTTGTTTTACTTAACTTACAAGCTCCTCCTAGTTTATCTAGAACTAAAGGTAGATTCTTAAAAATGCAAGCAATGAAATATTGTATCATAGATAATGCTTTATTTTGGAAAGATCATGGTGGCATTCTATTAAAATATTTATTAAAAGATGAAGCTGATAAAGTTATGTGAGAATTTCATGCAGGAGACTGTGGAGGACACCTTTACTGGAAGATAATTGCTGGTAAAATTTTGAGGGCAGGTTTTTACTGGCCCACTCTTTCTGCAGATGTTAGAAAGTATGTGACCTCCTGTCACAAATGTCAGATATTTGAAGAGAAGAATAAACTCTTACCATTACCCCTCAAACCTATTTCTATAGAAATTCCATTTCAACAATGGGTTTTAGACTTCATTGGTGAAATTCACCCACCCTCCTCTGCCCAGCATAAACGGATTTTGACAACCAATGATTACTTTACCAAGTGGATAGAAGCCATCCCTTCTAGACAAGCCACAAACTATGTCATTATATCATTCCTTGAAAACAACATCCTTTCTAGATTTGGATGCCCACAAAAGCTCATTATTGATAATGTTGTTGCCTTCAAATCCAAGAAAATGATAGAATTTTGTAATAAATACCATATCAACCTTGGCCATTCCACTGCCTATTACCCTCAAGGTAATGGACTAGCAGAATCCTCAAACAAAAGCCTAGTCAAAATCATCAAGAAACTGTTAGAAGATAACAAGAAAACCTGGAATAAAACGTTGGTCAATGCCATATGGGCAGACAGACTCACTACAAAGAAATCTATTGGTACCTCTCCCTATCAATTGGTATATGGGATGGATGTTGTTTTTCCATCCTCGTTGGGAGTGCTAGTGATGAAAATGATTCAAGAGCTTCAAGTAGAACAAAATGGCATCCAAAGGAGGATAAATCAGACAATTCATTTGTAGCAAACCAGGGAAGAAGTTTATATTGAATCTCTAGTGATTCAAGAAAAAATCAAAAATATTTTTGATAAGAAAACTAAAGAAGATGATTTTTTCATAGGTTATAAAGTACTCAAATGGGATTCAAGAAGAGAAGAAAAGGGAAAACATGGAAAATTTGATTTTCTTTGGAAAGGCCCATACATCATTTATGGTTACCGAGGTAACATTGCATTTTTCTTGAAGGAATTAGATGGAACAAATATACCAGGTGGACCAGTCAATGGTAGAATGTTGAAGCACTATTTTTGACTAGATTAACCAATAGTTCATTTGATTTACTTTGCTCATTGTAAATACCATAGCAAAGTTTAGATTGGATTGGATGATTTTCTTCTAAAGTTGAAGCCCGGAAAGAAGGACCCAAGCTTTAAAAGGTATAACATCATATGTTTGAATAAAGGAGATCACTGAAAACAGTTCCAAGGCAAGCAAAGTCAAAGTTCCAAGGCCACTGATCAACAAGTTCTTGACATCTCACCAGGAGATGCCATCCCCAAGTGGAGCCACTGTTAGGGTCCTATAATAATAGGGATCATAATTTTGAATTGACTGTGTAAAGTCTTGTAATATTGTACATACTTTGATTTCTGCAAATGTTTTCCCATATTAAAAAATGAAAAGAGGGTATGTCCTAAAAGAAAAATCAAAGGACCAAAAGAAAGAAGATCAAAAAAAGAATATAAAGTATGAACCCCACAAAAATAGATAAAAATAGATCTTGAAAGTGTTACACATTCAAATGGCACCACTCTTAGTTTACTTTATGCAAATAAAATTGTGTGGCGCTTGTCCAAAAATCCAACAATTCATTATGATCATATAGTTTAATATTGATTCATTCATGCTTTAAATTTCATGTAATAATAGTTAGTGAATAAAGATTTGGCCAAACCATTTAATCTTGGCAGATCAATAGTTAGGTAGAGAATAAAATGAGCTCATCAGTTTAATCTGAGCCGTTGGAAGTTATAAGGTTAGAAGTAGATTATTTTTCTTATTGAAAGAAAATAAAAGGGTCAGCAAGCTCAAGTGCACCCAATAAATGAAGTAAAAAAATGTTAGGGTAAATAAAGGGTAGGTAGATTACTTTTACAAGTCATGGAAAGCATCAATTGGTTCATCTCATATCACTAATATCCTCCTAAATCCTCTCCCCTTATAAAAAACCCCTTTCCCCTTATAAAAACCCCCTTTTCCCTTCCTAAAAACCCCTTTCCCTATTTAAAAATCCATTTCCCTTAGAAAAATTAACTTCCCATTTACTAACTCCCATTTTCAATTAAAACATGCAAAAAACCCACTTTGCATAGTTTAAAATGTTTAAAATATATCGGGCCCCACTACAAAAACTCTCCCCGATATCCTTTTAAACACATATTCCTATTGTATTTTTTATCATCCCACTGTTATATTTCACAAAACCCTTAGCATATAGTTTATATTACATTAAACCCCCCTACCACTTATATATATCCCGACTACATATTTATTTTTATAACCTATATTTTGTATATATTATATTAATTCCCCGCTTATTATATATCCCTACTCCACTATATTAATCCCGGGTCCCACTTTAATTAACCCCATTTATTATATCACCCGACCACCATTATAAAATCCCCTCCCACTAACACATTAACACCTTTGCATTCATAATACCCGACCCCACCTATCAGAATCCTCAACTAATCCGCCTGTTCATCCAACTGTCTGATCATCATCCAATGAAATCCTAATACTAATAGACCATTTCGTACCCCTGACAGTACAATGTTTAAAACCGAGGGAGGGTGTGAAATGGGTGGTTTTGCACCCCCGCCCATCTTCCACGCGTCAATCCCAAATTTAATCGCACCCCCCAATCCTGAAACCACCATACTTCTTTTCACAATGCGATAACTCACCACACCACCTTTTTTTATATGCGATGAAACCAGGCACTGTTTGAAAATTAAACCCCGCTCCATTGCAAATTGAACAAAGGTTGAAAGTAATAAACCCGCCCTTTACCGTTAGTTGTCTATTTTTTGTTGAAAATTGCGAAAAAGAAGCTCATTTAACGCTCTTCAAGCCTATTGCTACTGTAACCTTGCCGACCTACTAAAAGCTTGTGATACTGCATTGTGTCACAGTGCACGGTAACTTTCCAAAGACCGACCAACCTTTTTCAGCAATCCTAAGTATCTTAAGCTATTACTTAAGCACATAAAAGTAATAAATCGATAAATTAAACGAAACAATGGCCTCCGCAGCATAACATTTGTTAACCTCTTTGCAACCACCTCGTGGTAGATGTTGACCACACCCCTCTTGTCGATAAAGACTTCAAAATAGGTGAGAATTTACATGTGCTCACCGATTTCATCATTTCTAGAGCTCCACCGTTGGAGCCATGATAAATTCATAGACTGTGTCGATGATATCCACTGGGATTCCAACCTACCGAGGTACATATTCCCACAGTAATAACTGCTGCGGGCTAACCATCATCGACTTCTTCCGTATTAGGTCCCTGGATATTACAATGAAAGAGCTCTAGTAACCCCAAACCATGATATTTTATTCTCCATCACTGCACAACCAATAAATCAGATGTTACAGATCCAACCCAAGCCTGATGAAGCCCCATTATCCATTGAAATCCTCACTGAACTGTATCTGAAGCTATATTTCCCAAAGAGATTCCAGATATTCCAGACCTTCCTTCCTCCATTAGTAGAAACCCAAAAGGTAATCCTTCATACTCATCTTCCATATTTTCAGAGAGAACTAGACAAATTGTTACAATGTTGTCATGCATATTACGTTACTTTACTGATGAACATGTAGATGCTTATATCCTAGGTTTCCTATCCATATTCTTCCTCTAAGTGAGTCACCAACATTAAACACACCCATGTTTGTGTTAGCCTCCAAAAACTGGACACTGAGGGCAATCCCCAATCAATTGTCTTTTGGACATCCTTGATCAGAAAGGATTCCACAGAATTCTACTATAAAGACTTCATTGATTCATTTGTTTATCGAGTTGTCAATATGCTAAGCAGTAGCATTCAACCTAGAGTGAGTGAAGAGATAAAGAAAGTGTTGCAGTTGTCAGATCAAATTAGAATAGGGGATTCATATTTATACCATAATCATTCAGAAATTAGGGTGTATGAAAGCCAACTTACTCCATACAAGCTTCCAAAATACCTCCCAATTATTTTATTTGCATTGGAATACATCAGACAGATCCTAAATCAAGATGAAGTTAATTTCCTTTCAACAAAGAAGAAGACACAATTTAAGATCAAGAACCAGCTAGGTCCTTTTATTTTCAATAATAGGAATGTTGGTCAGCAAGAAGAAAAGTATTTACAAGATTTCAAATTCAGTAGTAGTTTCAAATGGAAATATGATCCCTTGGGAGTCATTACTAAGTTAAGGGCCAAATTAAAATTGACCCTTTTTATTCGTGATTCAAAACGTGAGGTTGAGAAGTATTCCAACCAGTCATAGTGGTTGGAAAATACTTTACTAGAGGTGGAGAAGGAGGTTGATACTAGTTCCATCCTACTTAATCCAGCCCTAGAGGACAGAAATTCAAAGAGGGCAAGAGAAGAAGACTCTTATTCTGCAAAGACTACTTCTGATACCAAGTTTAAGCTAATCTACAGAAAAAAGGCCAAACTGAATCCAATGATAGAACAAGAAGAGATAATTGAAACAGTTGAAGTCATTGATACAGATATAATTGTCAGAGATAATGCACCTCCAAAAATTTCAGAAGAAACACAGTTGCCATCAACCTCCAGTGCACAAATCATTCAGAAGCAACACAGTGCAGAGGTTTCATCATCAAGCAAAAAAGAGCAAGACATAATAGAAAAATATAAAGAAATTAAAATCAAGAATGAAGCATTGAAATCTGTAACTTATGCTTAGTACTGGAAGCAAAATCCCAGTGACCAAAACATATTGCTTTCAACATTTGATTACAAAACTAGAAAGATGAAAATGACATTTTTGCAGCCAACTGTGCAGGCTCCAAAATCATCAACAGATTACAAGAAAACAACCTTCGAAGTTCTTGCTAAAGATGTACATACAATATATCTGATTGAGTTTCATAAACAAGCTGGAGAAATGATCTATTCCACTATTACAAACAAGGTTTTAAGTGTCCAAAAACTTCAGAATTCTCTAGAGAATATAAGAGCACAGTTAAAACTAGAGAAAATTTCTTCACAACCAAAGGATAACATGATAAAATCAGTTGAAGAATTGCTCATGGAGGTTGGATATGATCCAAAGAATATCAAAGCAGCAGAAGAGCTTATCAAGAATAAGAATGCAGACATAGCTGCATTGAAGAAACAACTGAAATAACCTACAACATAACACCCACAAACTAAAGAAGTTTTGGAGAATGAAAATCAGAAAGATTAAATTATGAATCTCATCATTCAGTTGACAACTCAACTGAAAGAGATGGAAACTGAAATGGACAAATTAGTGCAGGAGACACAAGCCAACATGGAAGCAATCCCTGTTACTGCCATTCCTATAGCTTCAACATCAGCTTCAGTGGCCACAACAGCTCCATTACTTACAACAGTTCCAGTGACAACAGAAGTTCCAACAACAACATCAGCAACGACATCAGCCCATCCCAATGATGAGGCAAGTAAATTGATTAAAGCCATGAAGGATATGGTACTCCAAACTACTGAGATTAATAGACTTAAAGAACAAGTAAAAATTCTAGAATATGAAAAGAAATTAGCAAGTAATGTATAAAGCTGAAACGTAGAAATCCAACAGATTGACTGATAAAATTCATAAGCTAGAAAAGGAATTGACATTAAAAGAGCCACTAGCCAAGGCAAAGAAACAACTATGGGCCAATATCATTAACTCTGTTAATTATATTTGGCCTTCTATCCAAGTTATATTTGAGCAAAAAAATTTGATAAAGGAAGCAAGTGATGTAAACGAGAAAGTCAAAGAAAATCTTGGGAAGAAACCCGAGGAACCCACTGAGATTATAAAGTTTCTTAATTCCAAAAACAAGCAGGAATTGGAAGAACTTGGTATAACAGATAGAACATAGAACATCCTAGAAGTGAAGAAAGTTATCTCCAAGAGAAATTTGATGATACAACTTGAAGACAAATGCCAAACAATGGAGCTTGCAGTGAATAGATTCATGAACAAATTTGATGTTTTGAGGTAGAAAGGTATGCCTAATCCTTTGGTGATTAATGATAAAATAATGAGGCATGAAGATTCTGATAAGAAGATCAGGGAAGTAGCTAAAGATACTTCCAACAATTCAACAATGAAAGGAGTTCCTACAGGCAAAGTACTCCTTCATACTTTAGAGAACTTCTTTTACATTCAACATGAGGTAAATCACCTGTTTGTGAATGAGCCTACATTTTCAAAATATACTGAGGCTGATGAGATTTATAGGAGGATGGTAAAAATCAAACTTCCAGATGAAGAAGCCTGGGAAAAATGGTGTGATTTACTATGACAGGTAAAAGTAAAAAACAGGTAACAGAGCAGTAAGATGAAAGAAAATTCACAGAGTTAAAGAGTAAAAAAAGCAGGCAGATAAAGCAAAGACAGGTTAAATATGAAGACAGATAAAAGACCAAGATTTAAAATCCAAATCAGATGAAAAGCAGCGTGAAAGCCAGCCAGCGTGAAAGACAACAAATAACAAAGCAGCAAAAAATAAATCAAATAAAAGGGATAGCTTGCATTTAGTTAAATAGGTGTCTCTATCTTCTTGCATGAAGATATTTTGTTTCTCTTGAATAAATCTTGGTTAGTTGATAGGATATTTTGTATTAAGTTTTGTATAAATACTTCATCCATTCGAAGTATTGAGTGTGGATTCCTGAACATTTCTATAGTTGAATTGATCTACTACCAAAGGGTTTATTGTAACTTTTCCAAGTTGACAGACAGGACAATAATAAAGGCATTTCTTTATAGGATTCATGTGTAGAAGATAATAAAATATCTTCTTGCATGAATATATTTTATTTCCCTTGAATAAATCCTGGTTAGTTGACAGGATATTTTGTATTAGGTTTTGTATAAATACTTCATCCATTCGAAGTATTGAGTGTGGATTCTTGAACATTTCTATAGTTGAATTGATCTACTACTAGAGGGTTTATTGTAACTTTTCCAAGTTGACAAACGGGACAATAATAAAGGCATTTATTTACAGCTACTTCGGTGAAGTATATTTCAATTGTTCATGTTATTTTCTTAAGTATTCCATAAACTTGCATGTTTTCTAAATCTAAATGGTATAACTGGAATTTTATTGCAGAATTTGTTTAAGTACACTATGCTTTGAACTGTTATCCATTTTTATGTTTTCTTCTGATGTCTGGTTTAGAGAACCCTTAATTGCTCTCTGATCCCGATTGACCTCTTTCACCTTCCCTCATTATCTGGTTTAAGGAATCCTTAACTGCTCCTTGATCCCGATTGAAAATCACTTCACCATTCAGCCTTAAAGAATCTGATTTTTCTCAGCTACCTTGCCCTGTAACACTGCTTTTATAATTTTTTTATGTTCTATTTTCTTGATATATTGACTGCATAGCCCAATGGAAAATAGATAGGCACCTATCCATCTAAATAAGTAATTCCACTAACAAATCAAAATCAAACCAAATCACTCTTACATAACTAGTCTAAAATCAATTAAAACAACAAAGTTAAATCATTAAGAGAGATCCCTCTCTGAGCATTAGGAAGGCTAGATCCTAATCTCCAAAAGTGGTTGATAGTCACCTCTAATATTTCTTTAAACACACATAACAACCCTTGGAAATTTTGGAGTGATAACAGAACGCAGAGACTGTGTATATATAGTGGCAGTCTCCCTGTCTTTAGGTCGACCAACCATTAGCTTGTAGGCCGACTTGACTGTGAGTGTGAAGGCCGAATTTATCATTTATTTCCAACGTTGATATAAGGACTATTCCAAGCCAATTTTCCATCGCTTCTTTGCAAAGGTCTTTGGAGCATTCTCTTTCGTGGATACTTCATACATATGACACTTATTACATTTATATCTAGAAGACAAAAACCTAGATAGACATCAACAAGACATCTACTAACCTATAATAAACTCTTGCTCATGAAACCTGTGAAGCAAGTACAAAATTTATTTTATTATCTTTGTCTTCTACTTTACATAAATCCATAATTACATATTCAATATGAAGACCTACCTAGTTACACTTTTTAACAATATGTACATAGAATAAAATAAACATATGAATAAATATATTTTCATAGTTGATAACTATCCAATTTTTAAAAATAATGTTTTGAACACATACCTCTTTCTGCCCCTTGACATTTATCTCTCTTTGCTTTAAGAGAAACACTTGTATTGCAAACTTTCATCCTTGTCTTTTTAGGAATATGAAAATTGTTGAATTCATTCTTCCATACCCTTGTAAAATATGAATATGTAATAAAATTACCAACACCTTCAGCACCTTTTGCACAATCTTTGTATAAGTTGTAGATTTTTCATCTCGAGAAATTATCTGAAATATGTATTGTGTCTTTATTTGGCATAAACTCTCCATGCTTTGAAAAAAAGTCTTTCATCCTAGACATATCATTATTTGCTAATGTCCCAGCCTCTCGTTTATAACATACTTTTGAATAATATGTGGGATCATTTTCCAGTATTTCTTGGATTCTTGACAAACGAAAATTACCAATTGAATGCAACATTTTGAAAGCCTTTCTGCAGAGTAATACATTCCCAATATGATAATCATAACCAGCTAGTGTAGATTGCATGCAACCCACTAAATATGATTTTTTCATGCTTTTATTCCTTGAAAAATATCTTTTCCTTTTCTCCAAAGAAAAGTTTAAATCCATATGTTTCAAGCAATCCATTCAACAACAAAACTTTTGTTTGTGAGATATGTTGTCATAACCCTTGTATAACTAGAATGTTTTGGATTGATATGAAAAGGTCTACTCCTACTCCTAGTTACAATATTTTGTTGCAACGGATTCATCATTCCATTATCCTTTGTAGAAGCAGTTTCATCACCATTAAGAGGAATATTATCCCCACTATCATCATTCTCAACATAGTTAAGAAATTCATCAACATCATTGCCTGGAAAATATTCATTATCATCCTCACTTGAAGAAAACATTTCACAAGAATCATCTCCCCTTTTGAAACCATGACTCAGACGAAATTCTTCAACCATCTTCATCCATTCTTTCGAATGCTTCCCTTGGAGGATTCAAGTATTCATCACCATGAGTTTCTTTGAAACGATCACTTAGAGAAAATGCATTATTCAGATTTGTGCCTCTAAAATTATCATTTGCAAGAAACTCTTCATCCTCCCCTTCCTCAGTGGTGCTCTCATATGTAGTGCCCCACTCTAGTTGATTGGTAGTAATATGAAATTAACATTTATATAGGCCTAAGGTCAACACTTTATTCTTTGATGACCTCAAGTTGAGGATCTGAACACATGACTCTATTATTAGTGGATTTGATGGTTATGTATGTTATTTATTGACACTGTGATGATGACATCATTAATGGTTATGTACATTCTCTATTGATATGATTGTAGCATTAATGGATATGCATGTTCTCTATTGATATCATGATGATGATAGACTTGTTGGATAGGTATGTTTTCTATTGATGTTATGATAATGATGGCCTTGATGGATATGTTAATTTCCCATTGATGTTATGATTATGATAACCATGATGGATGTGTCCCCTATGTTAGCTACTTACATTCGTTCTGATTCAAAATGAACAACGATGTGAATGACTAGGTCATGTTGATGCTACTATTATGATAATGAATAACACTGAGAAACTTTGTTACTGATGATTATTGAGTATGACAGAAAACCACCAGAGGCACTCGCATATGATGAGTTGACAACATATGGTTTGATAGAAATTAATATTTTTCCTTTGAAATTCTAAGTTCAGTTTGAAACTTGCTATATATATATATATACTCTGATGATATATCAGTGGTTACAGGAACATGTTAGTTTCTTGGACAAATGACTCACATATGGGTGATGGGGTTGTACAATTGGATGGAACTGCATGGGAGGGGTGGGACAGTGTTCCTGATCTCACCTACTAGCACTCCCACCATGACTTAGGCTGGAAAGGTCAAAACACCTTCGCCTTGAAGATCACAATGTTGTGGGGGGGAGTCCCAAATTTGAGTCACTCACAAGGATTTTATGGGGGGCACGCATCAAGGTGGATTCCTTGATCCCCATAACCATTAGTATCACTATAGCAGGCGACATACGAGATGATAGTGATCTCTGTCGTTGCACCTATAATCTCCCCTCGTAGCCACTGGATGCTTGAAGGGAAAGTGGCGTGGCACCCTTAGAGCTTCAAGAGAAATTCTTGAAGGGCACTACCGACTTGGCACCCTTGGCATCATAAATAAATTGTTAGGCATGGCACCCTTGAAACTTCGAATGGAATTTCTTAAAGGGCATGACCAACTTGACACCCTCGACATCAGTAAAAAGAAACTAATAAATATAATCAAGATATGAAAATCCTACTAATTCATATCAAGTGGTAAATGATATTATGACCAATGAAATTAAATCAAGAATAAAAAATAGGATAAGGGAAGAATAGGAAGAAATAAATATTTTACCCTGATAACTCTACCCTTTCCATGTTAAAACAAAATATTAAGTGGATAATGTACATAGGTAATTTAATTAGGCAAAAGGGGGAAAGAAGTACATAGAGTTAAGTATAAATATTAATCATAAAATAGTTAAAAAATTCATTAAGAGAAGAGGGTGGTGAATCAAAATAAGATTAATAAATTAAAATTTGAGAAATTTATAGAACCTCCATGTGGCAAAAGCCAACATAAGAATATCCATCTGAGAGGAAAATTGAGTTAAAGTGGGAGGTAGTTAGGGGACCAAATCTGAGACTTATTGGTTAACTTCAATAATAAACACAAATTAAGGAGTAGGAAAGGGGGGATCAAGAGACAACTAGGAGAAGAAATAGGAAGCATTGTTGGGGTGAGGAAAATACTATTTTAAATTATTATTTAAGTAAATGATTTTAGAGAGTCTTGGTGAGAGGGTGACACATGAGTGGGTGAATAATCAAATTTTGGATTAATAAAAATAATTAATTATGCATGAAATTTCAAGTATCACCTATTAATCATCCTATAAAAGAAGGGACAAGCCATGGGAAAAATGACTTTTGGCTTACCCTATTGTTGAATGGAGGAGATTATGTCATTGTGAGTGGTTACGAGCTATATTTGAGTTTGGTGAGGTAGAGGACTTTAGAGAGGGGACTCTTGAGCCAAGGAGTGTTCACCTCTATCAGCTAGCACATTTCCTTCATTGTACAACCCCATTGCAGCGCAGGGGTTTGCAGGGAAGGAGAGTACCCAAGGAGTAGGATGGGAGGTCAACCGGTGGGTCATTATATTCAGATTAAGCATGACAACATTCATGCTTGGAGGTAGACGACAATAAGGGAGCACAAGTAGTGAAAGTCAAAATTGAATCTCGTCTCCCGGTGAACGGTACATATGTTATTTATAATGTTTTCTTTATATGACTACCTTGTGCCTATAATTAACATGTAAAATATATGTATGTGAAATGAAGTTAAATTCATTGATGTTGATATAAGTTATTAATATTTTTGAGTTTCCAATGTTGTATGCTTACGGTTTTATCCCTATTTTACTGTATAGGGTTGGTCCCTACACTTGGTATCATAGCTTTAAGTTCACACACTGGGCCTATGAACCCTTAGCACCTTCTGTAAAATAATATATATATATATATATATATATATATATATATATATATATATTAAAGAGAGCTGACATGATTCATAGACACAGATTCTGTATATAAATCTATAAATACTTAGCTTCACATACATGATTATCAGGTACTCAGTAACAAAATTGACTCTTGTTATCTTCCAATTCAAGATTTCAAGAAATAGCTCTACCAAGGATCAACTCATTGCTATCATCTCTCCATTTTTTTTTTTGCATATAGATGGCTAAAATAGCGCATGTGATCTTATTCTATCCCTAAAACCTCCATCAATATTAAGATTGAGTGTTGGTGTTATCATAAAAAATAAATAAATAATGTAATGAAAACTTTTCTAACTCATGATTGTAAATGTATAAGTTATTAATATGGTCATTACATTAGCATAATAGAATTACATTAGCATAATGGAATCAAGTTTATAATTGTGACTGGGAAAATACTATAATAAATGAATGATTAGTTCATTATTTTATCATATTATTTTCAAATAATAAACATAAATCAAAACAATAATAAATCAATAAGTTTATCTAAAAAAATAAAAAATAAAAAATAAAAACAACAAGTATATAATTGAGTTATCTATATTTAAAATGATAATAAAACTCTCAATTAAAATTATGCTTTTTATTTTATTTTATATATTTTTCATAGAATTTGTTTTCACTCTTATATATATTTTTACTTTTCACATAATTTGTTTTCACTCTTATATATTTTTTTTATTATTCTCACAAATTAAGAGTGAGTATGTGCATAGCTCTCTCCCGAGAATAGATCTCTAGATTTATAGAAACCAAACCACCCACCTTTGGGCCATAAACTTATTTCTTGGATTTTTAAATATTTCTAATAATCAAAATAAATATGACTTGCCAAAATAGTCTCTGGAAAAATAGGTATGCATAGTTTTTCCCAAGGCCAGGAACGATTCTCGTCTTCTTGTTATCCCTTACATCATTTCCAGCCAACTTGAGCACCTCAGCAGCGAGATATTCAAGAACTGCAGCCAGGTAAACAAGAGCTCCTCCTCTCGGCATACCTTACTGTCTTAAGAAACCTGACAATACGTTGGACGAGGAACTGAAGACCGATCTTTGAGCTCTGGGAAACATATTTCTTACATGAGTTGATTTCCCTCTTCCTGCCATTGCTTAACCACTGGAAGAAAATAACGATACTCTGCATTGCATAGATACGCTGGAAGAAAATAACGCTACTCTGCCTCCCATAAATAAAAAATACTTCCTTCAAAGAAATTTTGCGCAGCCATGTAATGATCGAACCTGCCCACTCCACTGAAATAAGTAAATTTTTAAATGAGATCCTCTGCGAATATAGTGCGCAGAACCTTTGCCACATTGCAGTCAATAATTAATATACAATAGTGGAAAACCCAAATTCCTTGCGATAACTCCAGTTGTTTTAAATTGGTATTAAAAATTCATGAAAGTGAGTCAAACAGGTGACCCTCAGAGCTTACCTTTGCCACATTGCAGTCAATAATTAATATACAAATATGAAAATCTCAAATTCCATATTTTTTTTTTGTAAGCTTCGTAGTTCCTTTCATTTTTCACTTTTTCACTTCTTCTTTTTTTTCGTCTATTTTTTCATCAACATGTCCAGATACATCACCCTGATCGGGGAAGGGAATTGAACCTGCGATGAGTGCTATAACAGCCCGCCTCATCACCGTTTAACCAAGACCCCACGGACTCAAATTCCATATTTTAATAACTTGCGATAACTCGAGTTGTTTTAAATTAGTATTAAAAATTCATGAAAGTGAGTCAAACACGTGACCCTCAGATCTTCAATCCAGCACTAGTTAACTTTGAATCAAACCAAACTCCTTGCCTTTCATTAGATCTGGAGTTACTTTTCAAACAAACTTTCTCATCTATAATAACTTCACAGAAACTCTCAACTAAACTCAGTCTTTAATTAAATTCCACGAACTATAAAATTCTAAAATAGATCATCAAATTAAGAATAAAATAAAGCCTAAATACGCTCAATTATCTTATTTCAAATAAGTTTATCTGATGAAAAATTCCGTACACCTTTGGGGGTTTTTCTACTGGGTAAAACTAAATTGAAATTGGTGTTGTATTTTCAGAATAATGATTACTTAAATTTTAGTGCATATTTATGGTAAAAGTTAATTTAGTTTATAATTTCTGAAATGTTTTATGTAATTTGTAACTTAATTTCTGAAATGTTTTATGTAATTTGCAACTTAATTTCCAAAATGTTTTATTGTAATTTGCAACTTACAAAGTATTTGATGTTCGATTGGGTTTATAACAGATTTTTTATTGTTCTTTTGTTTTTTTATACATAAAATTTAGTAGGATTTTGCAATCCAGCAAGGTTCAACAATTACCTTTTAATTATATTTACATGATATTTTCACAATTATCTGAAAATAAATAAATAAATAAATGAAAA
The DNA here is from genome assembly GCA_034641835.2 of Pinus albicaulis. Lineage (NCBI taxonomy): Eukaryota > Viridiplantae > Streptophyta > Pinopsida > Pinales > Pinaceae > Pinus > Pinus albicaulis. The sequence goes on from CM076578.1 coordinate 1,287,934,507, forward strand.
ACATATAATTATTAAAGGAGGGCTTCCCTATATATCACAATTATTTGAAAATAAATAAATAAATGAAAAACGTATAATTATTAAATGAGGTCTTCCCTATAATACAAAGTTGTAAACAACTACTGTCTGTAAGTGGGCTTATGTACTCTTACATGGAATCAAGTTATGTTTTTGGAATATAATTTTTATCTATATCTAGTCTATATTTGTATACGATTAAGTTTATATAAATGGTGGACTAATTATAAGAATTTAATCTCACATTCATGATAATTTAGTCTCACATTCATGCTTTAGTGGATGAAGGGTTTCTCTATGAGGGATAAATCTCGCGAATCTTGTTTTCTTACAGTTTGTTGACCTATATATCTCACTTGAGATGCTTATACTCACTTAGATCGAATGGAAAGTAACTTTTTAATTGAATTAGTGGTAGTGAGATATATGTTGCAAGGTATGCTTGGTTTTAAAACTCTATTCAGGTGGTATTATAATAAATATTAACTATTTAGTTATATAAGATATCTCTATAATAAAAAAATTGAAAAAAAAATTACAATCTTATTAAAGAATGAATATGGACTATTTTACTATATTACTCGTGTATATTATATTGGGAAGGGTTAGGGGTGAATTTTACTTTGAGGGAAAATGAAGTTATATGACTATCTAATTTAATTATTATTTTGGTAGAATATAAGTAGAGAAATCATTTTATTAACTCTAAACTTAAAATTTATTCATACTATAAATTGCTTTTGATAAGTAATTAAATTATTTTGTAATATTGAATTGTCTAAGAAATAATACTTGAATTAAGTTGTGTTAATGAAATTCAAATTGTGTACATTATTTCTTTTGATGCCTTTAATAAATGTATTTGTATCATGTAATAATTACTATAAATGTAATTATTATGCATATGTAATTATTATATTAAATTTCTCTAAATAGGATTTTAAAAAAAAAAAAGGTTACAGAGTTATAGATATATGTGGTCTATGGGACTTAGAATTTCAATTAGTAAATCCCCCTCATTATTAAGAATTAAGAGTTAACTAAATTTATTAAAGGACAAGTGTCAATTTTACACCTTGGATTTAAAAGTAATTTATCCACAAATTAAGTTGAGATAAAAGTGAAGGAAGATATACACTAAATTTAATAAGGATAATAATATTGGACATTCTTATATTCCAATGATCCATTGTATTTACTATCAATTACTACCCACCATAATTTGGGCAATTCTTTACATAAATTAAGTACAAGTAAAAGGTAAATATGTACTACACATTATTTATAATCTTGTAGTAAAGTGTGTTTACCAAGATTTAAAGTGTTATTTTCTTCTTAAATAAAGTACTAATTGCTTCTTATATATTTACCAAGAATTATAATATTATTTGCTTCTTATATAATGTCCTAAATATGGGAGTTGTTATGAATGCAATTTCAATAATCCTAATAATTTTGTATGTATATATATATATATATGAGAATTTTACTATCATTTCAAAGTTCCATTATCAATGATGTATAATTTTCAATTCACTAAACTTTGAGTCACTTCAAAATTATTAAATTCATCGCTCTTTTATTTTCTTATATTTATTGATTGGTTCATACAATAAGATTATGAACCATCACCACCTTGATGATAATTATTATACTCTTAAAAAAGAAGAAGAATAATTTAGTGTTGGTGGACAAAAGTGTCATATCTTGAAGAGGAGTCACGAGGAGTAGGGTTGCTAGAGGGCACATCATGGCACCACCACAACAACCAACTTTTGCCACCTCCATCTCACAAAAATCCCACCTAAATCCAAGGATATTTTTCCCAAAGAACTTCTTGGGACACTCCAAAAGGGAAATTGACTTCACCATTGACCTTAAACTAGGAATGGAGACTACTGAAAAAGCACTATATCATATGTGAACTCCAAAATTAAAGGAGTTTCAAATATTATTAAATAAATTATTGGACTTGGGTTTCATATGACCCAACATATCCATAGGGATCCCCTATAATCTTTGTTAATAAGAAAGATGCGACTTGCGATTTTTCATTAACTATCGCTAATTGAACAACGTGACCATAAAAAATAAATACCCTCTACGATGATATATGGCTTGTTCGATCGAATGAAGGGATATCCTATGTTTTCAAAGATAGACCTAACAACTGGATACCATCAGGGCAACATCAAGGAGGAATTTATTCCAAAGACAACCTTTAAGACAAGATTTGGGCATTATGAATGTGTAGTATTACCCTTTGGTCTCACAAATTCCCTAGGTGTTTTCATGATTTTGATGAATGAAATATTCTGATTTTACCTAGAAAATTTTGTACAAATATGTATCAATGATATTTTGATCTACTCAAATCCCCCATACGATCATGATGAACACTTGAGGCTAGTTTTACAATGTCTTAGAGAAAGTTGATTGTATGGGAAGTTGTCAAAGTGTTCCTTCTACCAATCCAATATCCACTATCTTGGGCATATTATCTCTTGGGAAGGTATTGTGATAGACCTAACAAACATTGAGGCCATCATTAAATAACTGGAACCAACTAATGTTCATGAAATATGCAGTTTCACGGGCATGCATGGATATTATCATAGATTTATTGATGGGTTTTCGAAGATATAAAATCCCATTTCTGAATTCCAAAGAAATAACAAAAAGTTTGTTTCAACTGAAAAATGTGAAGAGGCATTCTAATGGTTAAAAGTATTATTAACAATGGTACTAGTTCTGAAGGTACTAGATAAGGAGCAATAAGTTTTGGTTTGCACTGATATCTCCAAGGAAGGATTGGGTTGTGTACTGATGATAGAAGGGAGATTAATAATATATGCATCAAGAAAACATAGAACCCATGAAGAGAACTACGCAACCCATTATCTAGAAATGGAAACAATTGTTTACACCATAAATATTTGGAGACACTACCTTCTAAGAAGTAAGTTTGAACTTCAGACTGACCATTGTGGGCAAAAGCACATATTCACTCAAGAACACTAAAATGCAAGATAGAGATGGTGGTCTGAGCTAATCAGTGAATATGATTTTGATACTACTTAGATAAAAGGTATGATAAATAATGTGGTTTAGGATTTAAGTACGAGGCCTCAGATATTTTCGGTGATTCCCTTAAGGAAAAACTTGAGGGAGAGGTTGCTTGACTTAAAAATTGAGGACACATGATACCAAGAGGTTAGAAATATTTTGAGGGAAGACAAAATGATGATCCCAAAGTATGAAGGATACTCCCTTGATAACGATAGAATACTACGATTTCAGGGGAGGATATATATATGACTGAAGGAAGATATGTGCCAATAAATATTGTGCGAAGCAGATATATTAGTATAAATGGAACACCCCAGTGTTAAGAAGATGAGTGCGGACATGAAACCAATATTATTTTGCAAAGGGATGAAGAAGGAGATTGTGAAATTCGTAGCAAGATGTTTAGGGTGTCAGTGAGTAAAATTTGAACACGTCTATGTAGAAGGGTTATTGCAACCCCTTGAGATACCCAAACCTAAATAGGAAGTTATACCAATCGATTTCATCATGGGACTACCAATGACCACAAGAAGACATGATGTCATATTTGTTGTGGTAAACATGTTGACCAAGAGTGCCAATTTATACCAGTTAATACTACCTTATAAGGCACCAGAGATATCCAAAGTCTTTATTGATGATATTGTGAGATTACATGGAGTGCATACGAAGATCATATCAGATAGGGGAGCAGTGTTTACAGGAATATTTTGGACTAGCTTCGAAGAAAACTTGGGAACCCAATTGAACTTCAGCACTTCTTATCACCCTGAGACAAATGGTCGAACAAAGAGGAACAATAAAATCCTCGAGGACATGCTACATATGTATGTGATGGACCAAAAAAAAAGATATGGAAAGAGTTATTACCGCTAGTAGAATTTGCTTACAACAACAATTATTACATCAAGATGATATCATTTGGTTTCTTGTATGGGGAACCTTGTAGAACACCTCTCAGTTGGGACTGACTAGAGGATAAAGTATTAATAGGATCAGAAGTAATGAAATAGATGGAAGAAAAAAAATGACTATGATTAAGGGGAGCATAAAAGAAGCACAAGATCGATGAAAGAGTTATGTTGACACTCATCAAATAGACCGAAGTTATGAAGTGGGAGATAGGGTATTCCTGAGAGTAAGGCCCCAAAAGAGCTCTATAAGATTAGGAAAGGGAGCAAAGTTGTCTCCATGGTTTGAGGAACCTTTTGAAATCTTAGAAGAAAAGGGTTAGTGGAATATAAGCTTTCCATATCTTTATCTCTAGCGCATATGCATGATGTGTTTCATATTTCTATTTTGCGTTATTATATTTCAGATTCTTCGCATGTTATTGACTTGGTTCATTTGTTGGTTTCAGATAAGGGCACGGTGATGGTCAAACTGGTTCGCATACTGGACCAACATACTTTGCAACTTAGATGACAATTACTGGACCAAGTTAAGGTCTAGTGGGACAATTAAAGTCCCATTTCAGCCACTTGGGAGGACGCCGAGGAGATGTGTCATTGTTTTCCTTACCTATTTCAAGGACTTCAGGATGAAGTCTATTATAAGAGGGGGTGTATGTAGTGCCCCGCTTTAGTTGATTGGCAGTAATATGATATTAAAATTTATTTAGGCCTAAGGCCAACACTTTATTCTTTGAGGACCTCAACTTGAGGATCTGAACACATGACTCTATTATTAGTGGATTTGATGGTTATGTATGTTATTTATTGATATTGTGATGATGAAATCATTAATAGTTTATGTACGTTCTCTATTGATATGATTGTTGCATTAATGGATATGCATGTTCTCTATTGATATCATGACGATGATAGACTTGACGATAGGTATGTTTTCTATTGATGTTATGATGATGATGGCTTTGATGGATATGTTAATTCCCATTGATGTTATGATTATGATAACCATGATGGATGTGTCCCCTATGTTAGCTACTTACATTCATTCTGATTCAAAATGAACAATGATGTGAATGACTAGGTCATGTTGATGTTTCAATTATGATAATGACTAACACTGAGAAACTTTGTTACTGATGATTGACAACATCTGGTATGATAGAAATTAATATTTTGTCTTTGAAATTCTAAGTTCAGTTTGAAACTTGCTATATATATATATATATACTCTGATGATATGTCAGTGGTTGCAAGAACATGTTAGTTGCTTGGCCGAATGACTCACATATGGGTGATGGGGTTATACAATTGGATCGAACTGCATGGGAGGGGTGGTACAGTGTCTTTGATCTCACCTACTAACACTCCCATCGTGACTTAGGCTGGAAAGGTCGAAACACCTTCGCCTTGAATATCACGATGTCGTGGGAGCAAGTCCCAAATGTGGGTCGCTCACGAGAATTTTCTGGGGGGCGCACATCAAGGCGGATTCCTTGATCCCCAGCACCATTAGTCTCACTATAGCAGACAACATACGAGATAATAGTGGTATTTTTCTGTTAAACACAGACATGGTGTATGAGGAAAGATAAACACACACATAAAAAGATAGACATTCATTGTATATTACCATTGATATGATGTACATTTATAATACAATGAGGTGACCCTTGGATTCATCTTCCAAGGTCACTTGGACTCCTTTGTGACTCTTTGCCTTCCACACCTACCCATAGAGGATTAGGTGTTCAACATTCCCCCCCTTAATCTGAAGGGGTATGTGTGAGTCAAGGAAGAGAGTTGTAATACAAATCTCCAAGGTATGCATGGCAACACTTAGGTTGGAACGCAACACTTATTGCAGTTCCTGGAACTCTTCCAAAACTGGCAAGAAGCTAAGGGATTCTGCTAGAGGAAGTGTCCCTCATATTTGAAGAGGGAGACCTTCAACCTAAAAGAAGGGAATTCTACAACCTGTGATGGTTTAAGGATGACCACCAACAATGGAATGCTTGATGCAATTCCTGAAACTCTTCCAAAGCTAGCAAGAAGCTGAAGTCTTCTGCTAGAGGAAGTGTTCTAAAAGAGGAAGAATATCAACCTCACATGGATGGTTTAAGGTTGTCCATCAACCAAAGGCATGTGCATGGACATCCATGCCTCTGGCTACAACTCTAAATCTGGAACAACAAGTTGTGGCTCAAGCTCGCTTGAACTGTTGTGTCTCTGGCTACAACTCTAAATATGTAATGAGAGATTGTGGCTCAGGCTCGCTTGATGTAGCGTCGAAGCTTGTAGATGACCACCATTTTCCCCCCTGTCAGGTACAAGGTAAGATGATGGTGAAAAATCAACTGCAAGATTGTTCAACATTCGAGAACAAGTTCTAACATGCGACTTAAACATCTTCTTGGTTGTCGATGCCCATTTCCAAGAAGCGATCCATCCAAGATGAATCTTTGTTCTTGCAGGAGGCTTGTTTCTGAAGCATCTGTGTGAAGAATGGGTGTGTTGACCACAGTGCTTGCATGGGTGAAGATCAAAACAGTGATCTTTCATATGGCCAACTCGATCACAGTGTTGGCATTTTTCATTTTTTTGTTGTTGTTGTTTTGGAGGAGGAGCAGGATTTGGAACAGCTGCAGGTGAACTGTCATAAAGAAATCCGGCACTCTGAAATTTGATGGGCTTGGAGTAGTCTGGAATATGAAAGGACAACTCCTTGTCATATCCAAGACCTGCTCTGTGCTTGTTTTGGACAAGTTGTTCCCAAGGTCTGATGATTGGCTTGGGAGGTGCCCGCTGCATTTCTACATCTTTGTGCACATCTCCTCCTGAAATGGGTACTGAATGTGGACCAACTGCAACTTTATATTCTTGTTTCTGATGGGAGTCCCTCTCAATTTTCTGAACAGAAACAGGTTCAGAATGATGATTCTTTTGTTGAAGTTCAACTCGCTGAAGCTCTGACTCAAGCTGCAAAAATTCAATCTTGTCTTGTGCATTTTGTAAACAAATTATAATGTCATCAAGAGATGCTTTGTTTATTTTCACTATATCATGAACAGTAAACTGTACCAGAGTTTTCAAGAACTCTAATACTTTATCAACTTTGGCCATTTTCCAATTTTAAATTCTTGGATTTGAATGTACTCCCAAAATAAAATAAAAGAGTATTCCCTTTGCTAAAGGAAGATTTATCTGAATGTTACACCAGGGCCAAGAGTGTCAACGAACTTACAAAAGAGTTATTATCAACATAAAATGTAAGTGTAGTGTTGAACCTAGTAATTATTTGCAGCCTTGGAATGAATTTTAAATGCAAATTAACAGTCCCTTCAGCATTTCATCCCCGCCTTGGTAATGAAGATATCGCCCATAATAAAATACGTTGGCCCAAAACTACACAATGGTCCTCATACTACCAACCAACACATGAAATATGCAACAGGGATAATGATTTGGCACCTGAAATTTGTGGTTCTTAATAGATATAGAAATGGTGCTCCCACACATATAAAAGGATCATACACTGCTCAGAAATTGTTGGGAGTGTGACCCCTTTGCATACTATGTCATGCCACTGCTTCACTTTGTCCAAAACAGCCTCAGAGAGCTCCACTAACCCACACTTTGTTCTAAAAATTGGCTACACGGTTTCACATTGCACAAGGGTCTTTTGACAGCATCAATCCTCTTCAAATATGCCTTGGGACAATACACAGTCACCTTAATGAAGCTACAGCAATGAGGAATATTTATTTGACTGTATCTATAATGCTACACAATTTGTGGCTATGCTCAGAGAGGAAATTTAGCCCCTTGAGAAGTGATTTAACACCCCAAACAACTAACTTATTCTATTCAAAATTAGGGCATACGGTGAATAAGAGTATGAACCTGAGCAAAGTATGAAACGCGATGGCGAAAGGAGAGTCTAGGGTTTGTGGCTTGGCTTTTCTGGTTTGCGCCGGCTCAGCCACTCCAAGAGCTGGCCGCCTTCCGCTCATGCGCTAGATTGCAGACTTGAATCCACAGGATGGTAAGCCTCTGCACAGGGCCTTCCATGGAGTTGCTGATGCCGCCGTCTGGGCGGCTGCATGCCCTGCATTTGATCCAGAATGCTTTGACGCCGCCGCTTTCACAGCTATTCACAATGCCATTAAGTCCCTCTCTGGAGATCCCTCAAATTTCACCTCTGTAGCTTGCCAGCAGCGAATCTGCCTCTCAGATCTACCAGATCAGCCTGTAAAGGTACCAATACTGGCAACCAGGATGCAGAGTTGAACCGGCAGGTTTACAAGCCTCTATACAGGTTTTTCCTTGGCATTAATGGTGCCGCCAGCTGGGTGGCTACACTCCTTGCAAAGGCTACAGATGGCTTTAATTCTGATGTCTTTACGGCTGCTCACAAAGTAAACAAGATCTACTCTGAAGATCCGTCAGATTTCATCTCTGCTGCAAGCAAGCAGCAGATCGGCTTCTCAAACTCGCCAGATATGCTTGCAGAGGCATTAAGGTTAGTAGTTCACAACATCAGTGAATATGCTCCTTGTCCAGCTTTGTTCAACGCTCAAAGACTGTCGAATCTGGACTTGGATCTGTCTCTGTTTTCAAGTGACCGGCCATTTTCGCAGGAGAAATCCCCTCCCTCTCTTCGACATGGTAGATTTTCTCTAGGATGCACAAGAGGCCCTAGAACTGTGTCTAGGCACCTCTTTGACTCCTTTCAGATCCAAATCTCTCAACCCACAGGCAGAACCATCCTACAATGGGTCAGCTCTTCAGATTTAGTGCTGGATCTCAAACTGGTTCTAGAACGGCGGATTGGGATCCCTTCAGGCCTTCAGAGACTTCTTTTTCAAGGTAAACAACTTAAAGACATTCTTCCCCTCTCTACTTACAGCATTTCTAGAAACAGCTCGTTGGTCTTAACCCTTCGTTTGAGAGGAGGTGCAATGGGACAGTCATCCTCTGCTCCTCCCTTCTCTTACAAAGATGCAGTACACTCTGAGAGCCCCAAACCCCCGGAAGCTCTTAAACCTAATCCCTTCTTGGTTGACAAGATAGAGGAAGTTCCCTCTGTTGAACTCACCCATGAGGGTCTTGCAAACCAACTTCAAGAATTTGTTGAAAGAGCCATCATTTGCAGATTTAACGGATTGTGGCCGCGATCTCAGGATCTTTATGCATGGGTCCATGCAAACTGGACTCATCATTGTAAGATCAGTTTCTGTTCAAAAGGATACTTCATTGTTCTATTTGATGACAGTAAGAATTATGAAAAGGCTTTAGAAGAAGGCCCTTGGTTCATGGGAACTGTAGGGCTCTTCTTGACTCCTTGGTTCCCAGATTTTGATCCAGCAACTGCAGTCATTACCAAGACACCTGTGTGGATCAGGCTTCCCAACTTACCTGCCCACTTATGGAACTTTGCAGTCTATAAAGCTATAGGCAACACCTTGGGTAGTTTCATTATGGGAGATTACTAGCGGGAAAATAAAGGTCTCTACACATATGCCAGAATATGTGCGGAGTTGGATTTGAGCAAAGGACTTTCAGACCAAATCAATCTCAAGATAAACGACTTTGTCTGGACCTAGACAATGGATTACGAAAACACTGCATTCTTTTGCCGCCATTGCCACCAATCAGGGCATCTGCAGAACTCATGCCCATCTCTCCTGGGAAAAAAGAAAAAGGATAACCTCTCCAAGCCCAAGTCCAAACGATGGGCTCCTTGTTCTCCACCTCCAGTAGTGGATTCTGATTCCTCTAGCTCTGAAGACGAAGGTAGCAATGCAGAATTGGATCAAGCCCCTCATACCGTGGTCCCTTCAACCAATGGTCCGGCGCATTCCTCTGATACAGCCATCGCCTAAAAACGCGTCCATATGACCTCTTCCTCTAAATCAGATAAGGAAGGCCCCCCTATGGAGGACCCAAATCTTCAAGTTGTTATTGCTCATTCACCCCAGGAAGGTTGGGTCGAAGTCAAAAAAAGGAAAGGTAAAAAGCTTCGTGTGGAGGCTTCTGCCCATTCTGGGTAGAAGTCTGTCTTTTTGCTTTCAGCTATGTGTTGTAGCTTCTTGCTTGTTTCATTCCTTCTCCAGAACCGAGGTTGATAACACTATCATTTCCGATTGCCAGTTCTCTGTCTCTCTTGATTGTATCATCTTGTACCATATTTTTGATTAATAGAATTAGTCCAATTCAGAAAAAAAAAATAAAAAAAATAAAAAAAAAAATAAAAAAAATAAAAAAATAAAAAAAAAATAAGAGTATGAACCTAGTAATTCATTAGCAGCCAGCAAGCAATGTGAGAACTTTGTTGCCTGCAATTTCAAGCTCGAAGCCTAGCCATGGATGCCAACGACCATTCGCATCACTTATCTCAAGCTAAATCAGGTGCCTGGTGGTTGCTAGCCCTACTTATTTCCGTGGCGTTTGTTCTACTCTCTTGGATTTCACCCAGAGGTCCTGCTTGGGGGTGTTCGTTGAAACGGAAACCCACAATCTCGGGACCCAGATATTACCGATACTGCAGCCTCGTACACCAGCGCTTGGCCTATCTGGCACAAACCTGCAATGCTCAGATGCTTATGGCCTTTAGTACGGGTTTCACCCGCGCAATCATATGCAGCCACCCTGAAGTCTGCTTCTCTTCACGAGCAGAACTAGTATCATCTTTCAATTCCCCTTGGTTTTTTTTTGAATCCCCCTTTGCCTTCGACAGTAGGTATCTGCACTTCCTAAATCACAATGACGTTTGGGTCAAGGCGCTGAACGAAATCGGCGATCTCGGTTCGATTCTTCTAGAGTCGCTGTAAAAGACTGTTTGTGTTCCATGACATGAACTTAAGGGGGTCCTTCTTCACGCTGCCATATGATTCTTCTGTTGTGGTGGCAGTCATGTCTCGTTGCTTGTTGGAGGAGAAGAGTGAGAGGGGTTCGCATTACTGGAGAAAAATCACAGAAGTTGATAAGAAAACAAAGAAATTATCACTTTGTCAAGGAAAAGCGATATCCTAAAGTTTATGGAAAGGTTCACACCAAGATTTCTTCCATCAAATAAATTCAGTGCGATGAAAAGAGGTTTTACATTTTTACAGGAATAAAATTATATCTTCGTGTAGAGACAAGAGAAGATAGAAAAGCATGGATAGATGCATTACATGCTGCAAAAGAGTAATTTCCTCGTCAGAGAGACTCTTCCTCTAGTCATCGTGCAAGAGAGCGCAGTGGGAGGAGATAATTGTAACGTTCAACTTCTTGGTACCCACAATTTGGGCCGGAGGAATCTATGTTGTAATATGGTGGACAGATTTGGTAACATCAAAAACCATTTTACCAAAGGCAGGTAATTGCAGAGAATATTTTCTTGAGACCATAGCAGTAGTAGAGGCAAAAAAGCATTGGCAATGGGCAGTGAGACAGTTCTGCTAGCCAGGAGCAGGTAGAGAGGGAGTTACAGGGGTAGTAACGCCAAAAATAGAGCTGGTCAGAAAACCACTGACTCAAAATAATTAGGTAGGGCTGGAATAGGAATAAACATGCAGCTCTAATACCATGTTAAACACACACATGGTGTATGAGGAAAGATAAACACACACATATAAAGATAGACATTCATTGTATATTATCATTGATATGATGTACATTTATAACACAATGAGGTGACCCTTGGATTCATCTTCCAAGGTCACTTGGACTCCTTTGTGACTCTTCACCTTCCACACCTACCCATAGAGGATTAGGTGTTCAACACTGTCATTGCACCTATAATCTCCCCTCGTAGCCACTGGATGCTTGAAGGGCAAGTGGCATGGCACCCTTGGAACTTCGAATGGAAGTTCTTGAAGGGCATGACCAACTTGACACCCTTGACATCAGTAAAAAGAAACTAATAAATATAATCAATATATGAAAATCCTATTAATTCATATCAAGTGATAAATGGTGTTATAACCAAGGAAATTAAATCAAGAATAAAAATTAGGATAAGGGAAGAATAGGAAGAAATAAATATTTTACCCCGATAACTCTACCCTTTCCATGTTAAAACAAAATATTAAGTGGATAATGTACATAAGTAACTTAATTAGGCAAAAGGGGGAAAGAAGGACATAGAGTTAATTATAAATATTAATCATAAAATAGTTAAAAACTTCATTAAGAGAAGAGGGTGGTGAATTAAAATAAGATTAATAAATTAAAATTGGAGAAATTTATAGAACCTCCATGTGGCAAGAGCCAACATAAGAATATCCATCTGAGAGGCGAATTGAGTTAAACTAGGAGGTAGTTAGGGGACCAAATCTGAGACTTATTAGTTAACGTCAGTAATAAACACAAATTAAGGAGTAGGAAAGGGGGGATCAAGAGACAACTAGGAGAAGAAATAGGAAGCATTTTGGGGTGAGGAAAATACTATTTTAAATTATTATTTAAGTAAATGATTTTGGAGAGTCTTGGTGAGAGGGTGACACATGGGTGGGTGAATAATCATATTTTGGATCAATTAAAATAATTAATTATGCATGAAATTTCAAGTTAATCCTCCTATAAAAGAAGGGACAAGCCATGGGAAAAAGGAATTTTGGCTTACCCTATTTTTGGATGGAGGAGATTTTGTCATTGTGAGTGGTTACGAACTATAGTTGAGCTTTGTGAGGTAGAGGACTTTAGAGAGGGGACACTTAAGCCAAAGAGTGCTCACCTCTATCAGCTAGCACATTTCCTTCATTGTACAACCCCTTGCAGCTTAGGGGTCCGCGGGGAAGGAGAGTACCCAAGGATTAGGATGGGAGGTCAACTGGTGGGCCTTTATATTCGGATTAAGCACAACAACATTCATGCTTGGAGGTAGATGACAACAATGGAGCGCAAGTAGTGAAATTCAAGATTTAATCTCGTCTCTTGGTGAACGGTACATATGTTATTTATAATGTTTTCTTTATATGACTGCCTTGTGCCTACAATTAACATGTAAAATATATGTATGTGCAATGAATTTAAATTCATTGATGTTGATATAAATGATTAATATTTCTGATTTTCCAATGTTGTATGCTTATGGTTTTACCCCTAGTTTACGTTATAGGGTTGGTCCCTACATCATAATCGTTGGGATTATGCCTAAGTGAAGCTTTGAATCTGTATTCACTAGAAATTCTTCATCCTGCCCCTCCCCTTCCTCACTGGTGCTCTCGTAATCCTTAGGATTAGGAATAAGTGGATGGCCTGAATCTATATTTATTGAAAAGTCTCTATCCCCTCCTTCATCAGTGGTGCTCTTATAATCCTTAGCATTAGGATGAAGTGGAAATTTTGACTCTGGAAATTCATCCCCCCCTTCACCAATGATGCTCAGATAATCCTTAGGATTAGGACGAAGTGGATATTTTGACTCTGGAAATTCTTCATTCCCCTCTTCATCAGTGGTGCTCTCATAATCCTTAGGATTAGGACAAAGTGGATATTTTGACTCTGGAAATTCATGATTCCCCCCTTCATCAGTGGTGCTTGCATAATCCTTAGGATTGGGAAAAAGTTGATATTTTGACTTTTGAAATTCTTCATTCCCCCCTTCATCAGTGGTGCTCACATAATCCTTAGGATTAGGACGAAGGGGATATTTTGACTTTGGAAATTCTTCATTCCCCTCTTCATCAGTGGTGCTCACATAATCTTTAGGATTAGGAAGAAGTGGATATTTTGACTCTAGAAATTCTTCATCCCCCCTTCATCAGTGGTGCCCTCATAATCCTTAGGATTAGGACGAAGTGAAATTTTTTACTCTGGAAATTCTTCATCATGCCCTTCATCACCGGTGCTCTCATAATCCTTAGGTTTAAGACTAAGTGGAATAACTGACTCTCGATTTACAAAAATTTCTTTTTGTTTCCCTTCATCAATTATGTTCTCATCATCCTTAGGATTACAACCAAGTCAAAAATTTGACTATCTATTCATGGTGAACGAACTCCTGTTATATTCATCAATCTTAATAGAGTTGTTACGTGACGAAGATGTTGATGTTGCAGAAAGAAAAACTTCATTATCAGAAGAACCCATGACTTTCAACAAGAAGATGTTGAATGATACAAATGAACTCTCTCCCAAATACAATATATAGCTTAAAGACTGAAAAATTTCCTCTAAAATTTCCCCTAAAAAATTATTGTTAAAATTTTTCCCTCCAAATTTCCCCCCCAAAACTTTTCGCTAAAAAAATTCCCTCCAAAATTTCCGTTTGAAATATTTCCCTCCAAAATATTCGTCTAAAATGTATTTCAAACATTTTACTAAATTGTTGGTATTCAAATATTTCACCCTACTTTCTATTCAAAATATCCACAAAATATTCCTTTCATGCATTCATTCTAAACTAAAATAAATTTCTTATTTGAATGATTTAACATTGACTACGTATCGAAATAATTTTTTAAAATTTAAGTTTTATTTTTTTGCCAACATTGAATAAAAGTTGATAACGCTTGATACTCTGCCTAATCGTGTTGTCGCGTCCTAGAAGCTGCTCGACACTCCTGTTGCCTTATGCTCGCTTCTTGGGCATGGCCCCTCCAGAATCCTCCCCGGAGGCGGGCTCTTCTCTGATCCAAGCCCAGACCTTGGCTTTCTTTGCACTGGTCAACTCCTTAGCCCCTCCTCGACCTAAGCCGACTCTCTCTAAATTTGTTAAGAAGCTTGATGGATTTCAGGAGGTTGTCCTTCTGCCTTCTCTGCCTCACATGGTTTCCCTCTCTCTTGCAGAGAAGGGTTTAATTGGTCAATTCACCGGACTCTGGCCCTCCCCGAAGAGTGTTCAGAGGTGGGTCGAACGGAACTGGGCTGATAATATCTCTGGAAAAATTTCCATCTGCTTCTGTGGAAAGGGCTACTTCGCTTTCCACTTTGAGACGAAAGAAGATAAAGATATGATATTCAGGAATGGTGCCTATTTTATGGACGCCAGGGGTCTGTACCTCAACAAATGGATGTCGGATTTTGATCCTGAACTTGACATTCCAAATGATGTTCCTGTCTGGGTCCGCCTCCCACACCTCCCTTTACATTGCTGGGGGGATGATTATGTCCAAGCTATCGAGAATGCAGTAGGAAAATTCATTGATTGCAGTGAACCAAAGGACAACATGCAAGCTTGCACCAGGATTTGCATCGAGGTGGATCTGGGTAAAGGCCTTCCCGAGGCTATAAAGCTAAAATTTGATGAATGGACGCATATCCAGTAGCTCGAATATGAGCAGATCCCATTTAAATGCAAGGTATGTCATGAGTATGGTCACTTTACCAATCATTGTTCAAAAATTACAGATGTTGAATCTCCTGAATCTGATTCACAATGGGAAGCTGTGAAAAGAAAGAAGACCTCCTCTAATCCTAAAAGCAATCCACCCGGTTCCCCTCCCCCAAAATCCAACCCCTAATCCTCCTCTTCTCCTAAGATCCCAGATCCAAGCCAACAGGCTTCGGCGCCACCCTCTCCCCCCCCCCCCCCAAATCTGCTTTTTATCAGTCCAATCCATTTTCCTCCATCTCTCCTCCTGACGATGACCCCCCCCCCCTTCCTCAACTCCTCCTCCCAACCCGATTCCCCTCGCCCCTCTCCTACCCTCCTTGAACCTCCCTCCTCCTCCCAGGAACCTTCTTCCATCCGAATCACAAGTAACTCCATGAAAGAGCATGGAGCTACTCTAGTAAACACTAAAAAGCATGCCCTAAGAAGGAATCATTCAGACAGCACTAGATGAAAAATTCCCAAAAGGATATAGCAATGGGAACACAGAACCCCATCTAAACTTATATCTTGGGATGGAACAGCAAGGATACAATGCAAAAGGAACAAGGAGAGAGAGAAAATCTCCGAACAACCCTTTTGAAATGATGAAATTCCTGTCATGGAACAGCAGGGGTTTAGGGCACCCCTCCAAAATAGCCGCCCTGAGAGACCTAACAAATCAAGAGAAGCTAAAAATTATTCTCCTTCAAGAAACAAAACAAGGAGATCTGGAAATGAAAGCAATTTTGGACAAAATGAAGCACTATGGAGGCACCCTATCTGAATCAAGGGGTGCTTCTGGCGGTCTAGCCACCCTTTGGCAGCATAACATATGGACACATAAAGCCATAACAACAACTCCAAATTGGATAAAAGTGACCCTAGAAAATTGCAGAGAGAAAAAATCAATCATTGTTTACAATGTGTATGGACCCAATCACTATAGGGGCAAATATCTATGCTGGAGTTCTATCAAGGAAGACATCGACAATGAGGAGGGCAACAACATCATAATGGGGGGAGAATTCAATTTAATCCTCCATGCAAATGAGAAAATGGGAGGTTGTTTCAACCCTGACTCCTCTAGAGATCAGCTAGAAAACATAATGCAAAACCACAAATTGGTTGACATTGCTCCAAAAAACCAGAGATACACTTGGAGCAACAGAAGAATTGGGAGAGGGAATATAATGGAGAGGCTTGATAGAATTCTAGTTGTTGTCTCTCTTCTTTCATAGTATTCCATCGCCACTTCCAACGTCCTCCCCTTCGCAACCTCGAACCATTACCCCATCACCCTCACCTTCGAAGATCATCACTCTCTTGGGCCCATCCCCTTCAAGTACAGTCCGCTCTGGAATGATATTCAGGAGGAAAACCAGTTGGTGTGCAACATCTGGATGCAACACATTGAAGGTTCCCCCTCCTTCTTTTGGGAAACCAAATTAAAAAAATCAAACTAGCCTTGAAGGAATGGGCCAAAAATCATTACAAAGAACCGGAAAAGATCAAGATTGACCTCAAGTCACAATTGGACGATGTTCTTAGTAGCATCGAAACTCAAGGTCTCAATCAAGATCGCCTTGCTCAAGAAAAAGATCTTTATTGGCAGCTCCATAGAGCCAATAGGAAAGAGGAGGAGAAATGACGAATTAAATCAAGGAACCTCTGGCTTCAAGCTGGAGACAAAAATACGGCCTTCTTCCACAAGCAAGCTGTAGTTCGAAAAGCCAGGAATAATATAGTTTCCATCATTGATGCAGATGGCCATATCCAGATTGATCATGAAGAGATTAAAATCTCTGCCTCAACGCACTTCAAAAATCTCTTAACAGAGACCAAGATGCCAGAAGACTACTCTGACTTCTTGCAGCACCTTCCGACCACGATCAATGAGGAAATGAACAGTGCTCTCAATCAGGAAATTAGTGAAGAAGAGATAAAAAATTCAAACTAGGACTTGAATCCGGATAAAGCTTCGGGGCCAGATGGGTTCCCAATCAGCTTCTACAGAAATTATTGGGATCTAATAAATACCTTGTCAAAATGATTCAATGGACCCAAAAGAAAAAGAAAATTTGGGGCTACACCAACTCTACCTTCCTTGCCCTTATCCCCAAAGAGAATCGTCCCTCCTCCTTCTCCAGATTCAGGCCCATCTCCCTTTGCAACTCCTCTTATAAGCTCATCACCAAAATTCTTGCCAAGCGTCTCAAACCTCTTCTCCATAGTCTCATTTCTGACAATCAAGGAGGTTTCATCTCCCAGAGGAAAATTACTGATTCCATCCTCCTTGTTCAAGAAGCCATCCATTCAAGCATTTCCAGAAAAGAAAAAGGATTCATTTTAAAGCTTGACCTTGCCAATGCCTTTGATAGGGTCAGGCATTCCTTTCTTCTTATTGTGCTTAATAAAATGGGCTTCGATCCTAATTTTTGTGCCCTCATCAACTCTTGCATTTCCGGGCCTTGGATATCTCCCCTCATCAATGGCAGACCAGTTCCTTCTTTTCAATCCTCACGAGGCTTAAGGCAGGGTTTCCCTCTTTCTCGCTGCCTTTTTATTCTCATGGCAGAATCCTTCAGCAAGGTTCTGGATCACAAAAGGCGAGTGGGTCTCATCATTGGCATCAAGTTTGGGAATGGAGTTAAAAATATGAATCACTCTCAATTTGCAGATGATACTCTTCTAATTGGAGGAGCATCCAGCATAATTGCGCAGCGATTCAAAACTATCTTGGACAAATTTATGCTCTATTCTAGAGGCTTGATCAACTTTCAAAAAAGTTGTATCTATGGCTGGAATGCCTCCAATCATATCTTACACAGCATTGCTAATATATTCGCGGTCACTTGCAATCTAAATTGGGATCACTTCACCTACTTGGGCATGCTTGTGAGTGTTGGTCCTTTAAAGGACGAAGTCTGGAATGTCATTATTGACAAAATGAAGAGAAAAGTTCAGCAATGGGGCTCTTCTTAGCTCAATCTTTCTGGACGCCTTGTCCTCCTCAAATATGGTCTCTCATCCCTGCCTTTGTATCACTTCACTCTCCTCCAAGCTCTGGCTATCATACACCACAAGTTCTAAGCTATCATTAGGAATTTTTTGTGGCAATGAGGAAAGAATGAGAAGAAAAATACAATTTGGTCAAGTGGATACAAGTTGTCCAAGATCGGGAACACGGAGGAATTGGAGTCCACTCTCCCAAGCTCATAAACAAAGCCTTCGGAGGAAAGATAGTTTGGAGGCTCATTAGTGGGGATGAGGCTTGGTGGAAAAAATTCTTGGAGGTTAAATATCTCAACACCACCTGGCAGCACACCCTAGACTTTGACATCCCTAATAGGCCTTGTTCCAAAATCTGGGCTCTCTACAAAAAATCCATTCCCTTCTTAGCCCAAAATCTCTCCAAAGTCCCCATGGGAGGTGACTCCATCAGCGTCAGCAAGGACCGAATTATGGGCCTCTCTCCCATCTCTGACAGAGCTGACCTCCTTCGCATCAACTCTCATCTCAGCAATATGGGCCTTAGCTACCTTAGTCAAATTTCCAAATGGGATTCCCAATATCATCTATGGACTGGTTGGCTCTTTCCCAAAAACCCAACCCATCTAGATGCTGAGCTTGAAAACCTCAAATCCCTCCTCCATGTCTTAGCCCCCATCAAAAAGGATAGTATTGATGATTTTAGATGGGACCTCTCGTGCTCAGCCTTCTCCATCAAAGCTGCCTACCAACATCTCTGCAATGAATACTATCCGACACCTATTTGGCCAAGTTGGAAAGTTGTGTGGAAATCGAAAGCAATCCCCAAGATTAAAGTTTTCATTTGGACTCTTTTGAAAGAAAGAATCCTCACCTCATAAAACCTTAAGAAAAGAGGTGTGCTCGGGCCCTCAATGTGCCCAAACTGTCAAAATATTGAAGAAACTGCTCACCATCTCTTCATTAAGTGCCCCTTTGCTGCCCGATGTTGGCTTGAGCTCATTCCCTCCTATCAGCCTTGTTGGACGCCTCTATGTTCTATAGTTGAGGTCCTCCAATCCTGGAAAAGCAGCTTCCCCCGGGGGAAAAAGAGGAGAAAATTTTAGAAAAGGATTTGGGACACTCTCCCTTATGTTTTTTTATGGAACATTTGGCTTGCTAGGAACAAGAAGATTTTTAGCAACAAAGAGCCTTCTTTTAGGAAAGTTTGCAGTAATTCTTGGAGCCTCACCCTTGAAACTATCTCGGCCAAGTGCAATAGCAGAATTGACTATAGCGAACTCTGTGTTAAGGAAAGGAGTTTCCTGGGTGATCTGCGGGACAAATCTAACAGCAGCATACCTCCTCCCATTCAGCTCACCAGAAAAGACACAAGCTGGAAGATCAGGCTCAATGAAGCAGACTTCGTTAAATGGGTGCATAGTTGCGCCAGACCTACCCTTTTCTTTGATGGGGCCTTGAAAATGAATCCAAGAATTGCAGGAGCTGGAGGCATCATCAAAAGTGCAGAAGGAACCACCCTTATTACTTATGAATGGGGTCTTGGTCCCCTATCAAATAATAAAGCGGAGGCCTTTGCCCTCCTCCAAGGTTTGTATCAACTTAAAAAGCTCAACATCTCCACCACAATGATCTTTGGAGACTCCTCCATTATTATCAATATGATGAAGCATGACCGGCCTATAAAAAATATAGCCATTCGCCAAACAATCAGTAGATGCTGCATACTTCTTATTGATATGAAAGGTGCCACATTTTATCACATTCTCCGCAAACATAACAAAGATGTCGAATTGCTTGCCAGCAGAGCCTGCACACGGAATCTGGGGCATATCTTATGTAATAATGTACTAAATCTCTACCCCCTACCATGATCTTGCAGCAGTCTGGCTTTAGATCTCATGTGACTCCTCCCTCTGTTGCCTCTGATTTTCCTCACTCTCTTTGTACCTCTTTCATGCATCCTCTCTTGACCTTAGCTCATTAGTTTTCCCCCCGAGCCTTCTCCCTCTTCCTCCGCGGGCTTATTTATCTGATTGTTCCCCTCTTCTTTTTCATCGCTCCTCCTCCTGTTTTACGTCTCTATCGTAACGCCCTCCCTTGCTCTGCTCGGCGTTCTTCCTTTCTGAGTCTTCCTTCGTGGCCCTCCCTTGGAGTTGTTTCTCTGACATCTTGCCCTGCATCTCCTACGTTATCTCCTTCGCCTTCCTTGGGCGTCACTCTCCCTCCTCTACTTTTTCTCCCTGCTCTCCTCTTCTCCCCCATCGCACCTGCTGCCTCTCCCCACCTCCTTCCTAATCTGCGTCTTTTCCTATTCTAGTCTCTTAAGGACTCTGCTCCTTTTCTCTGCTCTGCCTCTGTTCTCAGCATGGCTTGCAGCGAAGACTTTCTTCACTGCATGGACCTTCAAGTTGAACTTGACCAAATCAGAACTCATCAGAATATCCTTGATGCGAAGCTACACACAGAGGTAAAAAACATGGATGAAAAGCATGAAGCAAATGTCAATCTCTTTCTTCACAGGGTCTCTTCTCTTCAGAATCAGTTCAAAAATATTTCTAATCGATGCACTCACGCAGAGGATTCAATAGAAATTCTCAAGTATATGCTGGAGAAGCGTACTGCCCCAAGCACCGGCTCCAACAACATGAAGGATGCTGGCAATGAAGACAATCCTGATGTTTCAACAGCTCGCCATATTAGTCATATTAGCATTGATTAACTCCCTCTCTTCTATTTTCGAATGTCTTAAATTTGTGTTTCTGCTATCTCAGTTTGTACGCTTATATGCGCTCTCTCTTTTTCAGCTCTTTCCGAACACTAGACACAAAGGAATTGTAGCATTTTGTTGTAGCTACTTGCTCTACTGCACTATGAGCAGCTCAGTATGTAATCTTGGAGTTTTCTCTCCTTCTTTCTGGAATACAAAATAGCAACCGATTCTGTTGAAAAAAAAAACATTGAATAAAAGTTAATATAAACCTATAATATTATTTACATATTAATTTTCTTAATTTTAATTTTAATCCCACATTCGCGAAACGCTAAAGTAATCACACAATCTTCGCTATATAATAATAATATTTTTTTCCCCAGATGCAGGTGTTATATAGTCTCAATGGGCTACACGGGGAGGCCATGTGGCTCACCACACGGCGCGCCCATGTGCCATGGCCTGGGGATACCCGAAGCCTTAATTTCTCGCTTGGGCTGGGCTTTAAAGTCCCATGCACCACCCTTCCCTCGACGTACTCAGCGTCATGTTTATTTACTCCTTCCTGCACTATGAGGTTTGCCATTCCCGCTCCTCCCTCGACTCTTTCGCCTGCTCTGCTTGCCTTCCCTGTGCTTGTGTGGCTTCGGCCCCCCTCAGCTCTAGCTAGAAGCCTGTGGGCCCCATCTTCTATCTCGACTCTGCAACAATACTGCGCCTTACCTAGGATCGCTAAGATGCCATGGCGCCATCGGCAACATTGTAGGCGAGCGGGGGGAAGGGGCTTCCCTGCGTGGCCCCCTCTACGACATGCTCTCCACACGGACTTGAATCTTCTTGTCGACTGGGATATGGTGGACTTTTCGCCCTCCATCCTTGCTTCGGCCTCGCCTCCCGCTATGTTTTCTAACCCTTTGGCTCCTCCCGCACAGCCCTTTGATTCGTATGCTCCACCCTCCTCCTCCCGATGCAAGAAGAGGGCTCGTAAATCCACCATTGCTACTGAGCCCGCCTTCCTCCCCCGCAAACTTAAAGCCCTCCCCGTGTAGCCTGCTTCCAACTCTAATTCAAATGACAGTGATTTTGAACCAGCTACGGAGAAGCAACTCCCGGGGTTGAGCCATTCGGGCACCCCCTCGAAGAAAGATGACCACAATGTGATGGCCTCTCTGGACAATCCAGCCTTCTTGCTGGATATCGCCTCTGCGGACTCACAGGAGGAGTGCCTCGGTTTTCCCTCTTCTCCGCATGAACCGCTTGAGGACGCGAACAAAGGCTTGGACACTATGGATTATGGATATATATGCCACATTCTCGAAGAATCTCCTCCCCTCAGCGACTCGCATGAAGGTTCTCCATAGAGTTCACTCTTCGAATTTCTTCGTTTACTGGTTTATATGTTATCTTTGTTTAGCTCTATTTATCTCTTTTTGTACTCCTACTAAGGTTGGTTTCCCGCTATGGGCAGCGTATTATGGTTGGATTTTCAAGGTTGGTTTCCCCTCTAGGGGCAGTCTAGTTTTGGACAATAATGTTTTGTCTATTCCCTCTATCATGGATTCATCCATTTCCGAGGATGAGAATTGTAACTCTGGTTTGACTGCTTAATAGATATAGTTTACTTATAAAATAATAATAATAATCACTGTTTCTATTCCTCACATCACATCAAGTCTTCTCGCTTTTGTTGGAGAAATTTTGTGGAGGTGTTGCGTTGGCATTGATAACAGATTGAACGAGAGTTTTTCGCATTTCAAAGGTTAGTTTTCTTTCTATTTTGTCCATTTAAAGATGAATTTGGGGAGAATTCGTTTTTTTTTATTGATTTTTATGTTCCAAAACTATTTTTTATGGTTTTTCTGTTCATAAACCCTATTTTTTTATATTTTATAGCGAAGAAAATGGAAAAAAACACTCAAATTTTTAGGATTTTTTGGACAAAAATTAATATATATATATATATATATATATATATATATATATATATATATATATATATATATATATATATATATATATATATATATATATATATATATATATATCTTTTTTGGGTTACTCGTTTCCTCCACGACACAAAAAAAAAAAAAAACCAAAAAACAACCATGCACATCAAAAAACAATTTTATTTTATTTTTAAAATTAATATTAAGGTTTTTTAAAACATATTTAAAATAAAATTTTAATTGATAAACGTTTAAAAAAATAAAATAAAATAAAGTTAAGTTTTTACAGCGTTGTGGAGAATTGCGTGGCCGACCCCCGGCCCCTGGCTAGGCAGACTCTGCCCAGCCAGGGGCTGGAGGCAGCATTCCACGACGCCGAGAAAATGGAAAAAAACACTCAAATTTTTAGGATTTTTTGGACAAAAAATTAAATAAATAAATAAATAAATAATATATATATATATATATATATATATATATATATATTTATATATATATATATATATATATATATATATATATATATATATATATATATCTTTTTTAGGGTTGCTCGTTTCCTCCATGACACAAAAAAAAAAAACCAAAAAACAACCATGCACATCAAAAAACAATTTAATTTTTTTTTTTAAATTAATATTAAGGTTTTTTAAAACATATTTAAAATAAAATTAAAATAAAAATATTTAATTTAAAAAAACTTATATATATATATATTTTATTTTTTTATTTTTATTTTTAATTTAAAAAAAAAATGAATTTTAAAATTTTTTAATTTTAAATGTTTGTTTTTTTTTTTAATTTTAATTTTTTTTATTGTTTAATTTTATAATTAAATTAATTAAAAAATAATAATTTTTTACCGCTGGCCGGGCGGCGTCGTGGAATGCTACCTCCAGCCCCTGGCTGGGCAAAGTCTGCCCAGCCGGGGGCCGGGGGTCGGCCACGCAATTCTCCACAACGCTGTAAAAACTTAACTTTTTTTATTTTATTTTTTTAAACGTTTATCAATTAAAATTTTAAAATTAAATTTTTAATTTTTAAAATAAAATTTATTGTTTTTAAAAATATTTAAAATTTTAAAATTATATTTAAAAATTTAAAAATTATATTTAAAATTTTTAAAATTAAATTTCAAATTGCTAAAATTAAATTTATTCATTTTAAATTTAAAATAATTAATTAATTAATTAAATGTTTTTATTTTATTTAAATTAATTTAAACTAATATTAATTTTTTTTTTTAACTTTAAATTGTATATAAAAATTTTCAGTGATAATCACATCAAAGAAATAATGCCAACGTGTTTCGAATCAACCAGTATGTTTCATCATAAGGACAAGATGGGAAATCTGATCAATGAACCAGTTTAAATAGATAAAGGGAAAACTCCAACTAGCCATTCTAAATAACGGCTAGTTTGACCAAACAAGAAAAATAAAATGAATTAAGTAATAAATGTATATTTTATTATGATCATTATTATTTATTTATTAATTTGTTAATTTATTAATTTATTTATTATTTTTTAGTTTGATTAAAATAAGGAAATTAAAAAATTTAATGAATTGATAATAGTTGCATATAATTTAATATATATTATTATTATTATTAACTAAGGTTAATACTACATCAGTATTTCTAATTATAGTATTTATAACTATATACATTGTATTGAAATAACTATTAAATTTACTTAATAAGTAAGAAAATAAATATGTAAATTATATAACATATAACCTTAGTTAATATTCCCCAGATGCGAGTGTTTATGACAGTTAATATGGCTGGTACGTTGCAGGACGGCACGTGGTATGGCCACCCACACGCCAAACCACTGGCTCCCTACTGCATTAAAGACTCCTCGTCGTCACCTTGCGGGGCATTTACTCCGCTGCTGTGGACGAGGTAGGTACCTTCGCTTCAAAATGCTGCCCTCTTGATGCACTCCTCGGCTCTTTGGCTTTGCTCCTGGTCTCTCTGTGACGATCCCGCTCCCCGCTACTGGTTCTATGTCGAGTCATATTCCTCCTCAACACAGTGGTTGCTCCCCTGCGGCTGCGGAGCCAAGCTCCCGCACGTCAATTGGGAGGTGCTATTGTCTTAGCAACTGCATCGAGTTTCTTCCGGGTACCCATTATTCTCAGAGCCCCCACTGTCCCCTACGTCTCTCGGCTTCTTTCGGCCCTATCTCGCCCTTCACCTCTCGGCTTCTCCATGCCTGTCCTGCCTCTTCTGCTGCTCTGGGCTGCGCTCAACCCCACTGTGCTGACATGCCTCGCTTGCGACATCACATGAGATGCCGGAGGGGCAACGGCAGAGGCCGAGCTTCGCGTCATGCGCCATCTCCCTCTCCCAGCACCTCGTCCTCCTCCCTTGAACATTCCAGGGGCAGATACCCTGATACCCGCAGTGGTCGGGGCCGTCTCTTCAGTTCCTCTGCTCTCCACCCTACCTCTGAGCCTCCTACGCTCCCTCAGCCCCAGTTGCACTCCTCTGGCTCTCTGCCACCCCTCGCCTCAGCCCACTTACAGTTTCAGTGCTCCTCCTTTAGCCCTCTCGTCGTGGCCACCGTTTCTATCTCCTTCCGCGAAGCTCCTGGTGTTGCCCCTGCCCCTAGCCAACCCTTTCCACCTCTAGCCATGCATAGTCACCCCGACCCCTCGGAAGACGTAAAAGCTCAACAAGCCCCGCCCAAGCACACCTCTGGCTCTAACAGTGGCAGTAGCTCGGGCTACTACAAGGTGAAGCAGTTGCAGGACGAAGGAAAGGGCGATGAGGCTACCGCACCTCACCAGGATGCAATTGGCCTCCAGACTGCAGATGATGATGAGTATAGATGTCTAATCGTTGAAGAACCTCCTCCAGTTTCTCCTGATGCTCAGATTACCAGGTCTCCTTAAGTTTTAGGCTTACAGCTCTTTAGTTTTGCTTTTTGTTTATGACTATGTTGGGTACATTCACTTATGTCTTCTATTGCTGGTTTCCTCTTTTGAGGCAGCATTACATACTCTATATGGGCCAGTTTCCCCTCATGGGTAGCTCAAATTTTGGAATATTTTGCTATTTTTGCTAACATTATGGCATTAACACAAGCCAGCTCTACTGAGGCCCGAGCCTCTTTGTAAAATATGTTCCATTATCAATAGAATCTTAATCTTACTTACAAAAAAAAAAAAAAAAACCTTAGTTAATATTAAAAATAATATATATATATATGCAACTATTATCAATTCATTAAATTTCTTAGTTTTCTTATTTTAGTCAAACTAAAAAATAATAAATTAATTAATTAATAAATAAATAAATAATAATGATAATAATAAAATATACATTTATTACTTAATTCATTTTAATTTTTTTTTTTTAGTCAAATTAGTCATTATTTACAACGGCTAGTTGCAGTGTTCCTTTTATCTATTTAAATTGGTTCATTGATCGGATTTCGATGATAAACCACACTGGCTAGTTCGAAACGCGTCGACATTATATTCTTTGATGTGATTATCATCTTAAATTTTTATATACAATTATGGATCACAGAATCCAAATTCCTAATAACTATAAATTGTTTTTTTTTTTTTTTAACTTAACATGAATTCAAATTTATTTATTTATTTTTATATTGTTTAAAAAAAAAATTTACATTAATTTTTTTTAATATAAAATGTATTAAAAAAATGTTATATATATATATATATATATATATATATATATATATATATTGCTTTTAAATGAAATATATATATATATATATATATATATATTTTGCTTTTAAATGAAATATATATATATATATATATGTTTTTATAATTTAAAAAAAATATAGTTATATTTCGAAAAGTTAGATAGTTAATTTTCTTTTTTAATTTAAAATTATATAGCTTTAAAATTATTTATTTATTTATTTTATAGATATTGATTTTCGATTAATTTTAAATTTATGTGGACAAACTTTAAAAAAAAATTGATTAATCAAGATATTTGTTCTGTCATTAACTAATATGTATGTATATATCTCTTTTTTTTCTTTTTCTTTTTCTTTTTCTTTTTATCAGGAAGATGTCATCAAAAAAGATTTTTGTGCATGTTTCTAGACCAAGGGCAACAACTGCCAAATCTAAAGTTGCAGCTAGGTGCACTATGGATATTGTTCGACGCAATAAGGATATCGATGGACACACTCTGCATACTGTTGAAGACACAAAAATTGAAAAATGTAATAAAAGTCAAGAAAGTGGCCCACCAAGTTCATTAAAGCTTTTTTTGAATGGAAGAGCGCATAGGAAATAAATAAAATTGTTTTTTCATGGTATCTTAAAGACAATGAAACGGATGATGATATACATATCTATCTGAATTGTGGTATGATTCACTTAGGTGAATCATATCAGGTGATGGGCAGAGTACGAGACATATGTTTGGTGCCGAATACAAACACTATTTATGCTCTTGCAAGAATGGCTAATAAATGTGAAAAGGTTAGATATTGTCTATCAAAGGTCAAGTATGACACAAATGAAACATCTACAAAGTTGTCTGTAGAAATCATAAGCAACATCACAAATAACATTGTAAGTATGCTTATTTATATTTGTACTATGCATTATTGTACGTATTATTCAATTTTTTATAAATTATTGATCATTGACATGTTTTGTTTTGTTTCATAGGATTTTATTGAGCCTTTTTCAAACATGTTTGAGGGTATTTATTATATGAAGCCAAATGTTATGACTATGATTAAGACTTTCCACACAAAAACAGAAGAAAAAGGAGAATGAAGCAAAAATCAATAACCTGTGACATTGCAATAGTACAAAGAGGGGTTCAACCAAGAGTCACTAAGGTGGGTCAATCTAGTAAACCTAAACATATTTCTTTTGAATATGTAGAAGATGAAGCTAAAAATTATTATAGAATTAGTGAGGAGGATATTAGAACTGTTGTGCAAAAGGAGAAAACAAATCAAACACCAAAAAGAAAAATGGCCAAAGATGTCTCTCTTCTACCTGATGATGAAGAGTTTGTTTATCAAAACAAGGATATGTTAACCGGTAAGAAGAAGAAATCAAATTTTGGTCAACCTGTAAAAGTCATGAGCAGTAGTGAAGAACAAACTGAAAGCTCTAAAGGAAGTAGAGAAATCATAACACCAGGTGCCAAGTT
Organism: Pinus albicaulis; assembly: GCA_034641835.2. NCBI lineage: Eukaryota > Viridiplantae > Streptophyta > Pinopsida > Pinales > Pinaceae > Pinus > Pinus albicaulis. The sequence goes on from CM076578.1 coordinate 1,287,962,624, forward strand.
AAAGAATGGGATTATTAAAACAAAACAAAATCCCATTTGATATGAGTTGAGGAAGAATAAATTAATTTGTGGTGGCCAAAAATTTGACCTTAATGTCAACAAATATTATAGCCTAGATGAAGGACAATCTCAAAATCAAATTAGAAAGTCACATCACCTACATGTACATAATCTGGAAACATTGTTCAAGATCAATTGATATGTGCATGTGGTGGATTATGTGGTTCTTGTTGATCCACGTCAGGTTCCCAACAAACAGGCATTTGACAAGACACGATGTTTTGATTATAAATATTATGTAATTGGAGGAAACCATTCGGCAGAGGCTAAAAGACAATTGATTGAGGAATATCCCAATAAATATCTTTTTCAAACAGTGAAATGCATCATTTACGTTGGTTTAACAGAAACAGAATCAAAGTTATTGGCATGGGATCATAATGCAGATAATGAGTACTGAAAGAAAATGAACTTCATCCAAAGGGTCGGATTTATTCATAATGAATTCATAGAAAAATGTTGTGGGAATAAGGCAAAAGTCAGTCTAACCTTTCGGAAGGAATGTTTAATGGAAACAGGTTATAAAATTGATGACAAAATCAAATCAAAAGATGGAAAAATGCATTCAAATACATTCATAAGCATGGATAACATTTTCCAGTTGGAATTTAGAACTGGGGAGATATGGGAATTGATTGATGAGATTTTTGAGCGGTGGGAGAATATTTCCATCAAAAATCAGAAGGTTAAAAGAATAAGCCTATAATATGTACCAACAGTAAGACGGGTCCTGAAATGAAGCAACTTCCATAGGATATGATTATAACACCTTGGAGAACAATGCAAGGAGTGAAGGATGAGAAACTAGTCAAATCAGTACTATCTCGTGTGAAGTCATGTGAATTATCAATGGATGAAATGTGTGCAGAATTTCAAAAGTAAGTTTGTTGAATTATTTCTACTTTTACTTTGATTATAATTTTCTTTTAAATAAAACATAATGTTCTTGGTAGAATTTGTTATACATATCACTATATTAACATTTTTAACTTTATTTATTCAGTAAGAAGATTTATATGAAAATACAAAAACATATGGTTAAAAATTTGAACGAAGACAGTTGGGATGATGTTGTATGCCACTACCCATAATCAAGTTCTGCAGCAACACTTAAATATTTTTATATTGCATTCAATAAGGTATGTTGATTTATACATTCATTTTATTCATATTTAAACTATTTTCATTTTATTACTAATACATATATATTTTTTATGTCATTAAAGATGTCGAAGAATGATGGAAATGGAGTACCAGATATTTTCAAAAGCTTTATTGAAAAAATTAAGTTGGAAAATATGGGAAAGCAGTGTCTTATGAGTGTTGAAATTTATCCTAGTCTTAATCATTTCATTTGGAATGGGATCGACATTGCAAAACTCATACCTAAAAGGGAATATTCCCTAGTTATTGCAGATATTCCTCATGGTTTCAATTTCTCGGACAGTGAATATGACAGTGAACCATATACTTATCAAGATTTTAATAAAGTGGTTACGGGTTTTCAAGAAGTCACAACATCACCACTTTGGAAATTTGTGACATTTCATTCATACACACAATTTTCAATGTTATTAAAAAGCTTCAAGGGAAAAACAAACTCAATGGTGCAACTTACATGGTAAGACATTGAAATTGAATGTTCGATTATTGTTAATATTTTTTATTTATGTGCAATTTAATTAAATTTTTACTTTTTATGTTATAGGTAGAAGTCGAATCTTATTTCTTCTGAATATCAGTCTATTATAAATGATTGTGAGTTCATCCATGTTGAATGTTGGACAAAAGAAGAGAGCTATAATCATATTCTTTTGAATCGAGTAGATGGGAATAGCCATAGTCAAGTACTGGTTCATGATGATGTTGTAAGAAAACTAAAATATGAGGATAAAGATGCAAAAGGATATATAGTTAACATTGATAAAAAACCGCAAGCATTGATTAACTATCTTATAGATCTATGTTCAAATGAAGGAGATTGGGCTTTGGAATTATTCTCAGGTTCAAGTAAGTTTTATTATACAAAATTGAATTTAAATATTTTATTTTTTAATTTTTATGTGTTTATACTAATTTGCTTAATTATTTATTTTGTGCTTGATGATTAGATACAACACTAGCATGTTGCCTAAAAAAATGAAGAAATTGCATTGACATTTAGAAAGATCCAGTGCAATGCAAATCTATTCAGCAAAGAATTAATGCTCTTCAATTTCTTCCAGATGCAATGCAAGAAGTTGGTTTGAGGAAAGGGGATTTTAATGAATCACGTGTGGAAAAAAAGGAAAAGGAACCTCAACCACCATTATATGTAATGATTGGAAAAAGACACTTTGAAAGATTTCCAGACATGAAAGATCCATTAGAAGATAACAATGACCAAAATGAAGCAGAAAATGTTGCGGAAGAATATTGTAATGATGTTCTAGAAGATGTTGAACATGGAATAGTTGATATTATTGATGAGGTTTAAGTTATACTTGCAAATAAATCTCAATTTTGAGAGCTATTAATCAGTTTTACTTGTAATGGTTAGACTTTGATATTTTATGAGAAGAATCCTTATTTTTTGCAAAAAACCTGTGATTACTATTAATTTTTAACGTAAAATTCATAAAAAATTCTATTTTATTAAGTTTTTTTGTTAAGATTTTCCTAAAAAATAGTTTATTTAACATGTTTTTTTTAATAAAATGTCTGAGAATTTGTATTGTTTTCATTGTATTTATATTGAAAATGTGTATTTTTTTGTCATGTGGTTAAAAATATTGGTTTTTTAGTGATAATTATTTAATGTGCATTGAAATATTAATTAACAATACATAAACATATAGAAAATCCAAACTTTAAAATATTGACATTTAAAAAAAAAATAACTATGTGAAAAAATGAAGATTTTATTACAAAAAAAAAATATTAAAAATTAAAAATTAAAAAAAAAAAACAAGTACACAAACGCACTTAAAAACAAACATCTCAGAGAAGAAGAAGACATTAGAAAATGTATAGCGTCAAAATCAACCCTCTAAAAAAAAGTGGGTGATTATGCACCACCATTATTCAAAATCGACATGAAAATCATGAAAAAAAGAAAAAAATAATTAAAGTGCCAAAAAAATGCTCTAAAAAAAGGTGATTATGCATCACCACTTTTAAAAATCATGTGCTTTATTTGCTACCTCAAAAAAGTATGTACCAGGTAACTCCCATATTTGATCGGTAATTATGTTGATTCTAGAAGTAGGTCTCTTTAGTATATATATAGGAGACAATGGGTACAATTATAATAAAATGGTACCATGAGAGGTTATAGCCTATATAACAATATAACAATAGAAATGTAATCACTCAATATCTAACATTTAATAAGGGTTTTTAAGGTTAACATGGGGCTTATATAGGGATTAACATGCCCCTCCCTTCAAAGAAGTGTTGTCCTCGACACTTGGCTATTTGTGGGTGTTTCTGCATGAAAACCTCATATTAAAATATCACTTCTTCTATTGGTAGGATTTTCCATTTGATGAGGTACTTATTAATTACTCCATTTTTTAGTTGCTTAGTCCTTGCTTCCAATATTGTTTCCATTTATAGTATTATTTTTCCTTCTTCATTACTCTATGGTAGAATATTTGTTTAAAGTTGCTTAGTCCTTGGTTCCAAGATTGTGTCCAATATTATTATTTTTCCTTCTTCATTACTTTCTGGTAGAATAGTTTAGACTAAGATCTTGTCACCAATCACCTTCTTAAATCAAGAAATATGGAAGATTGGGTTTACGTGTGAAGATGGAGGCAAATCCAATTTGTAAGCCATATTTCCAATCCTCTGCAACACCTTATAGAGGCCATAATACCTCTGTGTTAATTTATTGTCCTTATTTTGTTTCTTGAGGGACATCTGTTTATATGGTTGTAACCTCACAAATACCCAATCCCCCACTTCAAATTTCATTTCATTGTGATGTTTATATGATTTTTCTTTGATCTTATTTTTTTCCATAACTAAGTTTTCCTTCAATAGTTTGAGAACCTTTCATTGGTGTTATATGTGGTCCTCCATTGCTTAAGCCTTTATAGTCCCTTTCAAGGGTGATGTGATTTGATGGAGGATTATATCCATAAAATGTCATAAATGGTGACACTTTTGATCAGGAATGAAAGGATGTGTTGTACCACCATTCTATCAAGGGAAACCATTTGACTCATTATGTTTGTTTATTAAATTCAAAGCAACATATATACCCTTCTAAACATGTTTCTAAACATGTATTCACAATTTCATTTTTTCCATCAAAATGAAGATGATAAGATGAGTTGCAAGCTAATTCAGTACATGCTACCCACGAAAATGGGTAACCCCACAGGGTAAAACTTTTCTCCTACATTGGACAACCAACATCCCCTGACCTCTTTTAAGGGTGATGTGATTTGATGGAGTATGATATCCATAAAGTTCCATAAATGGTGACATTTTTTATGAGGTATGGAAGGATTTTTTGTACCACCATTTTATCAAGGAAAACCATTTGAATCATTGTGTTTTTTAATTATATGCAAAGCAATATAGAAATAATTATAAACATTTATTCACAATTTCAGTGTGTGCACATTAAATTGAGGATGATAAGATGATTTGTGAGCTAATTGAGTACATATCCACCAAAATGAGTAACCCCATAGGAGAAAACTTTTCTCCTACATCAGACAGCCAACAACCCCTGACATTCACCTCTTGATGATGATATACCTTATGTCTTTGTTGCTTGCATCAATCATGCACCTCTCACCATTTGTCATCCCTCTTAAATGAAGGTGTGATGCTACTCAACATGTACTTTGATCATTTTTCAATGGAATGCTTGTACTTGTTGTTTTGGGAATTTAATATGGATAAAGAGGTGATTTCAAAGATTGATTAATATTGACTGTAAAGATGTTCTCTCACACTACCAAAGGGGTTAATCACTTTTACCCACCAAAATGGGTAACCCCATAGGAGAAAAATTTTCTCCTACATCGAAAAACTAACAACCCTTGACCTCTTTAAAAGGTGATGTGATTTGATGGAGGGCGATATCCATAAAGTGCCATAAATTGTGACATTTTTAATGAGGTATGGAAGGATGTGTTGTACCACCATTTTTTCAAAGAAAACCATTTGACCCATTGTGTTTTTTTATTAGATGCAAAGAAACATAGATATTATTCTAAACATTTATTCACAATTTCAATTTTCCCGCCAAATTGAGGATGGTAAGATGATTTGCGAGCTAATTGAGTACCTGTTATCCACCAAAATGGGTAAACTCATGGAAGGAAAAATTTCTCCTACAATGGATAGCCAACAACCCTTGACATTCACCTCTTAATTATGATATGTTATATGTCTTTGTCATCTGCATTAGCCATGCACCTCTCACCATTTGTCATTCCTCTTAAATGAAGGTGGGATGCTACTCAACGTGTACTTTGATAATTTTATAATGGAATTCTTGCACTTGTTGTTTTCGGAATTTAATATGGATAAAGGAGTGATTTGAAAGATTTATTAATATTGACTGTAAATAAGTTCTCTCACATTACCAAGGGGGTTAATCATTAGCCATGGTCCAATGGGACCTCCCTTGAGGCCTTAGGGTTATAAGAGGTAACTGCTTGGAAGACTTAGATTGTTATAGTGTCTTCATTATCTGTTACACTTATATACCATCTCCATTATTCGAGTCTAACTTTTCATTGGTTCATTCGGATTTGGCATCCTCTACCCACATCCTTGAGTAGAGATGAGAAATATTTCCCTCGAGGTTAATGCAGCTAAAAGAATGGAAAAGCATATTATGGCCATAATGAAAGAAAAAGAAGAAAATAAAAATGAAAAATATGGTTGGGACATAAATTAGTGTGTGGGAAAAATCCTAGCATGTGCTCTAATCTACTCATTACCATCACTTGGTTCCCGAGCACTTGATGTTTCCTTTCATCAAAAGGAACCCTTGCATATCCCATCCTTTATGAGCGATAAATTGTCTCATTTTAAAGGGTTTAATTAAAAGGTATATCATAAATATCAAGCTATAATCCTTGAGCTATGCACCCAAAATAAAAGCATTATTAAAAATAAGTAAAAGGTGCACTAGAGGGGTGGAAAAAGTAGGTTGAGCAGGGTAACTCATGTCTCTGTGATTTCTCCCTCCAGTACATCTATACACTCAGTACACAAACTACCATTATGTAGCCCCCTTAACCATGACACTTTCCCATGTATACTTTTCCCTCCATTTCCACTCATTTACACTAACACCTATTGATTAAGGAATTCACCTTGTAAATTCCGCATGCGCTTAGGGGTTGGAATCACCTTATAGGGTTGACTATTGGCCACCCCTACTAAGGTGGGGAGCCCCTTTATGGGACTTAATATAATTAGATATTGTAGGGTGATCCCAGTTTGAAATATTAGTTTTCCCTTAACATACAAATTTGGTCCACTTAGATGTTTATATGATATTTATCTCTAATGAAGAGTTGTTTTCACCTGAAATTAGGTTGGTCTTGTCAAGTGGTTGTAAACAACATAGGCCTTGAGGGAACCAACTCCAAAGGTACCCAGGCCCTACACAGAGGTTGATGACTTAGCATATGTAGTGTTTCCCACCAACATCAGAGTGTTTTCCATTATGATGACTTGAGTAGCTAATACACATCCCTGAGTACCCCCATGATGCAAGAAACTAATCTTATTTTTCCTAACATAAGGGATTATTGATAATTTCACCATTGGGCTCAATATGCCTCAAGGATGGCCTTGATATCACTTGATGGGAAAACCATGATTTACAGCCCAGGTGAAGATGGTCTTCCATGAGATGAATAGGGAGGGCTTGTTACACATGATGGAGCCATAATGTTGGAGAAAGGAGGCACTGTGTTGACCATTAGAGACCCATTAATTTGATGTGGGTCCACCCCAACTTGATTTGGGACCTTTGGAGCTACTTTGAGGTTGGATTTAAGGACAATTCCTCCAAGGATGGATAATTATGATGCTTGTAGACACCTTCAACCTTCTCCTCACCATCAATAGCATTTGGAGCCCAAAAAGGGAACATCATTATAATTTTAGAGGCTTATAGCTCACACATGCGGTTCTATTTTAGCATAATTTCATGTTGAGATAGTGGGTTGGATTGTAACCCAACGATTATTTTATGTTTTCTCGTTGTCAAACTTGTTTAGGGGCTTCATTAACTAAAATTAGGTGAAGTAGACCTTATATAAATAAAGTTCACCTCACTCTTTCATTTCATCATCAATTATGGACTATTTCATCCCTCTTAGAGATTTATACTTAGCTCTTTGTTAACGGTGCTAGACCCGCCAACATTAAAGGGATATCCTCAATATGAATTCCCATTTAGAACTCACACTATTTGGTGTAGGAGTCCCATCTGGATTAAAGGCCTAGTTTCCATATTCTTAAATATTTTCCTCGGCTCTAACTATCAGCAAGAGAGAGGGATGTTGATGTACTTTCAAAAAGCAAGGGGGTGTGCTTGGTGAATGTCTAATTGTGAGTATTTAAAGTTTGTTCTACTATGGGGGGGGATAGAAAATTGAGCCTCTAGGAGAGAGGTAATAGTACCACCCACGAAGAGACGCACATGAACCGAAGGATCTGTCTAACATCCAGCGGAATAGTCTAGAAGGGATGTGACAGTCATTACGACCAAAAATTGAGTAAGATTTGTCTAATATCTTGAAGAATAGTCCACAAGGGTGGGACAATAATAACAACCATTACAATACATTCTCAACAAGATGAGTACTAAAATAACTAAATGTGAAAGAAAACATGAAAAACAAACATCTGCATAATAGTATTACAAAAATTCGAAGTCCATGCATGAAGAACGTGTTGGCCTCGGAAGGCTTCTTTTATTAAGTAAAATTTCCAAGACACATATGTACAATGAACGTTACTAGCTCCAATAGTGGAGTGTTGGAGCCACTCCTTGCTCCACAAAGGAACTAGCCTATCTCTCTAATGCTTTGCTGGTGGAGCCAAGGTGAAAAATCCTTTGCTCATATAATGAGGGAGTATATATAACCAAGGGTGACTCTTTGACTACATTCATGATTGTTTGACTTCCCATGACTTTTCAACTTACACGAATCTTTACATTCCATGTGTGTCCTTTGGACTTCCACTTTACAATACATTTTGATTACAATATACATGGTGTACAATAGCGATGTGGCATATGACCACTCATGACATGACACTGCTGACATGGACTGCTTGATGACATGGAAATTTCAAGCCATTGTTGCTGCTAAGAGTTGATTTTCTTTGTGAAAGAGCTTTCCTTTTCACCTCTGCATGCCTTGGTGATAAGGAGTCTTCACGGATCTCAAGTCTTGGATGATGGTCGCAAACTAGTGTCCTTTCACTTTCTCCTAATCAATCAACTTGTGAGTTCATATACAAGAGTGTCTTTGAGCATGCTTCCCTCCTCCTTCTCCTTCTTCATCATCTTTCCATGACATGATAGAGTACTTGTTCCTGCAATTCACTCATGACGAGACGACATTGCTTTGAAAAACCCTATCCTAACATGATGCATTTTGATCCATGAAATGAGCCTGGAACAAGTGACAGACTAGACAAGGAGGCTCTGTGATTGCGCAGTTGCGTATTTCATGCAGGCAAGGGGAAGCCTTGAGCCTTGAGACTTTGCAGTGCACATTTCAAGCTAGGCTAAGGGACATGACTGTGCAGTTCTCGGAGCCAGTGGGACAGGCTGAAGGTATGGGCACTGGGAGAGCTTACTACATATTTTTGGGAGTCAAGGAAGATCAGGTGACTGCGTAGCTGTAGTTCAAGGGCTTAAGGGATGAGCTTGAGGCTTGAGGTTGTGAAGTGCGCAGTTCAAGCTGGGTTGGAGGCCATGACTGCACAATTCTGGAGGTTAAGGTCATGGCTTGGTCACAGAAATTGCACAATGGAGCAGTCCCAGGAGGCAGATACATCACACTGCGAGTGCCAAGTGGAAATTTCATAGCTAGAGGACTAAGACTGTGAATTTTTCAGCTCAAGGGAGGCGAGTTGAAGCTAAGTTGTTCGGTTAGGAAGTTTTTTTCTGAAAAATGACTAAGTGCAATACCGATGAGATAAGTGTGAATAGTGATGAACTTTGACTATGATCACACACTTAGCATATTTGATGACTCAAACCAACATAGATCTTCCATGACATACAAAAAAAGAATTCTCCTCTATGTGAGAGCATTACGACCGGTTGTGACAAGTGAAACACTATTGATACACTTTACGACGACTGTGACGACACTTGTGCGACAGTGCTCAAAATTTTGAAAATGAGTGTGACGGGTACTTACAAGGTTAGAACAACTCATGTACACAAAGGTTACCTCTTGGAAACACTAGAAAAATCTCATACATACGGTGTGATAACCCATCATGCCAAAATACAACACTTTGCCTATCTTGTGAAAGGGATCACAACACTCTAAGAAACCAATAAATGAACTTCAAAGTTTGCGACAGTAATGAACAAGACCAAGGAAGGCTCTAAAATTTGGTGTAGGCCAAAATTTTTGAGGGAGTTGTATTACTTACAACACTTGGTGACACATTGGTAGAATTCCATCTTCTCTGTCTTGGTTAAATTCTTTTGTGCAAGGCTTTGGTTCTTCAGGGAGTATTGATTCATCGTGCATATCACTTTGGTTTCCCCACTTACCGTGTGAATAGACGAAGACCATGTTATGCCAATTCGGTTTAACTCAAAAAACATTCAACATTATCACAATGTTTCAAGCAGGGAAGGGTAGTGAAGTGCACGAGTTTAAGATTTTCAAAGTTGTTTTTATCCATTAGAGAACTTTTGAGGTCTAAAATGGGTCTCCTAAGAAAAATGTACAACCAAAATAAAATTTTTAAGAACCAATAATATTCAAGATGATGATGTCAATAAGGGTTATTGGGAAAATTAACCAGACCACAATTTTGCTTGTTTTGGGGAGCTAGGTTCCCTGCCAGTTGATGGTGAATTTGCGAGACAGTTAAGCCTGGCCCACTACCCAACTTTGACCAAAACTTTGACTTTCACTAACTTCTCCATACGGGATTGGATTGGAGATCCGTTCACACCATTGGAATCAGGGCAATGAGTACTTCAATCTAAGCTTGGTTTGAGAGCAATCCGAACACTTTGAATGTTGACCTATCATCAGCCCTCTTGGTCTCTTGAGGGTGTCTGGAGCCTCCTGGATAAATCCTCCCCACTAAGGAGCTTTTGGTCCACCTAAATCATGAAAATAATCTGCAAGTGCTTTGTATCATGTTTGCACCACAAGTGTCATGAAAGGTCACCCTTCACTCTCCTTCACCTTTGTCTTTCGGAGCCTTAAGAAATGAGCTGACACTTGCATCTTCTGCAAACCTGTAGTACAATATTTTGCAAATCACATGCTTAACTAAGTGACCAATCTATGACCCAAGAATCCCATACACTTGCGACAAGTTTATAACCATACTCGGTGGTCAAGTTGACATTAAATGGAATCAATGCCCCAACTATCAATACAAGGCCAAAAACATCATTGTTTCTTAACAAGTGATGGAAAACACATCATCACGTTTAATTTTTAACATGGAACACATGATTTACAAAGTAAGGCCATGACACACCACCACACCTAAAAAAATCATTTCTTACTCAATAGAGTGAACCATGATGAGGGTAGTGGATTTTCTTGTTGAACATTTTCACTAATTGATTTATGCATGGACGCTTTGTCCTTCAGACGCTTCTTTGGATGGATTCTCCAACACGTGGCTCTTTGATGGCCACTTCTGTCACAAAAACTGCAATGAGTCTTCATCCTCCAGACTGTTGGAATCACGATTGTCGTTAGACCAAAACCCATAAGCATTAGTCTCTGCTACAATCGCCAGAGCTATGATACAGGAGAGGTGGTTAGTCCATGTCGTGAAACACACGGGGAGCGTTGAACCCAATGTCCAACAATATCCCCCCTAATGCAATTCGGTTGAGTTTTGAACTCGAGACCTGTTGCTCTTATACCACTTTTTTTAATCACGATTGTCGTTAGACCAAAACCCGCAGGCATTAGTATCTGCTACAATCATTAGAGTTAGGATCCACGAGAGGCGGTTAGTCCATGTCACGAAACACATAGGGAGAGTTGAACCCAATGTCCAACACAAACCTGATTAAAAAATTTCTTTCCCTGCTGTGGAGAAGGCCTTTGATGTCTCCTACTCTTTCCTGCTGCCATTATCTTCCAGCACTCAGCAATGACATGGTTATGTAAACCAAAAAAATGACAATTTTTTCTATTTCATGACTTCTTTCCATGATTATTAACATGCTTAAAATCAAAATTAACTTTAGAATATTGAGACTTGTTATACCTTTCCTGGTGGTCTCTGGTGCAATCATGGTGATGAGAGCTTGCCTCAGATCTTTCACTACAATGTGTGTTGTCATAGGATGATGGTGAAGGGTTCCCATCATTATCTTTCCCCAATGGTTTCAACCATGCATTGAGAGCTTCTGACACCTTCGATCACTATCCTTCAGTGTACCCCAACCCTACTAATCGAGGTCTCTGCACCACCTTCAATGGCTGAATCGTGCCTTGGCCAGTAACGCCAAGTACTCCTCCTTTATATCCCATCTTAGTGAGGATTCGCATGCCAGTTTCTGTAATGGGTATCTCCAAATTTCCCACAGAAATGATAGCATGTGAAGATGAAACTGAAGAGACATCAACATTGTTTACCTCATATGTCGATGCAGAAACAATTGATGATGGATGCTTCAAGTCTCTATTGCGCTTCAATTCCTCCAAAGCCTCTTTCGCGACTCGCAAATGAAGCTACAATCTCTGCTTCTCTGCTTTCTCTTCTTAGAGAAGTGTCTTTAATGCATCATGATCTGTTTGAATACTTTGGTCATTGCGCTTCAATTCTTCCAATCTGTCTATTGTGGCTTGCAATTGAAGTTGCAATCGCTGCTTTTCCTCCTTCTCCTCTCGTAGAAGTGTTTTCAACTCGGTGTTATATGTTGCTTGTTTATCATAAGCTTCATACAATATTTCCACCCTTTTGGACATCCTAAGCATGGCCTTGTACATGTCTTTGACATGCTCCATTGATGCATGTTCAATGGTTCACGCTTGCAGTTCACATCAGCAAGAAGATCGCTCTGATACCACCTGATCCAGGTTGACTTTTGCTACCCTTTTAACCAAGAAATTTTGCTTCAGCTGATGTGTTATAATTACATTTTATCAAAAACATTAATGAACACATCTAGATATAATAAAGAGGAAAAAATTTCAAAATTCACACAACAAAACGCAAGACATTTAATAACAGAGTTTGTCTAGTGTGGACTACGTCTCTGGGCCTCAATGTCTCGATGGTGTTGGCCGCTTCATTTGGTGCTATAAATGGTTATGGTTTACATGGACATTTTTTACTTTCCATACAAGGAAATGGGCCCTCAACATAATTGGCAAGGTCTCTCCACGTGACGTTCCGCTGCGAGGAACTCACACTAATACAGACCTCGTATCAGCATGACAACTTCACACATGGTGACAAAGAGTATCCCGCCATCAAGGCAACAAAGGGATCTCACAACATAAATCACCATCCATGATAACTACATACCACATCAAATAAACATAAATATTCTGCATCACACATCAAGCAGGAATTGACAACAGCAAATAAACATAAAGATTCTGCATCATACATCAAGAAAGAATCGACATGACATAAAGCATCTCACAACAAATATCAATGAAGTACATGGCAACAACACTTCATATACCTCAACTCTCATGATGGATGAAGAATAAATCACTCAGTTGTTGGATCTGAATGCATCATCGAAATCGTGGCGTCGAATGGCATGAAATCGACTATCCACACGTTGAAATCTAACACCATCATTCCAATCTGGAAAATGGTCGAAAAATTGAGAACTTTGTTGCAGAAACTGACATCGCCATCAGATTCCCGTCACCAAGAGGTGTAAAATCCATATAAAATTTTTCCAATTTGGACATCGGACAATTCTGGCCCCTTTGAAAATGTGGCTCGGCTCATGGTTCCACTGCCTCCCTAAATGACTCAGGGTTCCAAAGCCTCGAACTGTGTGGCTTCATGTACCTGCAATAAAATAATAATAAAATTTGCATCGAACTGCGTGCTCCTCCTTCTGCCTGGTCTGTATGGGTGCATCTACAGGAATGAGGTCTTAAATAATGTGGATGATGGGTTTCACAAGGTTGAGCCCATTGGGATGTTGGCATCCACCCAAATTAGCTGGCCAGAGGTTGCAAGGTCGAACCCCCCACCTGCATTTTAACTTGGTAGTTTCTTTTAAAAATGTTGCTTACGATTTAGCATAACCATATATGGTTAAATGTTTGATTTGAAATGGTGGCACATTGATTTGTGTGTTTAACATATGGTTGAAGATATGTATATACGCCATGGTTTTAAATATGTATGGGTTGGTTTGTTGTATGTGTATTTAAATGCGATTTGATTCGTGAGACTACCGCATGGGCGGGGTCGGCAACCCGTTGGTTATGGGTTAAACTCCCACTAGTCTTGGCTATTATGTGATAACTTTGGAATGGATTGGTGTGGGTCGGGTCCACCAGAGGTGGCCCGCCCACCCACGATTTTGTTTAACAGTGCCATATATATAGTGTGGTTGTTTGTGGGTACCGGCGAGGGTGGCGGGGTTGAGATCCCACCCCCAACATTTCTTTTTTTTTAATTTTGTTTATAACATGGTTGACAGGGGTGACGGGGGTCATGGCCCGCCACTCCTATTTTTTTTATTTTTTTTCTTCTTCTTTTTAACAATAATTGGTAGTTTTTAAACTTAATGAAAATAAAGGTTATTGGGAAAATTAACGAGGCCAGAATTTCACCCATTTTCGAGAGCTAGGTTCCCTGTCGGTTGACAATGAATTTGCGGGATAGTTAAACCTGGCCCACTACCCAACTTTGACAAAAAATTTGACTTGCTCTAACTTCTCCATACGGGCTCGAATTGGATATCCATTCACACTGTTGAAATCAGGGTGACGAGTACTTCAATCTGAGCTTGGTTCGAGAGAAATACAAACACTTTGAATTTCAACCTATCATCAGCCCTCTTGGTCTCCTAAGGGTGTCTGGAGCCTCCTAGATCAACTATGTACATAGTGTAGCACACAACCCCTGATTCTCATTGAAAATAATGTTTGAGATATTGGCCATTAACAGGGAGAGATTCAATCTTCCCATCAAGTGATTGGAGACGATAGGTGTGCTGGCCAAGCTTCTTGTGTACAGTGAATGATAGAAACCACAAGGATTGAAACTTAGTGTGTTTTCCTATGTCTCATGGGTTTTGTCTCACTTCAAGACTAATTCACCCACAATAAATTTGTTCTTCCCTGTAGACATCTTGTCGAAACACCTCTTGATACGATTTTGATGAACTAAAAATGTTTCGTTGGCTTTCAGTATTTCTTCCTGGAGCTTATGAAGGGTGTGCATCCTACGTTGCACTAACAAACATGGCTTGCCTTGCGATTCTTGGGAGAGTTGGAGAGCATGAAAGTAGATATTGGGTGGTAGGATGGCCTATTTTCTGTATACTAGGAAGTAAGGGGAGGTGTTCATGGAAGGCTTAGGCGTGACTCGGTCAGCCCACAGAGCATTTACAAAAGCAGTGTCAGTTCCTCTGCTTAGAGAGTATGATCTTATTAATGATACATATCATATTCTAATTCGTGGATTTAGCGAGACCATTCCCATGATGGTAGTATTTAGCAGAATGCTTCAATACAATTCCATTTTCCAGTGCAAGGCCATAAATTTTTAACGATGATAAATGTGTTTCATTGTAAAAAAAAGTGAAGTCGGAACACCGAACCTGGAGATGATGTTTAGTCACAGGAATTTGACGACTTCCTGATCATTCACCCGTTTGAGTGGAACTTCTTGTGTCCACCACGTGAAGCAATTTGTGGTAGTTAAAATGTAATGGTGCTGATTTGATGAATGTGGAAAGATTTTTCCAATAATATCCAAGCCCCACTTCTGAAATGTTTCTTCCACTACGATAGGCTATAGTGGGGCAGCTAACCTCTTATTTATGTCGGCACACCTTTTATAGATCGAAAATTTGCGAACGTGAGCATGATCATCCTTAAATATTTTGGGCCAATAAAATCCAACCCGCATGATTTTATGCGTTGTTGTGTTTTCTACAAAGTGTCCCCTGGTTGGTCCATCATGGAGATAATGCAATACCTTCTATGAATCATGTGCATCTAGACACCTGAGAAATACTCCATTTTGGTGCTTTCTAAAAATCACCCAATGCACCAACTGGTAGGATAATGCTTTAAGCCTTAGTGCTCGCTTCTGCTCTGTGGAAAAATGAGAGGGAACCAAGGATTTATGCTAGTAGTGGGGGTGGCTCACTCAATGTTGTACCAAGGACTTATACTAGTAGTGGGGGTGCCTCACTTAATGTTGTACATTTAAATTTCTTGCTCCCACCCTGAAGGATCTTCTTCTTATTTTGTGCCCACTGATTTTTCTGCTAGTCAAAAAAGACCATGGCCATTGATCGTGTGAACTATCTTGATCTCTATATCATATGCTTGTAAACCAGTCATCCAATTCGCTCTCCTTTCACCTAGATCTTGTTGAACAAGTAGTGATCTGATTGTTGGGTGTAGAACAAAGATAATCCAATGATTCTTCAATAAATAGGGTTGAAAGTGCTTCATCTCCTTGCATATTGCATAAGCGTGTTTATCCACGGCAGGGTAGTTTAGCTCAGGTCCTTGTAGACCTGTGCTCATGAAAGAAATAGGCCTCTCATTTTTCAAGTCATCTTTATGCATGATTACAACGACAAGAGACATGTTAGAAGCAAAGGTGTAGAGAAAAAAATCTTTGTTGAAATCTGGGATGAAATCACTCCTTAGAGCAATCACCTTCTTCCCCGACTCCTTCTCGACCAGTGCTTTAAACTCACAGAACTTCGCGAATGTATCGCTCTTCTTCTGCATGAAGAAGATCCAGCACTTTCGAGAGAAATCATCAACAAAGATCACATAATACATGTGCTTTGCTGTCGAAGCAACTGAGAAAGGACCACACACGTCTGTGTGAACTCTCTCAAGGATCGTCGTGGCACGACTATCCTTCTCGTGAAAGGTGGCTTTCACATCCTTCCCTAAAGTACACCCCTTGCAGTCTTGTTGCGCAAGAGTGCCCTTAGGAAGCCCAATAGAAATCTGCTGCAGAATCTTCAAAGCTCCATGGTGAAGGTGGCCCAATCTCCTGTGCCACAGTTCGCCCTCATCATCCCGGCTCACCACTTCTCCCGCCTTGCATGCCATAGCTGCGCAGCCATCTACCTGCAACTGATAAAGGTTCTTGGTTCGAACCCCTATCTTCCGGGTCTCTCCAGTATTCTTACTGCGCAGGAAGGCTTTTCCTTCGCTGAAGACCACATCATACCCCTTATCCTCCAACATCGCCACAGAGATCAAGTTCTTCTTCAATCCAGGTTCATGCATGACATCCTTCAACACAAAGGGTTTACCAGACTCCCTCTGAAAGGATATGGTATCGATACCAGTCGCACTGTATCTACCATCATCGCCCATCTCGATGTGCACACCCAAATCTTTTTCCTCCAGATCTGAGAACAAATCCCGATCTCCCGTCATATGAAATGACGCACCGCTGTCCAAGAACCACACCGATCCCAACACACTTGAAACCAAGCATGCGATCAGTGAGCTTTTGGCGATACTGAGGTATTTGGCAATACTGTCGCCTTTCTCCATCTTGATGTTCCTGAGCTTATCTTTGAGCGCCAGCTTCCTTTGGTCGCTCTTACTCTGGAATAGATCCGTCAAAGCTTTCCACATTAAATATGGAGTAGCCTTTCCATGCAGGGTGGATACAATATGATCCTTGACGCCCTCCAACAGGATCCTTCGACATTTCGCCATCTTCTTTTGCCATGCTTCGACTTCAGCAGGATCAGTGGGCTTTTGGACATCCGTATCTACGAACTCCTTCAGACCATTATCTTCTAATACTACTTCCATGCGATCCTTCCATGCAACATAATTCGAACTGCCTTCAAGAGCATATTCGAGTCGCAAACCGTTGAAAGACATTTTCAACACTGGCACCAAGAAAATAAAACTGCTGCAAAATTTGAATTCCACCTCAAAGCTCAACCGCTCTAGATCTGTGAGAACAAATTATTTCTAGCATAGAGATTGACTGCAAGGGGCATTTACCAGACCTTTCACTTTCCGAAGAAAGATGAATCCGGAGGCTACC
Source organism: Pinus albicaulis (assembly GCA_034641835.2). Classification (NCBI taxonomy): domain Eukaryota; kingdom Viridiplantae; phylum Streptophyta; class Pinopsida; order Pinales; family Pinaceae; genus Pinus; species Pinus albicaulis. The sequence goes on from CM076578.1 coordinate 1,287,980,132, forward strand.
TGGCCCGCATGCAGACTCTGTCTACCGAAATAAGTTTGTAATCACTGTGATGATCAATCTCTGCTTCAATAGCTCAGATACCATGTAGAAATTTGCTGAATAATGATTAATTATCCACCGAGACTATCCTGATCACATACAATTCGAATTTATATGCAACACATAATCTCTTCCACTCAGATCATCACACATGCGGAAATAAAACAAGCGATAGCACATCAAATCATCATACACATTAACACAGTATGTATGGGGAAAGCTTATAGCTGAAAACCCCGCAGTTATTGTGTATATTATAATGGAGAAATCATGTAACAAAATTAGTACAATACTCCTCACAAGTACTCAGTACTATCTCATGAAGTTACACACAAACTAGCTTGGTTTTGAACAGGTTACTGGTTCAAAACTCACCACCAATTGCCTTGCCTCTATTGCGTGTTTAAATGCTATGGGATGGCCTCTTTATATAGATAAACCATCAGCCTGAACTGCGCAATCCTCATGGGCTTACTCCTCCTATCTGTGTGTTGCAAATAGCAACAGTATAGTCACAACTGATAGCTAACTCCACCCTTTCATCTACCTCTTTCACTGGTCTCCACTGAACTGATCATGCACTGTAGTGAACTGATGTGTTATTGAGTTGAATAATGAGTTACTAATTAATGAATTAAAATAATATTTAATTCACTCCACTCATAACTAATTTATTAGCTAATTAAACTAATCTCAACCAGTTCAACTAAAATAAACAGAACACAACTCCACTAGCTGTCTCATTAACTCCTCCAAACTTCTGCCACTGAAGTCCAACTGAAGTCAACCATGCATGATGCCATCAAACCCTTGGGAACCACATGATTCCTCTGTCAGATGCATGAGCCACTTTTGTAGCTCGAACTGAAGTGCTCCAAGAGAGTAAACTGCTTAGTCTAAATATTATTAAGGGTAAATAATATTTGACTTCCCTTTGTTTGAGAGCGATCTAAAAATAACCGACCTCTTTGACCTAAAAAATAGATACTCATCTATTTTTACCAACTCGACCAATCATCCATAAATAGCATCCTGCAACTCATAGACCATGCTCCATATGTCTAAAAATAGACATAGTCTAAAAATAGATTTTGCGCCAGAATTTTCCTGCGGGCCCACTTAGTGAAGGCGACTTCATTTCACTAAGCTCCATCATCTTGCTGCATTTTCAACAGCAAGGGGAAGCATTAAGACTGCGTGTTGATTTTTGGTAGCATCGGATGTGTTTTAAGTCTCAAATTTTGCACGGAGGCTTAGACACATGTATTAATGAGAAAGCATTTTGGGAAATTCCACCTGGATGGGATTTTATTAAAATAATTAATTATTTTTAATGGGAGCCTAAGTCGAAACTCAAGGAATTAAAATAATTAAAGTATATTAATAAAACTGGTTGTGAATCTTCTAGAAAAGTTTGATTCGTGTCAATATGATCTAAGTTGTTGATTATGTTTTAATATGGGTCGTTGGTTATCCAACGAGAATATTATAAGAAGGAATTCGATGGTCATTTGGAAAAGGACACAACGAGTGAGTCTAGAGATCGATTTCTCAAGTGAGTAGCGCAGAGCAGCTAGAGAGATCATCGAGTTGATTCAATTGCAGTGAGGGGAAGTAATATTTCTGGTTTGAAGATATTTTCCTGGGTTATGAATACATCGTAGAGAAGGCAGAGAAGAGGATGCAAAAGAGGTAGCGTAGGGGTTACATTGGGCAGCGCAGAGCCACATAGAGGCAGTGTTGAGCCTCTGAAGAGATCTGTAATTTTTTTGAGGATCAGTTAGATCCAATTCCGGAGAGTCGGGTTGTGAGACCGTAGGGGTAGAAGATCAAAATCCAGCGAGCAGAACAACCAGCAGAAGGAGGTGACACAACTCCCAGCCAGAGTGATGCAGATCTCTAAAAAGGTAGCATAGAGGCAGTGTGGGGTTGTCGAGCTCAGTTTTTGGTTAGTGTTGGATCTCTAGTGTTAGTGTGAGGAAATCCTCATTGATTCTCTATCAGACGAACTCTTTGTGGATAACTAGATTTTGGCATCCAGTTGTATTTAGAAAAACTTGCGCTTAATAATACAAACCCTCAAATACTGCATTGGTTTTACCAAATTGGCTTTTTCCACGAACTTAGTCCAAAAATAATGATGTCATGTGTATTTAATTTTATTTCTCAGATTTTGTTTCCACATTTAATTTCCACAGTTTATTTAGAGAAGGTTGCAATGTATTTGCTTCGGTATTTACTTGTAGAACATAGTAAATAACTACTATAATTTATTAAGTAGGAGAATTAATATCATTTTGTTGCAATAGGATTTTTGGAGTAAGGAATTTTCACACATGGTATCAGAGCAGTGTAGGTGAAGCAAGTGAGCAGATCAGAAGATCTCAGCGTTGAAGAGAAAAAGGGAGATCGAATCCCCAAGGGATTATGCAGTCTAGGCTAGAAGGGCAAGATTCTAAAGGAAAATATCTCTTTGAGTGAGTCTACAGAGGTAAGATTTCTAGTTCGTGATTTTTCAGCGACAAATGGAGCAGCGCAACAAAAGATTCAGCACAAAGGAGTCTACTGGTGGGACACAATTTTTTCTGTAGCATTTGTTGGGGCAGAAAAACTTCATAAGAATAAGAAGACACTTTTTGAAGGAGTTTCTTCCTTAGTGAATTCTGAGCCAAGGAATTATATTTGTCAATTGCAGAGTAGCAGTAGCGAGGATCAAATCTACATCCTCTAGTAGGGAGTGTGTAGGCCAACGTAGCAGCTGCGCAGAGGAGAGAGGGATCAGTTTGACTTTGGCAGCGAAGGTAGCTAATGGGATGAGAGATCAAGATCAATTGGAGGGAGCCTCCAACTATGTGATCTGGCAGGCAAGGATCATATGTTTTCTAGATGAGCATGATCTCAAATCTTTCATCGATGGTGTAGTAGTTGCCCTCGTGGATGCAGATACATTAAAAGCTTACAAGAAGGATGTGGAAAAAGCCAAGTGTTTGATCCTCGACGGATTGAGGTATAATTTTGTGTCACATTTCTCGCAAAGGGACTACCAACGATATGTGGGATGCCTCGGAGACATTGTATCAAGGATATTCGGAGCAGCGGAAGATGTTCTTGCAAGAGAAGATGTGAAATACAAGAATGTATAAGGGAGAACACATTGATTTTTTCCTTACAAAGCTTCAGTAAACCAAAAATTAATTGGCAGTTGTCGGATCTATGCCTATAGGAACCGAGATGGTTATATTAGCCCTGAACTCAGTTTCATATGAATGGAAAGTCTTTTTCCAGAGCATCCTGGGCAGAGAAAGGTTGCCTGATTGGGAGCAGATGTGGGAAACTCTTTAGCAAGAAGAGATGAGGTGATATATGATCAAGTGAAAACTTGATGGCATCAAAAAAAGTGGTTCAAATCCAAAGGAGGAGGAAGAGAATGTAGCCCTTGCATCTAGTGGGCAGCAGGAGCAATGGAGGCGAAAGAATGATGTCTCAAAGATCAAGTGTTTCCGGTGTGGTGAGATGGGTCACTACGCTACTTATTTTCCTTTCAAGAAGAAGGAAAAGGATGAGAAACATGATCTGCAAGCTGCAACCGCAAGGATCTAGGAGGAGGAGTTTTCCATGATTGCCCGCATATCTCCAGGGGAGAATTGAGGTGATCTAGAACTGTAGTTATAAATAACTGCATTTGGGAAGGATCCTTGAAGAGTCCACTGCTCAGATCAATAACTTGTTACGAGAGCCCAAATCAGAAGTATCAGGATGGACCAATGTCAGTTGGTACAAAGGAGTACTAGAGTGATAGCGCAGTGGTTAGGGAGCACCAGATTATGAGTTTTGTAGAGAATATTTGGTAGTAGTGCAGCAAGGCGTAATGCAAAGTTAGCAGCAGCTTCATAGGGTCAGCGCAGAGACTAGCAGCAATCATATCGTTAGTATGAGATGCATCTTGCTGAACACTTAGTTCAGTAATTTTGGATGTTTTTCTGTTGCAACAACATCAACAGAGTTTCAGTTGGCAGGAGGATGCAGGGCCAAAAGCAACATATATGCAGTGACACAATATTTTATGGGCACCAATCTCAAGAATCAGCAGCATAGAGGGAGATGTTAGGAATTCAGGGTGATGCTTCAACGGGATGCATTACTAGAGCACATTCCTCGCTAAGAGGGAGTGTTGATTTATGGTAGCATTGGATGTTCTCCAAGTCTCAAATTTTGCAAGGATTCTTAGACACATGCATTCCAAAATACCCAAAAAACGTTTTGGGAAATTCCACCCGGCTGGGGTTTTATTAAAATAATCAATTATTTTTAATGGGAGCTTAATTCTAAACTTAGGGAATTAAAATAATTAAAGTATATTAATACAACTAGGTGTGAATCTTCTAGAAAAATACATATATTGAGTCAATATGATCTATGTCTTTTATTATGTTTTAATCTGGGTCGTTGATTATCTAACGAGAAGATTATAAGAAGGACTTCGATGGGAATTTGGAAAAGGACACACCGAGTGGGTCTAGAGATCGATTTTTGAAGTGAGCAGTGCAGAGTAGTCGAAGAGATTATTGAGTTGATTCGATTGCAGTGAGGGGAAGTGATAGTTATAGTTGGAAGATATTTTCCTGAGTCAAGAATTCATCGTAGATAAGTAAGAGAAGAGGATGCAGAAGAGGTAGTGTATCGAGCTACACTTGGCAGTGCAGAGCCACGTAAACACAACACTGATCCTCTAAAGAGATCTGCAATTTTGCTGAGGTTCAGTTAGATCCAGTGTCATAGGGTCGAGGTGTGAGACTGGAGGGAAAGAAGATCAACATCCATCCAACAAAACGACCAGCAGAAGGAGGTGATGCATTCCCCAGCCAGAGTGACGCAGATATGTGCAAATGCAACGTGGGGTTGTCCAGCTCAGTGTTGGTTTAGTATCGGATCTCTAGTGTTAGTGTGCGGAAGTCCTCATTGATTCTATGTCATTTAGATTCTCTGTGGATAACCAAATTTTGGCATCCAGTTGTATTCATAAAAAAATCTTCTTAATAATGCAAACCCTCAGCTGTTGCACCAGTTTTCCCGCATTGAGTTTTCCTGGGGACTTAGTCCAAAAATAACGGTGTCATGTGTATTTATTTTCTTGCTCATATCTTGTTTCCACATTTAATTTCTGCAATTTATTTAGTGAAGGTTGGAGTGTATTTGCTTCAGTATTTACTTGTAGAACATAATAAATAACTTGTATAATTTATCAAGTAGGATAAGTAATATCAGTTAGTTACAATAGGATTCTATGAGTAAGGAATTTTCACATTGCGTAGTGTGCATCTCAGGGGAGGTCGGGTGAAGCTAAGTTGTTTGGTTGGGAAGTTTTTTCAAAAAATGACTGTGCGAGACTAGTGAGATTGGTGTGAGCAATGATGAAATTTGATTATGGTCACACACTTATCATATTTTACGAATCAAACAAAATAGGTCATCCATGACATATAAACAAATCATTCTCCTTTGTGCAACAGAGTTACGACCAGTTGTGACAAGTGTGACACCAAACATGCACTTTACGACAGTCGTGATGACACTTGTGTGACAATGCTCAAAACTTTGGAAATGAATGTAATGAGTACTTACAAGGTTAGAACTACTCATTTACACAAAGGTGACCTCTTGGAACCACCTGAACAGGCTCATACATACGGTGCAATAACCCATCATGCCAAAATACAACACTTTCCCAATCTTGCGAAAGGATTCACAACACTCTAAGAAACCAATAAAATGAACTTCAAATTTTGTGACAATAATGAACAAGACCAAGGAAGAGTCTGAAATTTGGTATAGGCCAAAATTTTGGAGGGGGTTGTAGCAGATACAACACTCTTATAACTTGCTACACTTGTGAAGATGTGATTTTTGTGGATATTTTTACAATTGGATACTAGAGCCTTGTTATGGAGATGTCACTTTGGGATAATCAAGGATAATTCATTGATATATTGTGAGGACATTTATTGTTGAATATATTTTTTTGTTATTGTATGCAATATATTTTCTCGAGTTTCTAATTTCCTTGCCTAAATGCATATCTTTATGTGAAATTTTGGTGAAATTTTGCATGCTTTGATTAAAAAATATTCAGCATCCCTTGAGAACCTCCTAGATATATTTTCTCATGCTTTTATCCATGTATTGAGTGATAGATAGGTTTTTGAAAGAGGAAAACTAAGGTTGTCCCCTTTACCCTCATTTAGGGTTTGATATCTCCATAATAAATCTTCCCTTGGACTCCATTACCCAAGTAGTAGGCATTGGTTTCAACATACATGGTAAAAAAATTACTATAACTTAATTCGTTCATCTTTATCTTAATTTCATCCCTAAAAGTAAAGTCGCTAGGGCTAGGGCATAGGGTTGATTTCAACTAGGGCCAAGTTGTTGGCTAGTTTTGGGGATCTCCTTACTAGTTGTATCGCACAACATCAAATCCTTCCCTTTTGCACGGTTGGAATATCCTCCCCAAGGTTGACAACATAATCCCCTCCAAGACCAAGTCAGCCTAACAGTGAATAAGTCGGCCTAATTAGGTCTATTCGTCCTCCTTGGAATACTATATATAAGAGACCATTCGACCTCATTTGGGGACTCTCTCAGTCATTTGATCAAGAAATCAAGGACAAGAATAAAGAAGGCAAGCGAAGGACCAGAAGGAAGAAGAAGATTAAAAAAAAAATTCTCTCTCTCTCCATATCTCACATGTGCGAAGGAGGCTAGGTTTTTGCAGCTCCAAGGACAAAATTTTTGAACTACAAGGAGAGGGATGAAATATGAATTAAAGAAGTCAACTCAATCATCTACAAGTCTTTGATCAAGAATAAACCCGAGCGAAGGAAGGAGGAAGCCTAAAAATCCCTAAATCACCCACACATGCGAATTTGTAGTAAATTTCTAGAAGGATGGAGTTGCAGAACTGCAGTGACTGATGAAGTTTGTTGTAGGGGTGCGAAGTTTTTTTTTGGGGGTCAAATTTGTGCATTTTGAAGATATTTGACTTAGTTTGACTTGGTAAAGAGAAGAAGATCCTCAAAAAGGTTTACGTGGCCTTAAAAGGATCTTGGTCTTGGAATTCGTCATTTGAATATTCTATAAGAAGATTAGAGATTTTTGTCAGTTTTCCTCTTTAGGAGAGGTTTTGGCCCTGGCTTGCAGCCTACATATTGTGTCCAATTGTTCTATTGATCTTCGCGTTTTGGTAGCTTTTGTATGATAATAATACTACAAGGACAAGGAGGCTACGGTTTATGTAGCTACAAGGAGGCTTTTTTATGTTTTGGTAGCGAAGGAGGCTAGTGTTTCTACGGTTACAAGGACAAAATTTCTGAACTACAACAAAAGGGAAAAAATCTGAAGTAAAGAATTCAAGTCAGTCATCTATGAGTCTTTGATCAAGAAGCATCTCGACTGAAGGAAGGAGGAAGCCTAAAAATCCATAAATCACCCACACGTGCGAAGTTGTATTAAATTACTGGAAGGCTGAGTTGCAAGACTGCAGTGAATGCTGTTTTTTTTTTTGCAGGGGAGCGAAGTTTGTTGTTGGGGGTCGAAGTTGTGCATTTGGAAGAGATTTGACTTAGTTTTATTTGGTAAAGAGAAGCACATCGTCAAAAAGGTTGACTTGGTCTTCAAAGGGTCTTTAGGTTTAAGGGTCCTGGAATGCATCATTGAAGATTCTATAACAAGAGTAGATTTTTGTGGGTTTTCCTCTCTAGTAGAGGTTTTGGCCCTGGCTTGCAACCTACATCTTATGTCCATTTGTTCTATTGATCTTCATGTTTTGGTAGCTTTTTTATGATAAGAACACTATAATAAATAGAGAAGAAGAAGCTAATCATAAAGAAAAGTAAAATAATATCACAAGCAGTTATCAAGTTAAAGAGAGATTCACTTCAATTGTAGCCCTATTGATTTCTAAACATGGTATCAGAGCTAAGGTTGACAAAGGGAATAATGAATATCACTACATCCTTGAAGACGTCATTAAAGTTCTCATTGGAGCATATTTTTCAAGAAGACAAAACATCTCAAGAAAGGTATCAAAGCATTTGGGGGTCTCTTATTTTATATCAAGAACTATATGACCAAGACCTTCCCTACAAAGGATTTGAATGAATGATTATTCTCAAATTTTACAAGTACTTTTGAATATGACAACATATGGCTGATTGAAAGTGGAGCATCTATACATATGATAGGTGAAAATGGAAAACTAAAAACCCTATCAAACGGAATATGTTCTCATTCATTCGAGCTTGGAGATAAAAATATCTATGCAGTAAGAGGAATTGGATTAACCATGTTGGAGCTAGAAGATGAAGGAAACATACATCTCAACAACATCTTATATGCCCCGGGTTTGAAGAAAATTTTACTTTATGTTTCATGTCTAGAAGATAAAGGAGATATAATTGTTTTTGTTGATGGAAAATTTATGGTATGGGGTAAGGGATCTAGAATTAATAATGCAAAAATCATTGGAATTAGTGAGGGTAGACTCTACTGATTACTTACACCTATCTCTTAAGCCTCGTCTCACCTTGAAACCATTCCATGTGAAATTTAGCATAGAAGGTTTGGACACATTCATTACAAAATCTTACCATCTTTAAACTCAATTATTGTGAATGGCATCCTTGAACTAAAGGAAGAGCATGATGGAATTTTTAAGGGATCCACGTTAGGAAAAAATGTGAAGGAACCTTTTGGAAGCAGTACTATAATATTTAAGTAAATTATAGATCTCATTCACTCTAATGTTTGTGGTCCTATGGCTACAAAATCCCTAAGAGGTCATTTGTACAATATTACTTTCATTGATGACCTCTCAAGAAAGACTTGGATTTATCTTCTTAAATATAAGGATGAAGTATTTGATAAATTTCAAGAATTCAAGACAGAAGAATAGAATCTTATAGGAAGGAAAATAAAAGTGCTAAGATCTGACAATGGAGGGGTATACTGATCAAAAGAACTCATTGCTTTCCGTAAGTAGGCTAGAATTAAGGAGTTGATAGTTCCATACAACCCTGAACAAAATGGAGTAGAAGAAAGAAAGAATCATGCAATTGAAGAATGTATTAGAGATATGTTGCATCATCAAGACTTACCTCAATTTCTGTGGGGTGAAGCATCCAAAACAAAAATCTATATTAAAAATTGAAGTCCTCATAAGATACTTGACAACATGACTCCTAAAGAAGCGTTTACCGGAAGAAAACCATGTGTAAATCATCTCTGGATATTTTTCTTCCCTATATACATTCACATTCCAAAAGGTAAGAGGAATAAATTGTATCCTACAAGCATGAAATGAATATTTGTTGGTTATAGTGCCTCGTCAAAGGAATATAGAATTTACATCAAGGAAGGTCACCGAATTTAAGTAGAGATGTGATTTTTGATGATAAAATTGCCTACATGAAGTCTAAAGATCCCCCTATTTATTTTGATGATGAATATCTACCAATATTTGTAGAATTTCCAAGGGAAGAATAAGATATTAAACCTAATTTTGAAGAAGAAGGGACCCAGTAAACTTGTGGAGCAAGTCATAATCCTTGAATCTCGTAAGAGACCTGCTTGGTTAACATCTACTCTTCTAGAAGCATAAGGACATGTTGCAGCTAAAGGAACATGCAGGGAAAGTAAAAAGACAAAAAGATATTCAGGGTGTGAAACCTATATGAAAAAATTGATTGAAGAAGAACCATCCTCTTTTGAATAATTTGTCAAACATCAAGAAGGGAAAGATACTATGAAAGAATAATATCAATCTATAATGAAAAATGGATTTTTTGAAATTGTTCCAAAGTCGAATGACAAATCTGTTGTAACTTCCAAATGGTCCTACAAGATAAACATGTAGTAGATGGAAGCGTTGACAAGTGCAAAGAAATTTTTTTCCCATGAGTTTTTGTCAAAGAGAAGGCATCGCCTATGAAGACGCATTTGCTCCTACAACTAGATACACAACAATAAGATCATTAATCTCTTTGGAAACAACTATGGGATGGAACATCCATCAAATGGATGTCAAGGAAACTTTCTTGAATGGTACCATTGTGAAGAAGTATATATTGAAAAACTCTTGGGATTTGACGTACATAGTAGACAAACTCAATTTTGCAGGCTGAAGAAGGCACTTTATTGCTTTAAACAAGCCCCTAGGGCTTGATATGCTAGAATGGATACATATCTACAAAGAATTGTTTTTTCAAGAATTTATGCAGATCCAAATATTTATATCAAAGTGCTGAAGGATGAACTAGTGATCATTCTTATATATGTGGATGACTTACTAATAACAAGTGTGGAAAGTCATATTCAAGAATTTAATAAACAATTGGCAACATAATTCGATATGATGGATCTAGGGCTTATTCATTATTACTTGGGGTTGGAAGTTTGGCAGAAATCTGGAAAAATATATCTAAGTCAAGGAAAGTATGAATTAAGATGATAAATTTTTTTGGCATGATGGATAAAAAACCAATGACAAGTCCCATGATCACCAATATGAATATATTGAGAATTTCATAATTAAGACTCGTAGATCCCACAACTTATAAAAAATTGGTTAGCTCTTTGATTTATCTTGTAAATACACGTACGGATATTTATTTTGCAATGAATATTCTTAGTCAGTTTCATATGGAGCCTAGGAATGACCACTGGATAGCAGCCAAACATATATTGAAATACCTGTGAGGGACAATACATTATTGCCTGAAGTATGATGGAAAGAATAATATCGATATAATGGGATATACCAATTTAAATTGGGGAGGAAGTGAGACTAATGGAAGAAGCAATACTAGAGGATGTTTTAGCTTAGGATCCTCTATGATATCATGGATGAGGAGAAAGCAAGAATCATTTTCTTTAAGTAATGTTGAATTTGAATATATCGTAGCATGTGAAGTTGGTAGAGAATTTTCTTGGTTAAGGAAGTTTCTATTTGATTTGTTTAAAGGAATGATGGGCCCTACAATTATACATTGTGATAACACAAGTTACATAAGGTTGTTTGAAGACCCCATATTCCATGAAATATCAAAGCATATAAACAACAATTATCATTACATGCAAAAATTGGTGCAAGTTGGGGTGGTAAAAATACAGTATATCTCCACCAATGAGGAGGTAGTTGACATTTTTACAAAATCTCTTTCTAATAAGAAACTTGTGTATTTAAGAAGCAAGCTTATACTAGTTGATATTTCCTCCCTAGCTAAGAGGGAGCGATAGAAACATCATTATTTTTTTCAGATTATGAAGAAAGAATGGAGGATTGGGTAAGCATCAAAAAACTAATAGTCTATAGAGGATGAGGTAGGGAATCCAATAGGTAAGACTAGTCAAAGAGGAGATTCCTTGAGGATGTATAATTCCAAGAAAGGAATGGTCCTAAAAGGACATACCTTGTGAACATATGGATAGGGTATGTTCCTTGAGAGACAATGATGAGGTTGTCTATAAATCATTGTCTCCCCAACATTGTGCTCTAATCTAGTGGAGAGATAGAATTTTTAGTCAAGGCCTTGCTATATGACAATGTTGGTTGATATGATCAGATACACTAATATAATCTGAAAAAATAACTTATGAGACGGCTTACCAATATGACTCTTCTTATGAGAATTCTTCAGTAAGAGAATTTCCATGTACCATCTATGTATTATGAATATCTCCCTAGTTAAGAGGGAGTGTTGAAATTTGTAACTAGGTTCGGTCTTCATAATAATTTATGTACTCTTGATCTTATGTATTTGATGTAAAAAGAAAAAGAAAATAATTATTTTTATTTTTATAGCCTGGGTTTCATGCTCAAGTTTAATTTATTCTAATTCAAAGCACCCATTATGTGCTTCTAGGTTTTTTCATAGAGTCAATAATTCATAAGAGTCATTTTCATATGTATTAGACCATATTGCGCATTACGGTAACAACTCAAAAAAATCTGTTTTGAGTCAAAAAATGTTAAAATACCCCTCCAATGCCAACGCGGCCTAGTAGTGAAGAAGTCGACCTAATTAAGGTTATTAATCCTCCTTGGAAGCCTATATATAAGAGATAATTCAAGCTCATTTGGGGACTCGCTCACTGATCTAAATGAAGTATGTTAGTGTTGTTGTGCCAATTCCTCCTTTAGATTTTGAAAACAATGTCTTATGTGTGCTTAAGGGTTCAAGTTCTCTTGCAAGTTATTGAGTCTCATGTGTGTTTTTCATGTTAATTTTATGAACAATTTAATATAAAAGAAAAGTTGAATAATATCAAATAGTACATCACCATAAAACACATCAACACAGGAATTTGATGAAGGAGTTCACCCCTCCTGGGCTACATCTCCTTGGTCTAACTTACATGGCTTGGGCCTCTATATTATGCTCAAATTTGCAAACTTATGTGTTTACAATGCTTTTCTACTCCTGAAACCTGCACCAATGAGTCCAGAATGCCCAAAAATGGTCATCTAGCCTCTTTATGCTCCTGATTTGGTCGAAAACTCCAAAATTTATGACCTCTAATAGTTTGTCCACAAAACTTCTGCCTAAATTTAGCTAACTGGAGATAAAGCGGGCTAGTTGGCACTAAAGTGGTAGTTTCACTAGATTTGGCGGACCGCCAAACTAATCCATATTAATTTTAATAAATTTCATTAACGTTAATTGAGCAAGTTTAACGCTTAATATGTACTTAGTGGCAAATCCATTTTATCAATAATAAATGAGGATTAGCATTTTAATAAACTCGGATTAATGTTAACCTACACGCTTAAGGTTTAGGCTCCGCCAGTGGTCATATGTGTTGGTCACGTGTATTGGGGGTTGGCCCCCACTTCCCTCTTGGTGGACTTTACAAAACATAAAACAATGTGCAAAACTTATATGGTTAAGATCTAATGCATGGTGTGGCATTGGCGGGGTGAAGGTCCTGTGTTTGACCCCCGCCAACCCTTACGGTCCTTCAAACAAAATTTTACACCACCATGAAGGGGGGGCACGTGGTGGCCCTCGGCTGAGCCATGTGTACTCTCCCCATTGGCCCTTCCAAAAACCAATCACAAATTTCCAAATCACCACAAATTTGAACCAACCAACAACTGCCACTTGGCAGTCTCTCATTAGCCAGAGGAAATTCACCGAAATTGACCTTGCCCAATCAACATGCCACGTCAGTAGTAAAAATTGTTGAATAGTGTTAATTTTGGGAAACTAGATCCAAACTCCATGTTGTGTTGCTCATATGAAGATGCCAATATTTTTATTATATTCCTCTTTCGCAGAGGTACAAGATCGATCTAAAGATCATCTTGGTCGAATGAGCAGAGCATTTATTTTGAATTAATTCCACTTATGTGCAAGGTCGGCCAGAATTGTAATGTAGGCTTGGAGCCCTAACAGATATGTCACACGCCCTAACATATGGATATATATTGGTCAACGTTGGAGGTCATTTTCAACATCACTCATCACATACTTCATCTTGTATCTGATTGGTTCGATCACACATTTGGAGGCTTCTCTTCTCTCACACGTGGGAAACAACAACTAGGGTTTTTTATCTGATCTAGGGTTTCAACGCAGCTTTGACTAGCGTTGAATTTGGTCAATGCTTGGTCAAATTGGCCTCAAACTCTCCCAAAACGTTGATCTTTGTAGTCCACATTTTTTGGCACAAAAACCGAGGTTGGACATTGACCTTTGACCTTGCTGCGTTGAATTTTTGTTGCTGATGTTTTGCGTTGACCGTTGACTAGAAAGCGTTGACTTTTATTGACTTTGGGTTGATTGTTGTAGAGCTGTCTTGAGGGGTTGTGTGACACTTCTGGTTGGCTCACCGTAAGGAGACTTTGCTAGTTAAAGCATCTTGTTGACCGACGTAACACACCACAACACATATATTTTGTTGATCAAGTTAAGCGTATTTTTGGCTTGTCTTCCGTCGATCTATTGGTATGTTCTATCAGCATTTTTCATTCATGTTTATGTGATTTCTATTTGGTATCTAGTTTAAAGTAAAGTTGCATCAATCATATAACATCTACAAAAAAATACATGGTTTCAGACCTAAGGTGAAGACAAATCCCAATGTTGTATTAATAGCAATCACCGAAGAAGTAGTACTTGTCATGGACTCATGAGTACGTCAAATTATAATGGCTTCAAAGCTGATGACAATTTGATTGGCAAGTCTAACTTTCATTCTTGGAAGATGTCTTTGGATTGGATCTTGGAAGATCAAGATGTCATGGACTATGTGTAGGGTAAAATCCAAGATCCTCCATCATCTGCACATGTTTCCACCAAGACAAAGTATAGAAAAGGAGAAATCTAATCTAATCTAATCATCCAGGATTCCATCCATAAAAGTTTGGTTTTTTACATCTCTGATCTGGGAACATCTAAGGAGATGTATGATAATTTGGTCAATATGTTCAGGGCCAACAATGCAAATTAAGTTCTTTTCTTTAAGAACCAATTGAATAATCTCAAGAAAGGAAGGGAGGAATCTGTTCAATCTTATTTTCTGAAGTTGACTGAAATCAGGAATAATCTTCTTGCCATTGGGGAAACAATAGCTGATCGAGAAATGGTTATCACCACACTTGGAGGTCTCTCCTCTAAATGGCATGTATTCCTTACTACCATTCTCAATAATAATGTGATTCCTAATTTTGACGAAGTATTGTCGAGACGCTCTCAAGAGGAAACAAGAATGATGGAATATGAAAATGAAGGTAATGCTTCCTTCACCGCTCATGCTAAGAAGAAGAACAATGGTGGTCTGAGGAACCATGGAAGAGCAAGGGGTCGTGAAAATAAAGGAAGATGTTACACATGTAACAATATTGGCCACTATACTAGAGAATGTCCTAATAGAATGGATTCTCACGGCGATGATGACAACAACAACAACAGGAATGGAAATCAAAGGAAAAATAGGTTCAAAGGAAAGAGGAAGGCTCCCTCTGGTCGCAATGGAAATGGGAAACCTTTCAAAAGGTCAATAAATTCCAGGTCTGTGGAATCCAATGTTGTTGATGATAAAAAAAATGAATTCATTCTTGTATCTACCCTCTCTGCTGCATCTCCACCTAACACCTTGAATGTCTGGTTGATTGATAGTGGTGCTTCAAGGCATCTCACTAGGTTTAAAGAAGCACTTTCTAATTTGATCGAGAAGGACACAAATATGAAATTATCCTTGGAGATAATGCCACCTATCCTGTGAAAGGGACAGGAACTATGACCCTCCATCTATCTCAAGGTCAAGTCCTTCACTTGCAAGATGTACTATATGTACATGATTTGAAGAAGAACCTTTTTTCTATCGCAGCCATGGAAGACAAAGGTTTTAAGGTGGTGTTCGTCGATGGAAAGGTACGCATCTGGAAGAAGAGTTTCAAGGAAGCTCTCACGATTGGGTTTAGAGTTGATACACTCTACTAGCTTGGAGGAAGTCCATTGGGGGCTATGACATGTGATACTATTCGTCAAACCGAACTATGGCACTGGAGGTTTGGACACCTTCAATACAAATCCCTTCCCGAAGCAAGGAAGGTGGTGACAAGGATGCCCAAATTCAAAAATGATCATGAAGGTGTATGTCAAGGTTGTGCCGAAGGAAAGAATACAAGGGGACCTTTCCCCTCAAGTGTCACAAAGACATATGATTTCTTGCAATTGATGCATTTTGATCTATCTGGTATGCTGCCTGTGACATCTTTGAGAGGATGTTCTTATTATATGAAATTTATAGATGACTTTTCTTGCAAGACCTGGATATACTTCTTGAAGAAGAAGGATGAAGCTTTCATGTGGTTTCGTACTTTTAAAGCCTTGGTGGAAAATCAAACAAGGAAGAAGATCGATATTTTGAGGACCGATAATGGCACTTAATATGAGATGAACGAGTTCAATAAATTTTGCAGAGAATCTGGCATCAAGAGGGAGACCACAACCGTATATACTCCTGAGCAAAATGGTGTTGCTGAAAGAAATAACATGACCATTGTGGAAGCTGCTTGTGCCATGCTATGTGACTAAGGTCTTCCGAAGTTTCTATGGGGTGAAGCTGCGAACATTGTTGTGTACATACAAAATTGATGCCCACATTCTGCTCTGGACTCCAAAACTCCCGAAGAGGTTTTCTCTAGTAAGAAACCCGATGTTTCTCATTTTAGAGTTTTTGGTTGTCCCGTTTATTTTCATGTGCCAAAGGAGAAGAGAAGCAAGCTGGATGCTTCTGAGAAGAAGTGAATGTTTGTAGGCTACAGTGAAACTTCGAAGGCTTATAAAGTCTATGTGCATATTCAAACAGAAGTGGAAATTTTCCACGATGTTACCTTTGATGAAGACGCTTCCCTCAGGAAAGTGATAAATCTTTTGAACTCTGAGGAAGATCATGATGTAAGATTTGGGAATCAGGAAGAACCAAAGGATGAAATGATGTTTGATGTTGAAGGACTGATGGACCCCATTGATCCACCTCCTTCAATGAAGCAAACACCCTCATGGCTCTAGGATACTCTCGAAGATGATGAGAGAAATATGGCCCCAAGGGGGACATTCCGTGAAAGAACGAAGCCAAATAGATACCACGAGTATCTAGCATCCAAGAGTACAATCGCACTATCTGAGCCTAGATATTTTGAAGCAGTCATCTAGCATCAAGTCTGGAAGGATTTTATGCACAAAGAGTATGATTCCATTATGAAGAATGATGTTTCGGATGTGGTTCCGAGACCGGAGGACAAAGCTATTGTCACCTTGAAATGGCTCTATAATATCAAGCATGGATCTGATGGTAGTGCTGAAAAGTTCAAGGCAATATTGGTTGCCCGAGGCTTCTCTCAAAAGGAAGGTGTATACTATGATGATATATTTTCACCTGTGGCCCAATATACCACCATCCAATCTATTATTTCCCTTGCTGCTACGCAAGGATAGAATCTTCACTAGATGGATGTGAAGACCTCTTTTATGCATGGTTCGATAAAGGAAGAGGTGTATTTGGAGCAACCTCTGGGGTTCTAAGTCAATAATAGAGAATCTCACGTATGCAGGTTGAAGAAATACCTCTATGGGTTGAAGCAAGTCCCCAGGGCTTGGTACAAGAAGATAGATAACTACTTGATGAAGTTGGGCTTTACTCGTAGTAATGTTGATCTGAACCTTTACTTCAAGGTTGATAAGAAAAAAATCTCATTCTGGTTCTCTATGTGGACAATCTCTTCTTGACAGGTGCTGAACCTCTCATTCATCAGTGTAAGAGGGAGCTCACGAGGTCTAACAGATACCTGGCGAGATTTTCCTTTCTCAAGGAAAATACATTGTGAAGCTACTGGAAAGATTTGGAATGGTGGAGTGTAATTCCGTGTAGACATTGATGGAGCTCAACTTTAAAAGTTGAGTGGAAACGCTACTAGGCCCTGATTTTCTTAGTGAACACTCGTTCGGACGTATGTTTTGCAGTGAACACTCTGAGTCAACACATGGTTGATCCTCATCACATTCACTGGGTTGGTGCTAAGAATATTTTGAGATATATTCGGGGCATGATAAACCATGGGCTGAGATACATTGCCGAAAGTTTGAGACTCCATGGATATACTGATGCCGATTGGGTTGGCAGTGTGTTGGATTGCAAGAGAACATCTGGATGCTACTTCACACTTGGGTCTGCTTTGATATCTTGGATGAGCAAGAATTCGAAGTTGGTGGCTTTAAGAACTGCGAAGGCCGAATACATGGCAGCGAGTATGGCCTGTTGTGAAGTTGTTTTCTTGCAAAATCCCTTCAATGATTTGTTCGGGCATGTGCTAGATACTATTGTTATCCTTTGTGATAATCAGAGTGGGATTCATTTGTCAGAGAATCCTGTGTTCCACGATCGATCCAAGCATATTGATATTAGGTACCACTTAATTCGGGATACGATATAGCGAGGCGTCGTAAGGCTCGATCATATAGGAAATAATGAGCAGGTCGTGGATTTTCTCACAAAGCTTAGGGAAGGTCAAGTTCCTAACCTTCCGTGAGAATCTTGGAATCATGGAACGACCCTATGTTGAGGTTCATGTTGGACGATGAGCTCTGGGAGCTCCAAGGGGCTTTGGGGATAGGAGTCCTGGAGCTATAAGAAACCACAGGGCTAGGCTTTCTGAACCTTTTCGGTGCACTTTTGCACCACCGTTATGATATTGAGTTGGTTCACCTCTCTTTGATCTGTAACCCATTGTTACACAACATTTTGTCACCATCCCTACAATCCTCGTCCCGCACATTGGAGGACCATTTCTATGACTTATGTGAAGTGTCATGCCTTGAAAAAAGTGTCATTGCATCATTTCCATGAGGAGAAAATTTCCTCTGTTGACTTTTCCATGAGCAGACCATCAAAAACACATGATTTTGGATGGGTGCTGGTAGACCATTATGGCCTCGCGCCGATGAAGGAAATTAACACTGAGCCCCATGCCCATTGGCACTTTGTCCCAGTGAGCTGCCCACGCCGATATGTTTTTGGAATGTTTTTTAAATATAGAGGCGAAGTTTCCATGCTAACTACTTTGTCAGCGAGTCAGCCTCGGTTGTTCGACTGCATAACCATGAACACCTTCCTTTAGCCTCTTGTTTCCACCTTTTGGGGGAACCTCCCAAAGTATAAGGCCTCCCTTCCACCATTTGAGGGATCTCGACTTCCTCCTCTCCTTCTATAAATAAACCTATCTCACATTGATGTGGCTAGCTGAAGAGGAATTTTTGAACATTCTACTGAAATAGTCTGATAGCTAGTGAGATAGAGCAGAGAGAGAGACCCTCATCGAGAGAGAGCTTAGTTTTGCCTTGCCACGTCCAAATTCCCTGACGAATTCTCGAGACGCACTTTGACTAGACCCGCACCCGCTGAAGGAGCCTGCGACGTCAAGGCTCTGGTTGTAATCTCTTTCTTTCTCTTAATATATGCATGATTGATGTTTTGGTTCCCGTCTTATGTTGATGTGATTCATGTTACGCAATACGTTTAATCTTCCTTGATTGATTAGCTAGTTATGAATGAAATTATTATCATGTATGTTGATTTTGTCCTTTGATCTTTGTGCAGGCACCCGTATACCATTGCTGAAGGATCGCGATGTGTCGGGACAAATATCGGGAGACCTTCGCTGCAGCTACAATGATCTCGTTGTATCGCAGGTAGGACAATCTATCCCAACTCATTTCATTCGTTAACTAGGAACCAACACATTAGCATTTCCTCTTACTACTAGACCCACCCTAGGGCTAGAGGGATTGCCTCTGTCCGCAAAGGGGATTTACCTACATAACAAGTTGGCGACTCGGATGGGGATCAGTTTATGTTTGTCGTCTCATTGTTTGCTAAGAGTTTGCCTTGTCGAGTCAAATTTGGCTGTTTGATTGCTTTTATGCCTTGCTTTGCTTGCTTGACTATTTTGAATCCTCTTGTTCAGCTCCAGAGTGTCAAGATTGACCTCTTCTCAATGGTTTTATCCTTTTCCCATAGTTTTTTGGCTTGGCGCATTTTTTCTTTGAACAGTCATGCCAATTGGCACTTGTTGCTTTTGTTACAAGTGCGTCAAACCTTGTTAGGTGCGGATTACAGCCTAACAGGCACGTCGAATCCTGTAGGATTTGGTTTGACCTTCTTCCTAAGTTTTTGTCAGTAGTTCTTGGCTCTAGGTTACTTATTTTATTTTCAATTGGTCTTTTGGGATTGTTTTGACTCTGTAGTCTCGGTTTTTCTCAACTATTTGTCCATTATCTCATCAGTGAATTTTTGTAGCCCTAGGGTTTCTAGGTCTTCTACTATTTGTTCGGCCTTCTCCTCACTGAGCCTTATGATATGGATCCGAGTCACTTTGATCTTTGTTATTTCAATTCGTTGATAGATTGTGTTAGTCTTTCTTGATTCTTCGTGTATTTGGTCTGTTGGATGATCGCTTTTGTTTTCATTTGACTCTCCATTTCGTCACTTCAAGCATAGGTCACATTGCTCGTTTGGATCGTTTTGAAATCCTTTTTGTTGCTTGAAAGAGTGCATCCTTATTTTGAGTGTGTTTTATGTTTGTATTGCATTTGATTTATTCGCATTAGATCTTTACATTTGTAGTGCTCAAAACTTGTGTTCGCTTTTATTTTTTGTGTAATAGTGCATTGTGTGTTTCATTCATCTAAAAAACAAAACAAAAAAATTGCATTCTTTCGTTTGAATCATAAATGAAAATTTCTTTTGCATAACTAGCTCTTAATGAACTAGGAAAAAGTTTTTGTTTTCTTGTTTGGTTGTATTAGATGCATTAGTGAAATTCTTCTTGCATTTTCATTTATTGCTACTTTGTTAAAATATTCCTATCCTTCTCTTAGTTAGCATTCATCAAACGAAATTATGCTCTTTTGCATGTAGTGTGCATTTAGGAATTCAAGATCACATTCGGTAGGGCCTTGAAACTGAAACATCAATTCAAGATCAACCTTAAAATCAATTCAATCAATATAAGGAAGCATTGAAACCTAATGCTAATATTTTAGAGGTCTAAGCTAGTGACGTGTTTCGGCGTCATTAAACCTAGTAGCTCTCATTCTCCATCTAGCTTTAGACAGCGCTAGTACAAACTTGTGCTCCCCGTACCATCGCGTATATAAAGGGATACCCTCATAGGTTGCAATCCTTTATCCGTAGGAAGTCGAGTATGTCGCCCTGTAATCATGATACACCGAACAAAGCATTCGGGGATACTACCTGCACGTACGTCAAGTCCTTGGTAATTTCTCTTTCATTTGATC
The DNA here is from genome assembly GCA_034641835.2 of Pinus albicaulis. Taxonomy (NCBI): domain Eukaryota; kingdom Viridiplantae; phylum Streptophyta; class Pinopsida; order Pinales; family Pinaceae; genus Pinus; species Pinus albicaulis. The sequence goes on from CM076578.1 coordinate 1,288,001,029, forward strand.
ACCAAGGTGTATATGGAAGTTCACAAAAACTTGGTACACCCTCTTGCTTAGATTACCTGAGTAGTCATTTTGGTCTTTTTGTGACTCTCTAAAAGTGAAAAGATCATCGAGCTATTGTCCTTTCATGCTCGTTTCAACCTGTAAGTGATAGAGTCACCTTTTTCCTATTTCTCGACTCTTAAAATATGAAACGGCAGAGTTTTGTTTCAATGTTTTAAAATATTAACTACCCACGAAATATTCTCGTTTAAAGTTATCTTCCTTAGTGTTTTTGTTTTAGGGTTGTTTCCAATGGTAATGTTTTCTTATTTTACCAACCAAGGAATCCCCTTCGAAGGGAATCCTGGTCCTTTTCCCGCTTTTGGGAATGTTGGTGCTCCTTATATGGCGACATTATCCCTTACTGGGTTAACTGTTGGTTTTCCTGTATGGTTATTCTCGACCTCTGTCATCTCGAGTATTCTGCCCTCTGTACAACCATCCCCTCCACCTAAGAAACATCATGTTGATTCTAAGGTGGACCTCTCCCTTTCTTCTCCTATTTCTTCATCCTTCTCTTCCACTTCGCCTAGTGAAAGTCTGGATTCTAGTAACTCAGTGGCGAAGAAGAAGAAGATGAAGAAGATGAAAAAGAAGAAGTCAGATAAGAGAGAGGCCAACTTTGCGGCTATTGCGCCTCAGACACCTTCCATTGATAACCCATCCAACCTTACACGGAAATTCAAATTCCCTTGCATGTTGTGCAAAGGTGACCACTTTCTTCGAGAATTCCCTAGCATTTCCAAGGTACTTGAAGCATGGTCTGACGGTAGTCCGTCGTTGCCTTTGGCTTTTGGAAGTCATATTGGTGGCACATCTTCAACTACCCATGATAAGATTCATAAGAAATAGGGTAAGATTACGAATCCCTGCAAGTTGTGTGAAGGGCATCATCCCATTCACCTTTTTCCATACATGGATGAAGCCACGAGAGTGTTGGAAACCCTACAGTTTTTGCACCCTGCCTGCCAGTTGGTTAACAGAAGCTTTCTTCGAGTCCTCCACTAGTTGATTCAATGATCAGTCAAGAGTCATCCTTGGTCGATCCTGTTCCCTCAGAAATTAAAATTCATGAATCCATTCCTGACCAACCATTGGTCATGGAATCAGTCGATCTAATACCGCCTATGGTTCATTAGGTATTTTCCGTCGAGAGTGGGTCTCATTCCCCTCATGTTCTTCTTGTTTCTTCAGATTCCTCGGACTTGGAAAAATATCCTCCCATCCCTGTGACTCAAGAAGTTTCTCTTCCTGTTCCCATGACTGTGTTCCAGGAGGATGTTCCTCTTGCTCCAATAACACCAGGGGATGACCATCTCAGTTCAATGGTACCCCCTCTAAGTAGTTTGGTCACTTCCTTCGGTTGGAGTCGATTTACGGGATACCGCCTTCCTTCTTATGTGCCTTTTGATATCACAGTACAGGCCTTCAATATGGTTGTACCTAGCATAGTTATAGATGAAGGCACTTTTTTTATTGTTTTGTATTCAACTACTTGGCAAGCTTTTGGTTCTCCACTGCTTGTGCTTGTTACGCAAAATCTGTTGGCCTTTAACAGAGGAACCAGTCAACCGTTAGGGATCCTTCCGAAGTTGCCTATCACTTTGGGGGGGGGGAAACCGTCTATATAGACATGATGGTTGTTCCAGGCCCCTTGGATTTAAATTCACTCTTGGGGCATGACTATGATTATGCCATGGGTGCACTTGTCTCCTCCCTCTTTCGTGTGATCTATTTTCCACACAAAGGTCGGATTGTGACCATTGATCAGCTTTCGTTCTTTGGTCCTGGGGTGGCAGCTGTTGCACTTAAAAACTGTCACCTTGACATTCTGCTGACTGTATGAGCTCATTAACACTCATACATACCTCCTCTGCAAGTCTTACAACCTTTACTCCTCATGTCAAACCCTAAAACAGGAGAAAAAACCCTAAAAAGATCAAAAACCCTGGGTACATAGGTAATGTGAGGCTTACTTGCGTTCCTGGCTAGGGTACGCAGGTAATGTGAAGAGAAACTGTGTTCTAGAACACATTTTTCTAGTGTTATGCCTGCGTACCCCCTCCAAAGTCAAAAAAGCGAGGAACAAAAGTTAAAAATTTGATTTGAGTTCAATTCTAGAAGCTTCTAGATGAGATTTTTTTGGGATGAGTACGCTCTAATAAGGTTCATGCATCCCACACCTTAAGGAGCTAATCCCTTGATGTGAGGAGCCTATCCCTTTGAAGGAGGATTCTATCCCTTCAAAGGTGGAACCCTAACCTCCTCATCTGCTCTATAAAAAGAGGCATTGGGTAGCCTCAAAGGGAGTTCAAGCTTTATGTGTAATTGAGTTGAAGTGCTGTTGAGATTTAGACTTCTTTCTACTAAGATTTTGAGAGGAAAGATCACATACCTCTATGTGCTCCTGGAGGAAGAGTACAAGACTTATAAAAGTAGAGGAGACTCCTGCTTTGGACCCCGAGAAGGCCTATTCAAACATCAAGGCTAAGGTTGTAAGGTTCTTCTGTTATTTTAAGATTAATACAATCAAGTTTTGTTTTTCACAATAAATTGTCGTTCGATTGTTTATTTCAATAAGCTGTTGTTTGATCATTTATTTCATAGATTCCTTGATCACTATGATAGGTATGTTTTATAATTATTTGTTATACAGGTGCTATTTAATATTTGCTTGCTTGTGATTGCGGGATTTTTTAAGACGACACTTTGTTGCGACAAAAGACGACACTTTGTTGCGACGAAAGAACTATTGTTGCGATGGAAGAACTCTTGTTGCGACGGAAGGACTATTGTTGCGACGGAAGAACTCTTGTTGCGACGGAAGGACTATTGTTGCGACGGAAGAAATACTAATGCAACAGAAGCTTTACAGCTGCAAATAAGCATTTGGATCTAAGGTAGGATCAACACCTTCATAGCATTTATTTGTAAAATGAATATATTTAGAGAAAGATAAACTTAGTTGTTCGTTTTTTGCTAGATTGTCTTCTGACACTAGGGAAATCGATCTTGTCCGCAAGATCGATTTATTCGGCCAACAAATTGGCAACTCCACTGGGGAAAGAACTCGTTTTGATTTTCCTTTGTTTTGATTTGAGAAATTTATTTTTTCTGATTTTTGATTGATTTGTACGGGCTTGGGTAACTTAGATTTACTTTTCTTTGAAAAATTTTGAAGTCTTTTTTGTTTTCTTGAACTTTTCTGGGGACCGCACATTGTTGCAGACCCTGTTAAAATTCTTGAAAAACTTAGATTTCTCCTTCCAGTTTGAGTTTAGATTTAATTTAGGATTCTTAGCATCTACCCAGATCTGTATTTTTCTTTCAAAAAGCCTTGTTTATGAGTTTCTTTCAGCAAATTTTTCATCTCATCAATCTCCATTAAGTTAATTGGGTGTTTTGAGTCTCTTTTTTGAGAAATTCTTAATTCGATTTCCTTTGGTCATTACTTAGAGGTTTGTCTCAGTCTTTTCACAATTATGTATGAGTGTTAATCGCCTTTGAGTGTTTTTATTTTTTGATCTTTGGAACTCTCACCCAATTTTCTTTACTTTCACTTGATTGGTTCTTAGATTACATTAGAATCATCTTGTGTTTGAGAATTCTCTTGTATAGATCACATTTGCATAATTATAATTCTCATTTTCAGAATATGAGTGAATTGTGCATAGATTACAACTGCATAGTTTATATTCTGAAAAATCAATCGTAGATTTAGATCAGTTTTCTTTGATTTGAATTTAGATGTTTTTATGCTTGTTTTAAAAACACAAAAATAAAAATTGTTTTGGAATTGATTTGCATTAGTTTTTCTTGATGAAATTAGTGCATTAGAGAATTTGTTATATTTTCTCTTAGTGATCAATTTTTGCATTGTTGGAAGTGAATGGAAACTCTCTCCTTACTTTAGTTAGGATTCATCGAATTGAAAGATTACATTATCATATTCGATTGCATTCAGTTTTGGTTCGGGTCATAACACCATTGGTTTCATATCCATTTACCCTTTTGAGTAATAACAGCCTAAATAACACAGCGCTTAATTAAAATTCATCTAGTAATTTTTACATTTTTAGGGCTCTTTCCACCAATCTAGCTCAGGATTAGTGCCTTGGAATAGGTTTTAGTTAACTTTCCAAAGCAACTAAAAAAAACAAGTAGATAAATCTTGCAGTAGGAAATAAATCCAATTGTAACTGGTACATTCTGGGAAGCTTCTCTTAAAGGAGTTACTCACGAGATCATGTCCAAACCTTTGAGACAATCAATTCTATTTCATCGGGGAAGATAGAAGATCTGCGTGCATTACAAACGGTAAACCTCGGATTAACCATTGACGAGGAGCCTGGGGTCACTTGTTGGTAAACCTCGGATTGACCATGTCGAGGAGTCTTCAAGGGGATTGAGCTTTGTTACTCTGCCCTTACGCGTAGAATCGAATCGTAGACTGTTCCCCCAGTTGTATTTGTTGTTGTTGGTAACCTTAGTGTCCATAAACTTAAGATTATTGCCTAAGGTGATGGTGAAGGAAATATCTCACTATACCTGGAGCAGATGTCGACTATACTCACTTGGACTCTCTGGGGGGTTCTCTTCACTCGAGATGGTTTTGTGAAGAAACTTGTGCCAGTCTGTTTCATTAAGCAAGTTGTCAGGGTAACTGTTCCAACCGCCATTTCTGCATTAAAATTATACGATGTTGGATTTCATCACCAACTAGTGTTTTTAGTGCGGGAATCTATTGTTTGTGTGTGGTTTGACTCCTAGATTTGATAGCATGTGTTAATTTGTTTATTTTTACTTTTAGTGACCATAGGTGTGAATTGTGAATTTTAATTGTTAGGTGTGAATTGTGAAATGTTAATTTTAGTTTTAAATTGTTAATAAAATTCACTGAAGTTGAATATAATGGCAACTGTTTCGGAATTTACCAACCAAGGAAACCCTCTTAACGAGAATCCTAGTACTTTTCCTTGCTTTGGAAATGTTGGTCCTCCTTATATGGCTACTTTTTCATTACCTGGATTTACAATAGGTTTACCGATATGGTTATTTTCAACTTCATTGACCCTGAATACTCCAATTGTTCCACCTCAACCGGATGCTTCACTTCAACAGAGTTCACCATCTCAACATCACCAACCTTTTGTTGACCCTTTACCTTCTTTGCCTAATATTTATTCCTCCATTTCTTCCTCTTCGCTTGGTAAAATCCTTGACGCTAGTAACCTGGTGGCTAAGAAGAAGAAGAAAGGGAAGAAGAAGAAGAAGAAGAAGCAAAATAAGAAAGAATTCAACCAGTCAACCATAGCTGTAAATGTTAGTAATGTTGAAGAAACCTCCAACATGCATCATAAACCCAAAAACCCTTGCAAGCTTTGTAAGGGTGACCACTTCCTTATCAATTGTCCCGGTATTCCAAAGGTCTTGGAAGTATGGTCAGAAAAATCTCATCAACTTTCCATTGATCCATCAACCAGTGATAGTCAGGTTGCTGGGAAAAAGGGTAAAGTTAGGTTTCCTTGTAAGTTATGCAAAGGGATTCATCAAACTCACATTTTCCCTCACATGGATGAAACCTCAAAATTGTTGTAAAACCTTACTGTTCCATAGCAAAAACTTCCAACTAGTTACCGTCAAATTTCTCCCAACCTACCGTCAACTAAGGAAGTGATTGATCTAATTCCAAGTAAAGTCAATCCCACTCTTCCATTGGAGAGTGAAACTGATATCACTCAGGTTGATGATCCATTAGTTGATCAAGTGGTCGACTCAATTCCACATTCGGTCGATCCCACTCTCCCTATAGAGAGTGAACTTCATACCACTCAAGTTCTTCTTGTTACATCAGATTCTTCTACGCCAAGGGGTATTTCACCTGTTTCTACAGAACCCCCTCCAAGTACAGAGGTATTTTACTTTGATTGGAATAGACTGAAAGAACCTCGTCTTCCTTCCTCCATCCCTTTTCAAATAATTGTGCAGGCTTGTCGTAAGAATGTATGCCGCACACATGTAGATGAAGGTGCTTCTGTTAGTATTTTATCCTCAACTGCTTGGAAAGCTTTGGGTTCCCCTCAACTTGTGCCTATTACGTAGAATCTGAAAGCTTTTAACAGAACCATTAGTGAACCTTTAGGGATCCTTCCTATGTTTTCTATTACTTTGGAAGGTAAAACTATCTATATTGATCTTATGGTAGTTCGAGGCCCCTTGGATTTAAATTTACTCCTTGGGCGAGACTATGTCTATGCAATGAAAGCTGTAGTATCGACATTCTTTCGCGTGATGTCTTTCCCTCCACAGTGTAATCTTGTAGTAATAGATCTTTAATTCCTAGTCTGATTCTGACTACAATAATCCAACATCCTTTGAATGTTCCTCCTGTCTGAAAGTGGTATCTACTGCCACGCGGAGTTAATTATGTGACGCTTAAGCGGTCCATGTTTTCAGTTACTGATGTAAGCGAGCCTCTCACTGTTTGCTCATCTTCCTTTGACTTAGATCCGGTAATTGACATGGAAAACTCTATGGGATTATTTGAACACGATGTTCTTATCCCTTTTGAGTCCCTTGACATGTGTTCCTTCCATAGAACTATTCTTCCTTCTGATGAAGACCTCTTGGAAGCCATGATCAAGGTGTGTCCATTAACATGTGTTTCTTCCAGTTGGAAGCCATGATCAAGTTTCCGAGGATAGTTCCTTTTTCTGTGTCAACCTCGTTAAAAAATGAATCAGTGAATGTGAGGATAGTTCCTTTTACTGTGTCAACCTCATTAAAAAATTAATCAGTTAGTCGAGAGAATAGTTCCTTTTCTTGTGTCAAGCTCGTTAAAAAATGAAACAAGCTTCCAAGAGGAAAGTTCTTTTCCTGTGTCAACCTCGTTAAAAAATGAATCAGGTATGAGGATAGTTCTTTTCCTGTGTCAACCTCATTAAAAAATGAATCAGTAGGTAGATTGTAGAGAGTAGTTTATGAGGATAGTTCTTGTTACTGAGTCAACCTCGTAAAAAAATGAATCAGGTATGAGGAAAGTTCCTTTTACTATGTCAACCTCGTTAAAAATGAATCAGTATATCAAGAGGAAAGTTCCTTTTACTATGTCAACCTCGTTAAAAAATGAAACACGTTGCCATGAGCATAGTTCTTTTCCTGTGTCAAGCTCGTTAAAAAATGAAACAAATCCTCCCCTAATTGAGTCCAATCTTTGACTAGATCTCATAAATGTTAAGTCATATATTTAGGTTAGTTATTTCAGTTTTTGCATAATTTTCTTACAGTTTTAGGTCGGGTCTTTCATATGATCTCGTAAATAAACCTTCATTCCATCCAGCTATTAATTACCAGCAGTGTACTTAGTTGAATTAAATGAAGTTGGGGGGCATGCACTCTAGCAGTTACTCTTAGGGGGCATCAAGCACAGTTTTCTCTTTGTTTCAAGGTTGTGTAAAAATGAAACCACTCTGAAGCATAGTTTTTCTCTGTTTCAAGATTTTGTAAAAATGAAACCTATCTTGAGTTCATTTCGGTTTTATTTTCAAGACCCGTTAAACTCATGAAAGTCCCGAGATTATTTTGCTATCTTTCATTCTCGTAAAACGCATGAAAATTCCGAGTTCTTTCCATATTTTCCTGCTCGTAAATTAAATTTAAAGTCGGCCACAGGAGTATATTTTTATCCCTTTTTCGAACTCGTTAAAACTTACAAAAAAGCGAAACCCTAGAGTTCTTTTTTAAGCCCTTTTCAAACTCTCTAAAAATGAAAATATTGCCGAGTACTTGACTATTCGAACTCGTTAAAGTAAATGAACGGTCGTCCCTTCAATATAAGTTTACCCCTTTTCCGAACTGAAATGGACTATTTACGAAAAAGGTATACGTTGACTAATCATGGTCAATAGAGTTCTCTCTCGCATTATTTTATCCTTTTTTGAGCCTAAGAGACTAAATTTACGAAAAATTACCCCCATGGAGTCTTCTTAAGTTTTTTCTTCCGACTCCATAAAATTTAAAAAACACCGAGTTTCTCCTATACTGGACTCGTTAAAATTTAACAGTAAAGGACCTGTTCAATTTTAAGTAGGAACGAACCACTCCTTCTTAGGGTTTGAATCTTAAACTAAGTTGGACTCATCCGAAGGATGAGCTTATAAACAATCAAATGTTATCCTCCTCAAGCTTGTCAAAAATAAAGAGGTACTTGCCAGAAATGGTGGGGGAAAAGAAAGAAAAATGAACCTATTTGTTGTATTTTGATTATTCTAAAAACCGTTAACAACTCTTGAACACGACAAATTTGTTCACCTGGGTTGGGAAATCCTTTGCCTAACAGTTAATCAAACCATTTTGAAAGTCTTCAGCTGGTTTCTGGGTATTATCTTTAGGTCAATTGTCACCAAGCCATTTGCAGTGTCATTATTGGTTCAAGAGGAGAGTTCAAACAAACCATTCATCTGCAAAATATTTCTCTTCCATTTTGACCATCCCTGAGTCAGTCCTTGCCAATATATTTCTTTAAAAATTGATCTATGATTTCGTGTTGTGGGCTTGCCTACGACGGATCACTTTCTATCGACAACAGCTCTTTATCTAGGAATTTGATCCATAAATCGTCAGTACCTTGAAATCTGCATGCCTCAATGGTAGGTTTCTTGCCTTCGATGACAGGTTGCATCATTGACCTTCGATCGAATGATTCCGTGACATGTTCGACTTCATCTCATTCATTCACATTTCATGGATTGTACTGAGTACTTTGAGAGCCATTGACATTACTGGTGGTTACTCTCACACTTTTTAAAAGTTTGCATTATTGACTAGTAATCAAGTGGTTTCTACCATGTTCGACTTTGACACATTCATTCACATGGATAGAATCGTACTAGTTCGAGAAGCGGAAATCAAGACCCTGGATCTAGTTTCCACCATCCAGGTTGCAAGGAATTTTTTTTATTCATTTATACAGTAGACTATTCATAAACAGATGGCTACATCCATTCTATGTCTACATATGTCTATATTGTTGATGTATTGAAAATCATTCCTGTATCAGAACAATTTAAATCATATTTATAGTTAGTTTTGATCTGAGTATGGGAATGCCTACCTCAGCGATGATATGTTTACATATATATTTTTTGCATTGAATTTTTTTACAGGTTCCGACCGGGGTGTCCACAGGATGATCCTTGAAATGATAAAGTACTTCACTCTTCATATATAACAGACTTCATCTTCATCTATTCCAAACTTCGCACTTTAGGGGGAAATCTGTTGCACTTAAAAATTATCACCTTGACATTCTGTTGACTGTATGAGCTCATTAACACTCATACATACCTCCTCTGCAAGTCTTACAACCTTTACTCCTCATGTCAAGCCCTAAAACAAAAGAAAAAACCCTAAAAAGATAAAAAAACCCTGGGTACGCAGGTAATGTGAGGCTTACTTGTGTTCCTGGCTAAGGTACGTAGGTAATGTGAAGAGAAACTGCGTTCTAGAACGTATTTTTCCAGTGTTATGCCTGTGTACCCCCTCCAAAGTCAAAAAAGCGAGAAACAAAAGTTAAAAAGCTGATTTGAGGTCAATTCTAGAAGGTTCTAGATGAGCTTTTTTGGGGATGAGTACGCTCTAATAAGGTTCATGCGTCCCACACCTTAAGGAGCTAATCCCTTGATGTGAGGAGCCTATCCCTTTGAAGGAGGATTCTATCCCTTCAAAGGTGGAACCCTAACCTCCTCATCTGCTCTATAAAAAGAGGCATTGGGTAGCCTCAAAGGGAGTTCAATCTTTATGTGTAATTGAGTTGAAGTGTTGTTGAGATTTAGACTTATTTTTGCTGAGCTTTTGAGAGGAAAGATCACATACCTCTATGTGCTCCTGGAGGAAGAGTGCAAGACTTATCAAAGTAGAGGAGACTCCTGCTTCGGACCCCGAGAAGGCCTCTTCAAACATCAAGGCTAAGGTTGTAAGGTTCTTCTGTTATTTTAATATTAATACAATCAAGTTTTGTTTTCCTCAATAAATTGTCGTTCGATTGTTTATTTCAATAAGTTGTCCTTTGATCATTTATTTCATAGATTCCTTGATCACTATGATAGGTATGTTTTATAATTATTTGTTATACAGGTGCTATTTAATATTTTCTTGCTTGTGATTGCAGGTCTTTTTAAGACGACACTTTGTTGTGACAAAAGACGACACTTTGTTGTGACGAAAGAACTATTGTTGCAACGGAAGAAATCTTGTTGCGACGGAAGGACTATTGTTGCGACGGAAGAACTACTGATGCGACAGAAGCTTTACAACTTTTCAAAATAAGCATTTGGATCTAAGGTAGGATCGACACCTTCATAGAATTTATTTGTAAAACGAATATATTAAGAGAAATATAAACTTAGTTGTTCGTTTGTTGCTAGATTGTCTTCTGACACTGGGGAGACCGATCTTGTCCGCAAGATCGATTTATCCAGCCAACAGCAGCTGGCCCACCATCGTCTCTACCGGATTTTTATCCCTTGGTTGTATCTTCCCCACCACGGGTTAATTATGTGGCCACTTGTTCCTTTCCCTCTTTCAATGATAGTGCCATCGAGTACCATCTACTGGGGGCATTCGATCGTGATTTCCAAGATGATTTTCTCCCGTTAGATGCAAACCTCTTGGAAGCCATGACCTCTTATTCTTTATGAAACAAGTTCGTCAGAGCATAGTTCGTTTTCTTGTGTCAAGCTCCTTAAAAAAGGAAACAAGATTTTTGGAGCAGAGTTTGTTTTCTTGTGTCAAGCTCCTTAAAAAATGAAACAAGGTCTTCGGAGCATAGTTCGTTTTCTTGTGTCAAGATACTTAAAAAATGAAATAAGCTCGTATGAGGATGGATTTGTCCAAAGGAAAAACTTACATGACAAGCATATGCTATCCCCTTCAATATTTTTTATAAAAAATAATTGGGGTACTCGCCAACAATGGTGGGGGAAAATGGAACCAGTTCTTAGTCATGCCAGCAGTATGTCACTCTTGAACATGACACTCATCTACATTCGTGTCGGGTTGGGGAAATCTCATTTCGTATTTTTTTCCTCCATGGGTTTGGGTAATCTATTTTTGACCTCTCATATACTCTTTTCCACGTCATCGTGACCTCAGATCCCTTAATGTAAAATACTTCCAAATCCATAGTTGTGTTGTTGATATGTTCAAGACAAGTTTTCGATTGCAGTTTTCAACCTCCCTTTGATCCTCTTTTCGGTCATAATTCACTATCATCATGTTCCTCTATCTCGTGTCGATGTTGTGGGAAACATTATGGCCCTCCTTTGACCGGATCACTTCCTGTCAACTTCAACTCATTATCCAGGAAGTTGATCTAGAGACTCCCTTCTAGTACCTTGGAGCTTGCATGCCTCAATGGCAAGTTCTTCGCATTCGACGACAGGTCCACATCATTTGCCTTCGATCGAGTGATTCTACGGGTGTTCAACGCTAGATCAATATTCACATTCTGTGGATTGTACGTGTTTTACCTTGAGAGCCATTTTCATTATTGGTGGTTTCTCTCATGCCTGTTAACAGCTTTCATCATTGGTTGGTAATCAGGTGATTTTCTTGCATGTTTGACTTCAGCTCACACATTCGCATGCTTGAATTTGTACTTGTTCGGGTCAAGATGGAGCACAAGACCATGGGTTTTGTCTGATAAGATCTAGGTTGAGGGATATTGTGGTTTATCATGACTATATGCATGACTCTTTTGATTGGATGGTTGCGACCATACCTGAGTCTATTCATTGATCCTTATTGCTGGATGCTTGTGTCCATACCTCGAATCTCAGTTTTTAAGTACTCTATTATGGATGTCTGCGTCCATGCCACATGTTCATGTATCAGAGATATCAATTTTATTTGTACTTGCAGGTCGTCCGAAAGCGGTGTTTGGTTCGAACGCATTCTCATAAATCATTTCACTCCTCCCTCTCTCGCATACCTCATGCTTTAGGGGGCATCTGTTACACAGCATTTTTTCACCGTCCCTGCAATCCCCATCCTGCACATTCGAGGACCATTTCTATGACTTATGTGAAGTGTCATGCCTTGAAAAAAGTGTCATTGCATCCCTTGCCATGAGGAGAAATGTTCCTCTGTTGACTTTTCCATGAGTAGACCATAAAAAACACATGCTTTTGTATTGGCGCTGGTAGACCGTTATGGCCTTGCGCCGATGAAGGAAATTAACACTGAGCCCCACACCCATTGGCGTTTTGTCCTAGTGATCTACCCACGCCGAGATTTTTTTGGAATGTTTTTTAAATATAGAGGCGAAGTTTCTAGGCTAAATACTTTGTGAGCGAGTCAGCTTGGATTGTTCGATCGCATAACCACGAACACCTTCCTTTGGCCTCTTGTTTCCACCTTTTGGGGGAACCTTCCAAAGGATAAGGCCTCCCTTCCACCATTTGAGGGATCCCAACCTCCTCATCTCCTTCTATAAATAAACCTATCTCACATTGATGCAGTTAGCTGAAGAGGAATTGTTGAACATTCTCTTGAAACAGTCTGATAGCTAGTGAGATAGAGCAAAGAGAGAGACCCTCGTCGAGAGAGAGATTAGTTTTGCCTCACCACGTACAAATTCCCTAACGAATGCTCGAGAAGCACTTTGACTAGACCTACTGAAGGAGGCTGCGACGACAAGACTCCGGTTGTAATCTCTTTATTTCTCTTAATATATGAATGACTAATTTTTTGGTTCTCGTCTTGTGTTGATGTGATTTATGTTACGCAATATGTTTAATCTTCCTTGACTGATTAGCTAGTTATGAATGCAATTATTATCATGTATGCTTATTTTGTCCTTTGATCTTTGTGCAGGCCCCCGAATACCATTATTGAAGGATCGCGACGTGTCGGGACAAGGATCAGGAGACCTCCGCTGCGGCTACAATAATTGTGTTGGATCACAAGTAGGACAATCTATCCCAACTCATTTCATTCGTTAACTAGGAACTGACACATTAGCATGTCCTCTTGGTGCTAGACCCACCCTAGGGCTAGAGGGATCGCCTCTATCTGCAGAGGGGATTTACCTACACAACACTCGTATGTATCCTACCCATGGAGTCCCAGACTCATGTGAAGTATCTCTCATATTGGCCAATGAGGTGGGAAAAGATAGAGACCAGTAGCAAGACCGATGGACGCATCAGATATTGTCGTACTCTCTATGTCTAGGATGGCACGTGTCCAACCACTTGATCTGGGACCTCCAACTGACTTCGGGTTAGTTAAACCAACTTCGGGTTGGTATGAGACTCCTTTGAGTCCTATAGAGGTTTCGGACCTCTGAGCTGATTTTTTCAGTGGGGATTGATGTCTTTGTGACTCACCTTTTTTTCTTAAATAAATAAGCCAGCAAAGCAAGTTACGGCGGGATGACGCACAATGTTTGGATGGCATGGGTGGATGGATTTCTCCCTAGTTGAGAGGGAGTGTTAATTTTTGGAAACTAGGTCCAAAATCCATGTTGTTATGCTTAGATGACGATGCCAAAATTTTTATTGGATTCCTCTTTCGGAGAGGTGCAAGATCGATCTAAACATCATCTTGATCAGATGAGCATAACATTTATTATGAATTAATTCCACTTATGTGCAAGGTCTGCCAAAATTGTAATGTAAGCTTGGAGCCCCAATAGATGTGTCACACACCCTCACAGATGGATATATATTGGTCAACATTGGAGGTCATTTTCACCATCACTCATCACATACTTCATTTTGTATCTGATTGGTTCGATCACACATTTGGAGTTTTCTCTTCTCTCGCACGTGGGAAACAACAGCTAGGGTTTTCTGATCTGATCTAGGGTTTCAGCGTTGACTTTCATCAACGCTTGGTCAGCTTGACCTCAAAGTATCCCAAAACTTTGATCTCTACAGTATACATTTTTTGGCACAAAAATCGAGGCTGGACATTGATATTTGACCTTGCTATGTTGACTTTCTATTGATGTTGTTCTGCATTGACTGTTGACTTGACAACATTGAATTTTGTTGACTTTGGGTTGACTGTTGTAGAGTTGTCCTGAGGGTTGTGTGACACTTCTAGGCTGATCATAAGGAGACTTTTTTGGTTGAAGCATCCTGTTGACCGTCATACCGCACCACAACACATATATTTTGTTGATCGAGTTAAGTGTATTTTTTGCTTGTCTTCCGTCGATCTATTGGTATGTTCTATCAGCATTTTACTTTCATGTTTATATGATTTTTATTTGGTATCAGGTTCAAAGTAAAGTTGCATCAAGCATAGAACATCTACGAAAATTTACAACTGGGCTCCCTATCATCATTTTTTTGCATGTTTAGCAAAGCGAACAGAACTCATTTCTATGAGCATACGGAGTCCATTTTGCGTGAAACGAGTTGCGCCAGATTTAAAAAGAAGAGCTCTACGCAGTCATTAGGTTTCACAACATTATGATAACTTTGATTTTTGTGCTTAATTCTAAGAACCTGATCACTCACTCATTCAATCAAGGAAGAAAAGACGAGAAGCAAGAAGGCAAGCAAAGGACTATAAGAAGAAGAAGAAATTTTTTTATTTTTCTCTCTCCACACCATCTCCCACACGTGTGAAGGAGGCTAGGGCTTTTGCAGCTACAAGGAAACAAATTATGAACTATAAGAAGAGTGGTGAAATATAAAGTAAAGAAGTCAAGGAAATCATCTGCAAGCCTTTGATCAAGAAGCAACCCAAGCGAAGGAAGTAGGAAGCCTAAAAATCCCTAAATCACCCACACATGCAAATTTGAGTAAATTACTCGAAGGTCGAAGTTGCAGGACTATTGTGAGGTAAAAATTTTGTTGCAAGGGGATGAACTTTGTTTTTGGGGGTCAAATTTGCGCATTTGGAAGAGATTTGACTTGATAAAGATAAGCACATCCTCAAAAAGGTTGACTTGGTCTTGGAAGGGTCTTGGTATTAAGTCTAAGGATCTTAGAATTCTTCATTCTAATATTCTATAAGAAGAGAAGATATTTTTGTGGGTTTTCCTCTCTAGGAGATGTTTTGACCTTGGCTTGTAGCCTACATCTTGTCTCCATTTGTTCTATTGATCTTCATGTTTTGGTAGTTGTTTGATGATAAAAACACTATAATAGTTAGAGAAGAGTAATTTAATCTTAAATAAATGTAAAATAATATCACAAGCACTTATCAAGTTAATGAGAAATCACTTCAATTGCATCCCTATTGATTTCTCAACATTCCGGCACATTCAGCTTTCCCAAAAACCCTAGAAAAAAGTTGCACGTGTGAGAGAGAGAGATGCCCAAAAACTTCAATATTTTTTTCATTTGATTTGTCTTTCCTTAACTTTGACTTCACACTCTTTCTTCACTTTTTACCGCAGATCTAACTTGATGATGATGAGTCACAAATAGGTCGATCTATTCTTCTATTTATATTGCTTTCATTCGGTTGAATAGCTCCAATCTAGGTTGACTTCGTCAAGGTACGGTTGACTTGGTGAGGAGGTTACAAATGATTGTTTCGACTCAAAAATAATTTTATTTACATGATACAAAAGCCCAGGAAGGGACTAATAAATATGACAATGAATATTTAGACTCAAGAGAAACCCTAGAATCCTACAATGGAGACTTTGACCTAATTAATAAATAAAATGAGCATGAAAAGTATGCTTAATAATAATTTTATTTTTCTTATTTTTCAATTTTACAATAATTACATAGTGAAAAAGTACAATAGAAATTATAAAAACCCATCATTGTTACATTTTCAACACAACCTCGTAACTAGGGAGGTATTCATAATTATACTAATAGTTACAAGGATGTACTCAAATTGATATTCTTCACTGAAGAGTTACAACATACACAATGCTAGGGATATGCTAACTGCCGAGGTACCCATCCCAAAGGGACTAAGGTTTCATATAGGAAATTTCCAATATAGGTTCCATCAGGCTACAACCCTGGTATCCATCCAACATGATATAGATACCATCTAAGCCTCCATGCATTGACACCAATCCTTACAGGGATCCAGGTATCAACACTAAACTGGAGCTCCACCAGATACCCTCCCTCAATGGGATCTAGACATCAATTGATATTTGAATATTAACCACGAAAAGACGTCCTCCCAAGTACCATCATACAAATAGTTTTATGGTACTCATATCTCCGTCTCAACCAAATCAGAGATATCCACTAATCTGAGCATGCTCCTTAAATAAACTAAATTCTTGTTGGGATGAGATTTCATCAACACATCAACTACCTGTTTATCTTTTGGCACGTATTGTAGCTTCATTGACCCCATATTGTACCAAAATTCTAATATATTGATACTTATTGTTGATATTCTTAGTTCTGGCATGGAACACGAGGTCTTCAGACATTTTGATGTTTCTTTGATTATCACAATTTATAATTGTGAGATTTAAGGGCCCTCCGTGATCCAGGAGGATCGTGCAGGTCCAAGTACAAGTGGCTTAAGTACAAAGGCTCAAAAATAAAAGTATCAGAAATCTGGCAAACTCACTATCAAGTTAAATATCTCGTGTTTCTGATTTCAACGACGCATATGACACTCAATTCTGAGTCAGTATGAAGGAGTTAGAAGCAGTCAAAGTTTAAGGGTTGACTTGGTGATGTGGTAGCTTAAGGAGGCGACAAATTTGTAGAAATATGGCCACCAGATTCCGAACAACTCCAACCATATTCCAGAAAAAATTGTGGTTCCATTAAATTGACTCCTTAGGTCAAATTCTAGAATTTTCAAAATGAGCGGCTGGTTTAAATCAAATCAAAAAAATATAAATAAAGGTAGGGTGGGCCATGACCCCCGCCTTACCCAACGGATCATAACCAAAATATAATTAAAAAAAGGGGGTTCGGTGGCCATGACCCTGCCACCCCCACAACTACAGTAACATCAAACTATTATGGGTGGGGCCAACGGCTGTGACCCCATAGCCCCAACCCACTCTACCATAATGAATATAAGCTAGTGGTGGATTCGAGGGCGGGTTGCCCAATGCACGCTCGGCCCCCCATACCTTGTATTAAAATTTAATGAGATGGGTTTTAAAATGTATGCCATAGATTTTTAAAATGAGATTCTGCCTTTTTATGGAGGGGGCAGGGTTTGACCACCCGACCCCCTCCCTCACACTCTGATCTCAAACCAAATCATCTAGCGGACTTCCTTTGGGGGTCTTCCCACCTTCAGATATATAAACATGCATTTTAGAAGTGTGCCCATGTATGCCAAGAGTGGCACGGAGTACGAGATGGAGTGGAACCTTGAGCACCTTGCAGGAGGGGGGCAGAAACATGAACTGATCTGATTTCCAGAGGGCCCAAATTTTCTCGACGTCAAAATCAGGTAAATTTTATATGGATTCAGTACCTCTTGGTGCCACAAATCCAACGTTGTTGTCCATTTCTTCATTAGAGGTCTCCAATCTTCGAGCACTTTCAGCTATGGAGGTATAAGGGTGTAATTTTTCATTGATGCTTATCCTTTCATCTTATTTTCCACTTAATGAAATATAGCCTCCCCACTAATTGAGCAGGGCCCGAAGACGTAGTCCATCCTGGACGAACTCCGATATCAATTTTGTTTCTTCTTTGCATGATTTTATGTGCTTATCTCTTCTTATTTTGATTCCTTTTAAGTTTCATAGTTAAGATGCAATTTTACATGTAATTCTTTAATACATCTCAAAGCAAAATATTTTAGATGTGAATTGCATGTTTGTATGCTAACTAGAAACAGGATACGACGAGGTGAAGGGAAACTAAAGTCTTTTGATCCTGAGGCGGGGCGTGAACATCGAAGAAGAAAAATGGATGACGATGTTAGAAATGAGGACGAGCTAAACTTTCGCAAAAAATTCTACACCATGGCGGATCGAGTCGAGAAGCTATTCTCAAGGCTTGAGAAACTAGACAGTGTAGGGGAAAATACTCTAGAAGGACAAGGTTCAACACATGGAAATGATGGAGGGGATCCACCTCCTTCTCCTTCCGCAAGTGGAAGTTCCTCTTCTTCTTCTCACCATCTTCATAAGAATTCAGGAAATTCATCTAAGAAACCTTTCTTTAATTAGATGCCAAATTTGATCTTCCCATGTATATTGGTGAAATTAATGCAGAAAATCTTAACAACTAGAGTAGGAAAATTGAATTCTACTGCAGGATTCAGCAGATCAAGGAGGACGAGGTAAAGATCCAGTTAGATTCTCTTCGGCTGAACGACACCACTCTTGTCTGGTGGGAGAGAAAATTGCAATGCAACCAAAACTTGGGTAACCTTCTCTCCTCATGGTCAAATTTTGTTTCTGCATTAAGAAACCAATTTTACCATTTGGGATATAAGAAAAATACATTAATGGAATGGCAACACCTAAGGCAAGGTAGAGTTAAAAATGTACAAGACTTCATTGAATAATTTAGAAAACAAGCATTGAATTTAGGCATTCCATTAGATTCACCAGAGATTGTAACCAAGTATATTGGTTCTTTGCATAATTACACAAGACATTCATTATTATTGTTTGAGCCTCCTACCATCGATGAGGCTAGTGTGAAGGCCATGCACCTAGAAAGCAAGGGAATGCATGAACAAAGTGACCACCCAAAAAGGACTGCAACAACCAAGAGAAGGGGAGCAAATCCCTCTTATACAGATTGTGAGAAATAGGATCATGAAGAATAAAGTTGCTGGAAGCTGCACCCTGAGTTGAAACTTGAGAGGAATGACAAAAATGAGAAGCAGAAGATCGCTACCACCGTGCAGCAGAACCAAGATTCTGAATCAGAGGAAGATGAGAAGGTCGCGACTGCAGGATTTGCACAAGGTAGACCAATTTACCTGGGGTCTGATTCCGGAGATGAAATGAAGCTTGCAGCCTTTGGGATCGCATCAGAAGGACCCATAGACTTAGGTTCTGATTCGGGTGAGGAAACAAAAATTTCAAAAAATATTGTACCGAAGATGAAAAGGACACTTACTGCAGTAGAGTTCCAAGAACTTGAAGAGATTAACCAAAGAATCCAAGAAGAAAATATTGAGCTAAGAAGGCACCTATAGAAAGCAAAGGAATAAAAACAGGGGTTACTACGCCAGTTGCAAGATAAGGATGAGGCCTTGGAAAATTTGCAACATAACCAACTTGAGGTAAAAAGAAACCCTTCAATTTCATGTACTTTTCATGTTGATGAATTCATTGCTTTTGAAAAATATACTACAAGGATCAGATCCAAACTGATGAAGAAGGGGTATCAGGGAAAAGGCCTCAACATCAATGGCCAAGGCATTGCAAACCCCATCAAAGTCGAGGAATTTCCGCGTTATGCAGGACTCGGATACACCAGGAAGGAATTCAAAGAAAGATCCGACACAGCTAGTGACCAACCAGTGATAGATGATGAAATCACTTCCTCACATTACAACGATAGTGAGGGTTCCATTAACACTTATCGAAGGAACACCAAGGATTATCTCTCCAAGACAACCCAGAAAGTTTGGAGGAAAAATAATTGTTTTAGTCATTGCAACGAAGTGGGACACCAACAAGCCACGTTTCCAACAATCCATGCCCCGGAATCATCGATAGAGGAGCCCAAAGGTGAACATTTTCAACAAATGAATCCACCACATTCATGGTGGTTTGTTTTATTAAGCTAGGTTTTTTATAGGTACTTTCTTGTTATGGCCACAATTGTAAATCATACATTGCAAATAAATGTAAACGTGATAGTATGTTCCTCATCACTTCGAAATGAAACGATGATGTCTTCGCCTTTCCTTATGAGTAGTTTAGGTATTGATTGTTTTATGTAATCCTTGGCCAATGAGTGTGTGCTATAAGCTCTTGGCAATTGAAGGGTTGTTGTGTCATGTGTGGTGTGTGCATGGTTGAAAATGATGTACCAGATTTGCGTGCAGAAGATTGAAAGTGTGGTTTGAATGGAAAAGTAGTGTGCTAATGCTTTTGGTGGTCCAAAAGCTCCTTAGTGGGGAGGAATGATCCAGGAGGATCGTACAGGTCCAAGTACAAGTGTCTTAAGTACAAAGGCTCAAAAATAAAAGTGTCAAAAATGTGGCAAAATCAGTGTCAATTTAAATATCTCATCTTTATGATTCCAACAGCGTAGATGACACTCAATTCTGGGTCTGTATGAAGGATTTAGAAGCCATCAAAGTTTAAGGGTTGACTTGGTGATGTGGCAGCTTAAGGAGGTGAAAAATTTGTAAAAATCCAGCCACCAGATTTCGGTCAGATTCCGGGAAAAAAATATGGGTCCATTAAATTGACTCCTTCGGTCAAATTCCAGAATTTTCGAAATGACCGGTTGGTTTAAATCAAATAAAAAAAATATAAATAAAGGTAGGGCAGACCATGACCCCCGCCCTACCCAATGGATCATAACCAAAATATAATTAAAAAAACAGGGGTCGGCGGCCATGACCCCTCCAACCCCACAACTACGATAACATCAAGATATTATGGGTGGGGCCAACGACTGTGACCTCGTGGCCCCAACCCACTCTACCATAATGAATATAAGACAACAGTGGATTTGGGGGCGGGCCGCCCAATGCGGGCCCAACCCCCGATACCTTGTATTAAAATTTAATGCGACAGGTTTTAAAATGTATGCCACGGATTTTTAAAATGAGATATCGCCTTTTTATGGATGGGGTTGGGTTTGACCACCCAACCCCCTCCCTCACACTCGAATCTCAAACCAACTCAGCTCGCAGACTTCCTTGGGGAGTCTGCCCACCTTCACATATATAAAATTGCATTTCATAAGTGCGCCCAAGAAGGCCAAGAGTGGCACGAAGTACAAGACGGAGTGGAACCTTGAGTGCCTTGCAGGAGGGGGGCGGAACCATGAATTGAGCTCATTTCCAGAGGGCCCAAATTTTCCCAGCGTCAGAATTAGGGAAATTTTATATGGATTCTACACCTATCGGCGCCATGAATCCAATGATGTTGTCCATTTATTCATCAGAGGTCTCCAATTTTCGGGAAATTTCAGCTCTAGAAGTATAAGGGTGTAATTTTGCATTGATGCTTTTACTTTCATCTTATTTGCCACTTAATGAAATAGGGCCTCCCCACTGATTGAATAGGGCCCAGGGACGTATTCCATCCTGGACGAACTCCGATATCAATTTCATGTCTTATTTGCGTGATTTTATGTGCTTCTCTCTAGACTCTTATTATGTTGATGTCTTTTAAGTTTCATGGTTAAGATGAAATTTTACAGGTAATTATTTAATACATCTCAAAGAAAAATATTTTGGATCACTCCAAACAAATATGATAGAAATTTCCTTAACCAAACAGCTTCTTTTCTAACCTCCCAAGCAACAACATATTCAGCCTCAACACTACTCAAAGATACTAAATCTTTTTTACGACTCATCCAATAAATCATAGCAGATCCCAGACTAAAACAACCAGTAGTGGTGCTTCTTCCATCGTTCTCACCGCCACCCCAATCTCAAAATTGTGAATCTTATTAATATGATCTCATTTCCATCGTACTTTAGACAATTATTAATAGTCCCACACAAATACCTCAAAATATGCTTGAAAACTATCCAATGATCATGATGTGGCTCCAAATGAAATTGACTTATAACATTCACTGCATAACATATATATGGTCTAGTATTCACCAAATAAATCAGTGAGCCAACCAATTGACAATAACATGTAGTATAAACAAGGCTATAATAAAAAATTCTCAATTTATTTAAATTGGTGATCATTGGAGTTGTTATACGCTTGGAATCTATCATACCAAACTTTTGTAGGATCTTTATGATATACTTTCCTTGACAAAGATAGATTTCTTCGGGTTTATGCCAAATTTCCAAGCCCAAATAGTAATGCATAAGTCCTATATCTTTCAATTCAAATTCTACTGCCAACAGCTTTTTACATTCTTGAATTTTGCGCTCTGCACGTGTAATGAGTAAATCATCCACATACAATAGAATAATTATTGGTTCATTATTTACAACTTTCATGTAGATATTTGGGTCTGCATAGGTTTTGACAAATCCAATCCTTAAAATATAGGCATTCATTCTAGCATACTAAGCTCTAGGTGTTTGTTTCAATCCATATAGAGCTTTCTTCAACTTACAGACATGAGATGTTGATCTGGATCTCTATTCTACTGGAATTAATCAATATCTTTTACTTTCGTGATGTTAGCATAATTACACGTGAAAGAGTATGAAAAATCACATGTGTGTACTTTAAAGAAGAGGAAACATAATGACAACCATAAAATCAAAGAACAAACACAAGTTGATAACGAAGTTCACCCATTGTGGGTTACGTCTCTAGGCCCAGTTTCAAGAGTGGGGAGGTCACTTCATTAAATGTTGCAAGATGATGATGAGTACATGGTGTGTGTTTTTTCATTAAAAGGATAAACTCCCTCAACTAGAGTGACATGTCTCTCCATGAGACGTTCTCCTATAGGAACTATCACTCATATGGGCCCTCCTTTAGCATGAAAAGATAATAAATTCTCACATGAAGTGGCATACAAGTATCCTTAAACAAAATGGTAAATAAGGATCTCAAAAACAAAATCATCATCTCAGCAAATCGAAAGAAAAAACATGGAATCGCTACATCATATACCTCCACTTCTGGGGATGGCCTGAAAATGCATAGCTCTATTGAAGAAGCGAACTACATCGTTGAATTTGTGCCAAAGAATCGTGTCAAATGATTGTAAACTCAACCCTTTTATGACACCGTCAAAATATAGACTCTCGGAATCTCAAATATTCCTCCAAAGATTCCTTCTCTTTGGTTGATTGGAATTCAACTGCTCAGATGAAAAATCTGACTTCACCAATGTGCTCCTTGAAAAAACTAAGTAAAATGAGTATAAAGTCGGCCTTGTTTTGAAACGCTCAATATTCAGCCCTTAGGTAATATTTTAGATTCCTTGTGATTCCACAAATATTCATCTTTGCAAGTTGACTAGAATTTCATTGCTCATATCATAAAATCAATCACACCATCAGACTCCTGGCGAAATTCTCATTCTTTTGAGTATAAATTTGGCATGATTCTGTCACTATGAAAATTTGGCCCCAAGGGAATCTTTTAGATTCCTCATGATTCCAAAAAGATTCCTCTTTGCAAGTTAACTGAAGATCTGCTACTCAGATGAGGAAACTAATTACACCATCATATTCCTTCCGGAAAACTGAGAAAAATGAGTATACATTTGATATACTTTGGCCTCTGCCAAAATCATCCTCCAAGGGAATCTCAAAGATTCCTCAAGATTTTGTTGTTGGAATATTCTTAGTATGTGTCTAAGGATTCGTTCCTGTGAGGGACCCCTCTCAGCCCGCTATTTTTCCAAACAATGATGTGCATAATGCTCCACGGCCCCGCCTCCTCCTTCCGTCCCATGCTTATGATAAATGAAGGTTTAAATAAGTGTTTTAGGCTGGATTTAACAAGGCTTGCAGTTGGCATGTCGGTTAGTGCATGTATATTAATATTTTTAGAGGTTGAAAAGGTTTTGGGTTCAAACACTGTGGACGCTCTCATTTTTGTTTTTAAACAAACAAACATATAACAAACTGATATATATGGTTTACAAAATGAATATGTAGGGTCTTCGTTATAACCATATAACCCACCAACGTATAAAACAAAATGAAGTTGTAAGTTGTACTCATCCCAACAATCATATGCCAGATTTAAATGGCCAACCAGGTGTTGCCACCTGGCGGCGTTGGATTGGTCACTTAAGTTAAAATTCAACCATTGAATGGACGCCATGTGTCGAGTCAAGAATGTGCCACTTATATGATGATTTGGTGCCACATGTCTTCTTATGGCAACACAACATCACCTCTAGTGCCAGATCACCTGCCGAATGTGCCTACTGACTGGTTTGTATAGTGGTACCACATCACCATGTTGATATCAACAGATTTCTGATGTCATCAGTTGACTTTTGAATTTTTGCTAAGTTTGACTAGAAATTTGACTGAAAATATCTTGAGCATACAAACTCAAATTGAGGTGTCGTTTGCGTCGTTAGAAAGCTTGCGACAAGCTCTTTGATCTTACCCCAGTTTTACCACGATCCAGAAAATTTGATTTTTGAGCTTTCCCTAAGCCCTCTTGGATATTTGAGTGTCTCCAGAGCCACCTGGATCATTCCTCCCCATTAAGGAGCTTTTGGTCCTCCAAAAGCATGAACATAATCTGCATCTATTGTGCTACATTGTGTGCACCACAAGTGTCCTGAAAGACCACACTTCCTTCTCCTTCACCTTTGTTCTTCAGAGCCAC
Source organism: Pinus albicaulis (assembly GCA_034641835.2). Lineage (NCBI taxonomy): Eukaryota > Viridiplantae > Streptophyta > Pinopsida > Pinales > Pinaceae > Pinus > Pinus albicaulis. The sequence goes on from CM076578.1 coordinate 1,288,025,465, forward strand.
AAGTGATGAACTGACACCTGCATCCTCTGTAATGTGCACTGGCATGGGAGGATTGTGATGTGTTCCAATTTATATCCTCTTTCCTCAATGGTTTCGATAATGCATTGGAAGCTTCTTCTACCTTTGAGCACTCTTCTTGAGTGTATCCCATCTTCGTAAGGAGTCTCAGGTCAATTCCTGAAATGGGTACCTCAAGGCTTCCAACAGAAATAACACCTTGTGAAAATGAAACTGAAGAACGATCAATGTTGTTTACCTCAATTGTCTATTGTAAAGCAGGTGATGATGTCTTCTCTAAGCCTTTGTTTCACTTCAACTTTTCCAAGGCCTCTTATGTGGCTCGTAATTGAAGCTGCAATCTCTACTTCTCCTCTTTTTCTTCTTGTAGAAGTCTCCTCAAATTAGCATTATGTGCTTCAAGACTCTGATTTATTTTCTCATTTGAATGTTTAGAAGATGATGAAGAAGAATAATGTTCACTCGATGGGGTAGATAGAGCATTGTCCTCTGCTATTTATTTCTCCTGTTCCTCTCTTGCTATCTTATCCTCATAATCTTCATACATTAAATCTACCATGTTGGCCACCTTGTATAAGGCCTCGTAGAGATCTCTATGATCCTTCATTTTCTTTCTAGCTGCATTTTCAAACATTCACACTCACAATTCACATCAGCAAGAAGACCGCTCTGATACAAAACTTGATATGGATTTCTCTGCTACCGGAATTAACCAAGATATTTTACTTCTGTGATGTTAGAATAATTTCATGTGAAAGAGTATGAAAAACCACATCTGTATACTTTAAAGAAGAGGAAACATAATGACATGCATCAAATCAAAGAACACACTCAAGTTGATAACGGAGTTCACCCAGTGTGGGTTACATCTCCGGGTCTGGTGTCAAGATTGGGGAGGCCACTTCATTAAATTCTGCAAGATGATGATGAGTACATGGTGTGTTATTTTTCATTACAAAGATAAAATCCCTCAACTAGAGTGGCATGTCTCTCCACGAGACGTTCTCCTATAGGAACTCACACTCATATTGGCTCTCCTTTAGCATGACAAGATAATAAATTCTCACATGAAGTGGCATACAAGTATCCTTCAATAGAATGGTAAATAAGGATCTCAAAAAAAAAATCATCATCTCAACAAATAAAAAGAAAGACGTGGAATCACTGCATCATATACCTCCACTTTCAACGATGGCCTGAAAATGCATAGCTCTGCTGAAGAAATGGATTGCATCGTTGAATTCGTGGTGCAAAGTCATGTCAAATGATTAAAAAATCGACCCCTTTCTGATGTCGTCAACATCTGGACCCTCAGGAATCTCAAAGATTCCCCCAAAGGTTTCTTCTCACTGGTTGACTAGAATTCAACTGCTCAGATGAAAACTCTGATTTCACCACTATGCTCTTTGCAAAAAAATGAGTAAAATGAGTATAAAGTTTTCCTGGTTCTGAAACTGCCAAAATTCATCCCTTAGGTAATCTTTTAGATTCCTCATGATTTCACAAAGATTCCTCTCTGTAAGCTCACTGGAATTTTTTTGCTCATATCAGAAAATTTTTCACACCATCAGACTCCTGGTGAAATTCTGGTTTGTTTGAGTATAAATTTGACATGATTCTGTCAGTGTGAAAATTTATCCCAAAGGGAATCTTTTAGATTCCTCATGATTCCACAAAGATTCATCTCCACAATTTTACTGAAGATCTTCTACTCAGATGACGAAACTGATTACACTATCAGATTCCTTGCAGAAAACTAATAAAAATGAGTATAAAATTGATATACTTCTGCCTCTGCCAAAATTTAAGGCTCCAAGGTAATCTCAAATATTCCTCAAGATTCTGCTACTAGAATATTCCCTTGGAATGTGTCTTAGGATACGTGCATGTGAGGGACCCTTCTCAACCCACCATTTTTCCAAACAATGATATGTCTTACTCTCCACAGCCCTGCCTCCTCCTTCTATCACATGCTTATGAGAAATGAAGGTTTAAATAAGTGCTTTAGGGCAGATTTAACAAGGATTGTAGTTGGCATGTTGGTTAGTGTGTGTATATTAAGGCGTTTGAAGGTTGAGGAGGTCTTGGGTTCAAACCACGTGGACACTCCTTTTGGTTTTCAAACAAACGAACATATAACAACCTGATATATATGGTTTACAAAATGAATATGTAGGGTCTTTGTTATAACCATATAACCCACCAACGTATAAAATAAAATGAAGTTATAAGTTGTACTCGTCCCAATTGTCATATACCAAATTTAATTGGCCAAACAGGTGCTGCCACATGGTGGCCCTTGATTGGTCACTTAATTTCCACTTCAACCATTGACTAGACATCATGTGTCGAGTCATGAATGTGCCACTTATATGTTGATTGGGTGCCACATGTCTTCTTCTAGAAACGCCACATCACTTCTAGTGCCACATCACCTGTCGATTATGCCTGCTAACTGCGATGTACAGTGGTGTCACGTCACCATGCTGATGTCAGCGAATTGATGATGTCATCAATTGTCTTTTGACTTTTTGCTAAGTTTGACCAAAACTTTGACTGAAAATATCGTGACTATACGAACTCGAATTGAGGTGTCGTTTACGTCATTGGAAAGTTTATGGAGAGCTCTTCGATCTAGCCCTAGTTTCACTACAATATAGAAACTTTGATTTTTGAGCTTTCCCTTAGCCCTATTGGATATTTGAGTGTCTCTGGAACCACCTAGATCACTCCTCCCCACTGAGGATATTTTGTTCCTCCAAAATCATTAACATAATCTGCATCTGTTGTGCTACATTGTCTGCACCATAACTATCCTAACATGACACACTTCCTTCTCCTTCATCTTTGTTCTTCGGAGCCATAAGTGATGAAACAACACCTACATCCTCTGCAATGCGCACTAGCATGGAAGGATTGTGACGTGTTCCAATTATCCTCTTTCATCGATGGTTTTGATAATGCCTTGGAAGCTTTTGCTACCTTCAAGAACTCTCCTTCATTATATCCCATCTTGGTAAGGAGTCTTAGGTTGGTTCCTGAAATGGGTACCTCAAGGCTTCCAACAAAAATAGTTTCGTGTGAAAATGAAACTGAAGAATGATCAACATTGTTTACCTCAGTTGTCGATTCTGAAGCATGTGATGATGGATTCGTTAAACCTTCCTTGCGCTTCAAATTTTCCAAGGCCTCTTCTACGGCTTGTAGCTGAAGTTGCAATCTCTGTTTCTCCACTTTTTCTTCTCATAGAAGTCTCCTCAATTTAGCATTCTTTGCTTGAAGGCTATGATTGATCTCCTCATTTTAATGATCATAAGATGATGAATAAGAAGAATGTTCAATCAAGGGGGTAGATGGAGCATCATTATTTTCTCTTTCTTTCTCCCATTCCTCTCTTGCCATATTCTCTACATAATCTGCATAAATTAAATCTACCATGTTGTCCATATTGTAGAAAGCCTCGTAAATATATATGTGATCACCATCCATTCTCTTTCTAGCTTCACATTCAATCATTCACACTCGTAATTCGCATCAACAAGAAGATCGCTCTAATACCAGAATTGATCTGGATCTCTCCACTGTCGGAATTAACCAATATCTTTTACTTTTGTGATGCTAGCATAATTGCATGTGAAAGAGTATGAAAAAACACATGTGCATAGTTTAAAGAAGAGGAAACATAATGACAACCATCAAATCAAAGAACACACACAAGTTGATAATGGAGTTCACCCAGTGCGGGTTGCGTCTCTGGGCCCGGTGTCAAGACTGGGGAGGTTGCTTCATTAAATGTTGCAAGATAATGATGAGTACATGGTATGTTATTTGTCATTAAAACATTAACTTCCCTCAACTAGAGTTGCATGTATCTCCACGAGCCGATCTCCTATAGGAACTCTCACTCATATGGGCCCTCCTTTAGTATGACAAGATAATAAAATCTCACATGAAGTGGCATACAAGTATTCTTTAATAGAATGGTAAATAAGGATCTCAACAACAAAATCATCATCTCATAAAATCAAAATAAATACATGGCATCACTGCATCATATACCTCCACTTCCAGGGATGGCTTGAAAATGCATAGCTCTGCTGAAAAAATGGACTGAACTATTGAATTCTTGGCACAAAATTATGTCAAATGACTATAAAATCGACCCTTTTCTGACACCATCAAAATATAGAGACTCGGGAATCTCAAAGATTCCCCCAAATATTTTTTCTCACTGTTTGACTGGAATTTAGTTCCTCATATGACAAATCTGACTGCACCACTACGCTCCTTGGGAAAAACTGAGTAAAATGAGTATAAATCTGGACTGGTTTTGAAATTGTCAAAATTATGCCCTTAGGGAATCTTTTAGATTCCTCTCTTCAAGTTGACCAGAATTTTGTTGCTCAGATTAGAAAACCGATCACACCATCATACTCTTGGCGAAATTCTAGTTCGTTTGAGTATAAAGTTGGCATGTTTATGTCACTGTGAAAATTTGGCCCCAGGGGAATATTTTAGATTCCTCATGATTCCACAAAGATTCCTCTCTGCAATTTCACTGAAGATTTTCTACTCATATGAGAAAACTGATTACACCATCAGATTCATTGCAAAAAAATGAGAAAAATGAGTCGAAAGTCTATATACTTCTACCTCTGCCAAAAATCATCCTCCAAGTGAATCTCAAAGATTCCTTAAGATTTTTCTTTTCGAATATTCCTGGAATATGTCTTGGGATTCATTCCTATGAGGGTCCCCTCTCAGCTCACCATTTTTCCAAAAATTTATATGCCTTACTCTCCACGACCACGCCCTCTCCTTTCGTCCCATGCTTATGAGAAATGAAGGGTTAAATAAGTGTTTTAGTGCAGTTTTAACAAGGCTTGCAGTTGGCGTGTCGGTTAGTGCATGTATATTAATATTTTTGGAGGTTGAGGATGTCTTGGGTTCAAACCCCTTGGACACTCTCCTTTTTGTTTTCAAACAAATGAACATATAACAAATTGATATATATGGTTTACAAAATGAATATGTAGGGTCTTAGTTATAACCATATAACCCACCAACGTATAAAACAAAATGAAGTTGTAAGTTTCACACATCCCCATATGCCAGATTTAATTGTCCAACTAGGTGTTGCTATGTGGCGGCCCTTGATTGGTCACTTAATTTCCACTTCAACCATTGATTGGACACCATGTGTCGAGTCATGAATGTGCCACATCTATTTTGACTATGTGCCACGTGTCTTCTTCTGGAAACACCACCTCACCTCTACTGTCACATCCCCTGCTGGTTGTGTCTACTGACTGGGTTGTTCAGTGGTTCCACGTCACCATGTTGATGTCATAAGTAGACTTTTGACTTCTTGCTAAGCTTGGCCATAACTTTGACCGCAAATATCTTGAGCATACGAACTCAGATTGAGGTGTTGTTTGTGTCATTGGAAAACTTGCAACGAGCTCTTTGATTTGAACCTAGTTTCACTACAATCCAAAAACATTGATTTTTGAGCTTTCCCTGAGCCCTCTTAGATATTTGAGTGTCTCTGGAGCCACCTGGATCAGATTCCCTGCTATGTATCTCAAAACCTTCTGGTTGTTCAATGTACACTTCTTCATCTATAGTTCCATTTAAGAGATTCGTTTTGACATCCATCTGATGGGTGTTCCATCCTATAATAGCTTCTTAAGAGATCAAGGATCTAATATTAGTGTACTTGGGTGTGGGAGAAAATATTTCTTCTTATTCCACACCTTCCTTTTGAGAAAACCCCCTTGCTACAAATATTGCATTATATTTATACATGCTACCATGATCTGAGTTTCTTCAGCTGCCGGAATTGACCAAGATCATTTACTTTTGTGATATTAGTATAATTGCATTTAAAAGAGTATAAAAAAATCACATGTGCATGCTTAAAGAAGACGAAACATAATGACGATCAACAAATCAAGAACACAACACATTGATAACGGAGTTCACCCAGTGTGGGTTAGGTATTCAGGCCCAGTTTTAAGAGAGTGGAAACCATTTCATTAATTGTTACTAATGATGATGATGTACATGGCATGTTATTTTCCATAACAAGGAAAAATACCCTCAACAAGAGTGCCATGTATCTCCACGAGATGTTCTCCCTACAAGAATTCTCTTTCAAAATGGGTCTTCCTTTAGCATGACAAGCTAATAAATTCTCACAATAACGTGGCAACAAGTATCCCTCAAAATATTGTTACATAGGGATCTCAACAACAAATACATCATCTCAAAAAAACAAAAGGAAGCATAACATAACTGCGTCATATACCTCCACTTTCGTAGATGGCCGAAAAATGCAAAGCTCAACTGTTGAAATGAACTGCACCACTAAATTCCTGGCAATGAGTGATGTAAAATCGACTGTCAACTTGTCTAATTCGGGCACATTCAAATTCTGGGCATTTGGAAATCTTCTATATTCCTCATGATTCCACAAATATTCATCTCCACCAATTGACTAGAGATCTGCTACTCATATGAAAAATCTGATCTCACCATCATACTCCTTGCAATTTTTTGAGAAAAATGACTATAAATTTGATAACATTCTGTCACTGTAAAAATTTACCTCCCAATGAATCTTTCAGCATCCAAGTTTAGGGTTTTGACATCCCTGCTAATTATGGTCCCACCCTACTTCGGTTTATTCTCCCGCTCTGTGTTCTGCTACCTCCTCCTCTTCGATTGGTGCAATGGATTTTATATGGGAAATCTCGACGGATTTTACCATGAAGTGTCGGTGACGCATTGGTTAGGGCGAAGGTGCCAAGGCTGGGAGGTCGAGGGTTCAAACCCCGCCGACCCCTGCCTTGGTATATATTTTTTAATAAATGTTTAAAAATGTCTCCTGGCAAAATTTGATTAACTGTTGGTTTGTTTTAATATTTCGTATCTTAGTGGTTGTGAGACTGCCCAGTGGGGGCCGGCCACGTGGGTGGGGCAAGTTCGAGCCCCGCTAGTCTCGACTGTTTAAATATGGTAATATGTATATTGGTGATTGGTGGGGTCCACACCATGCAGCCCTGACCCAACCCTTACCATTATTCTCGCTTTTTAATACACGATGCCCGGGCTTATATACGGTGTCGAGGTATTGGGTGATTAATTTATGAGTTAAATCCTTGTCATTAAATTTTCAACCTGAGGTTCGTGAACTGATGAGGTATACACGTACTATGTGTACTAGGGGATTAATTCTCATAATAGATTAATCTAATGCAAGAAACTTGAAACAAATTACAACGAAAATAATGAAAGCAAATGAAAATCAAGTGCACATGTTCTTTTTTACTGACTTTTTTTCTCAAGGAATACTACCTTCACAAATGAAATATATAGTCCTTGAGATTACTAGTTCGAAATTACTAGTGCGAGATTACTAATATGAAAATCCAATCCAAACCCAATCCAATCAAAACATACATCAATTAAATCAATCCAAACCCGATCCAATCCAAACATATGTAAATTAAATCAATCAAAACAACATTAATGAAATCAAAATAACATAAAAGAAACTAAATTAAACTTGCATAAATGAAATAACATAAATATTTACAACAAAAGAAAGAGGTGCACAAGTTGTGGTTGATGGGGGGCCTCCACTCCTCAGCAAGCACACCGAACGATTATCAAAGCTTGGAGATCAAAGCATCAACATATATTCCATAAAATGAAGTTGGAGAAAGTTCCAAAGATATTACAATAGTTAAACTCTCTTCTTATCTATCCTCGCTTTACAAATTACATCTTGGAATGGAACTCTTTGGATGGAACTCCCTTTGTATGAAGGATGTACTTCTATTTATAAAAAAACCTAAGGTAACTAATCAATAAATGTATATCCACAAATCTCTCCTAGATCCACATTTATCTCTTGTGGTTCAACCAATCACCTAAAAATATGAGATACAAATCCTCTCAAAATTCTCTCCTAGTTTAGATAGGAGACACATATCAAAACATCCACGATTCTTATCCTTTGAATGTGCATAGTCAATGATCCAAACCTTCTACAAATATTCCACAAATATTCATGAGTTGAAATTGAAATTCGAATTTGTGGTTGAGTGGCCAAATAAGGCTCTTCTAGAATCTTCAAATAGGCCCACAACATCATAAAACTCTTCCCATTTTTAGATATATATGAAAAAGTGTTAATTTCTTAATATTTAATCATAAATTCTCTCAAAATACTTAAAATAAATTACTTGGAAAATAATAATGATAAAACCATATGATCATGAAAATGGTTATTAATGTAGGGTTATGGAGCTACAGAATATGGTAAAGAGTAACGGAATTTGGTAAAATGATGGAAATGAGGGTAAAATAGGGTGACATTTTGGAGGCCCAACACGGGATTTGGCCACCTGCCACCCCAAATTATATGGTTTAATATATACATTATTACGGTTGGGGTTTAAAGGGGGTGACGACTCACCAACCTAATTTGATATATATAATCCAATTCTCTAGTAGGGTGGCAGGGGCAGCAGCCTGCCACAACCATAGTTATTTTTTCATTTTTTCGAAAATGAAGGTTATTAGATAAATTAGACGTTAGACAAATTCGCTCGCTTTCGAAAGCCAAGTTTCATGCCCCAGGCTTGGTCAATTTGTAGGATCCTTAAACCTGGCCCATTTGTCCACTTTGACCACAACTTTCACTAGCCATATCTTCTTCATACGAACTCAGACTGGAGTGTCGTTTGCACCATTGGAATCTAGGTGGCGAGCACTTCGATTTGGTCCTTTTTTTGCTGCCATATGACCACTTCGATTTTCAAGCTATTATAAGCCCTCTTTGACATTTGAGCTTGTTTGGAGCCACCTAAATCATTCTTCCCCACTAAGGAGCTTTTGGTCCTCAAAAATTATGAACATAATTTGAAATTGCCGTGTACATTGTCTATGCCACAAGTGTCCTGGTGGGTCACTCTTCCTTCTCCTTCACCTTTGTTCTTCGGAGCCATAAGCAATGAGCCGACACCTGCATCCTATGCAAACCTGTAGTAGAATATTTGAAAATTACATGCTCAATTATATGAACAATAATGACCCAATCATCCTCATCCCATACTTGCCACGAATTTATAACGCATACTCTGTGGTGAAGTTTACATCAAAATGGAAACAATACCCAAGCTATCAATACAAGGCTAAAACATCATAGTTGCTTCAACAAGTGATGGAAAACACATCATCACTTTTAAATTATGTTGCAACGCATAATTTACAAAGTGAATCCATAACAAACTATCGTGTCTAATAAAACCGTCTCTTACTCATCAAAGTGCACCAACATGTATGTGGCGGATTTTTTGGTTGAACACCTTCACAATTGGTTTTTGCACGGGCACTTTGTCCTTAAGACGTTGTTCTGGATGGAACCTCCAACATGTGGCTCTTTGATGACCAAATTTGTTGTAATGACTACAAAAATTCTTCTTCCTATAGACCTACTTAACTTTCTTCCTTCCCTGATATGGAGAAGACCTTTCACACCTCATCTTGTTTCGTGTTGTCATTCTCTTCCAGCACTCAGTAATCACATGGCTATGTACACCACAAAAACTACATAGTCTTTATATGCCATAATTTTTGTTCACCATTAACAAAATGCTTGAAATCAAAATGAAAATTAGAATTCTGAGACTTGTTATACCTTTCCTGGATTCTCTGGTGCAATTATGTCGATGAGAGTTTACCTCAGTTCTTCCTCTACAATGTGCACTTTCATGGGATGATGGTGATGTGCTCCCATCATTCTCTTTCCTCCATGGTTTAAACAATGTCTTGGAAGATTTTGACACATTTGAGAATTCTCCTTAGGTGTATCCAAAACCTGCAAATTGAGGTCTTCACATGACCTCCAATGGCTAATTCATTCCTTGGCCATTAACACCAAGTCCTCCTCCTTTATACCCCATCTTGGTAAGGAGCTTCATGCCAGTTCCTGTAATGGGTACCTCCATGTTTCCAACAAAAATAGCATCATGTGAAAATGAAACCGAAGAACAATCACAATATTTTACCTCAGTTTTCGATTCTAAAATAGGTGATGATGGCTTCTTTAAGCCTTCTTCATGCTTCAACTCTTCCAAGGCATCTTCCGTGGCTCATATTTGAAGTTGCAGTTTCTAATCCTCCTCTTTCTCTTCTCGTATAAGCCTCTTCAATTCAGCATTCTCTGCTTGAAGGCTCTGGTCGTTTCGCTTCAATTCTTCCAAGGCTTCTGCGGCTCGAAACTAAAGCTACAATATCTGCTTCTCATATTTTTCTTATCGTAGAAGCCTCTTTAATTCAACATTCTATGCTTGAAGGCTCTGGTGGATCTCCTCATTTGAATGATGAGAAGACGATGAAGAAGATGCATGTTCACTAGAAGGTGTGGATGGAGCATCATTCTCTCCTCCTTCTTTCTCTCATTCCTCAACTCTCTTCTCATAAGCTTCATACATGATGTCCACCATTTTTCACATCCTTAGGAAGGCCTCGTACCTTTCTTTTTCATCCTCCATTTTTTCACGTTCAATCATTCACACTCGCAATTCACATCAGTGAGAATACCACTATGATACTAAACTTGATCTGAATATCTTCAGCTACTAGAATTAACCAAGATATTTTACTTCTGTGATGTTAGCATAATTGCATTTAAAAGGGTATAAAACAATCACATGTGAATGCTTAAAGAAGAAGAAACACAATGATAATCAACAAATAGAGAACACAACACATTGATAACGAAGTTCACCCACTGTAGGTTACGTCTCTGGGCTCGGTGTCAAGAGAGTAGAGGTCACTTCATTAATTACTGCTAATTATGATGATATACATGACATGTTCTTTGTCATAACAAGGAAAAATAACCTCAAAAAGAGTGGTGTGTCTCTCCACGAGACATTCTCCCTATAGGAACTCTCACTCAAAATGGGTCTTCCTTTAGCATCACAAGCTAATAAATTCTCCCAATAATGTAGCAACAAGTATCCCTCAACACATTTTTACACAGGTATCTCAACATCAAATACATCATCTCAGCAAAACAAAAGGAAGCATAACATAACTACATCATATACCTCCACTTTCGAAGATAGCCGAAAAATTTCAAGCTCAGTTGTTGAAATGGACTACACCACTGAATTCCTAGCAATGAGTGGTGTAAAATCTACTGTCAACTTGTCCAATTATGACACCGTCAAATTCTGGGCCTTTAGGAATCTTTTAGATTCCTCATGATTCCATAAAGATTCCTCTCCACCGGTTGACTAGAGATTTTCTACTCATATGACAAATCTGATCTCGCCATCATGCTCCTTGTGAAATTCTGGGAAAAATGAATATAAATTTGATAACATTATTTCACTGTGAAAATTTACCTCCCAAGGAATCTTTCAGCATTCATGTTCAGGGTTTCGTCGTCCCTACAAATCACGGTTCTACCCTGCTCCTGGTTTCACTCCTGATATGTGTTCCTCTATCTCCTCCTCATTGATTGGTGCAATGGATTTTATATGGGAAATCCTGCAGTATTTTACCACGAAGCGTCGGTGGTGCGTTGGTTAGGGCGGAGGTGCGAAGGTGGGGAGGTCGACGGTTCAAATCCTGTTAGGTCCCTATATTAATAGTATAGTCCCTTATTTTTGTTAGTGTAACCCCTTTATTGTTATTATTGTACCCCTGTAACCCCCATATTATTATTATTGTGCGCTTAAATTATTATTGTTAGGTCGGCTAGGATTACATTGTGGCCCCACTAGGATTACATTGTGGCCCCATGGACTCCTATATATGGAAAGGAGGTTTTGTAATTTGTATCATCCAAGAATTGTTCATTCATGTAATGTATTGGAGGTTTCCCCCTCGAAGTGTCTTGTTTCTAAGGCATTGATATCTCTTTTCTTCTCTTTTTGAGAGCTGGTTTCACAACATTTGGTATCAGAGCTTTGGATTCTAGGGTTTCGCTGCTCCAAACAGGTCACCATGTCATTTTCGCTATAGCTTATTTTCTACGAAGTTTCAAAAGCTGAAATTTTTAGGGTGCGAAGCTAAAATCCCGAGGAAATTCATCACAAAATTTCAGAGCTTGGTTCGCAATATTTTCAAAGATATGATCTGTGGAAGGTAGTGCTTTTTCAGGCTCCTGAATTTCATCTCAAAGAGGTGATCGTGGGAAAATATTCATAACTCTCTCTCTGAGCATCGGATTGGAATCATCGGATTGGAGTGCGTAAAAGTGGTTGCAAGACACAAATTTTAGTTTCTTTTCTATCAATTTTAGATCTAAAATACTAAACAGTGACACATGGCAAGTCGTACAAGTTTGATCTACTAAAACAATTCATAGTTAGGTCATTGTGGGAGATTGGACATAACTTTATCTTCAAGAATCCAAATCAGATCAAACCTATGGCATTCAAAAGAGGATTTAGAAGGCTACCTCAGTGCCAAATTTCAAATATTGAAGATCTATAACCATAGAGATAATCCAATTTAAATATCGAGCTCTTCAAAAGCAAGAAAAATGTGTGTAATTTTTTCTGAATTGCATAAGTCTTGTTTGAAGAATCAGTTTGAATTGATTCCAAGGGCATATTGTAGAATAGATATGAGTATTGGGTTGTAAAAAATGCCCCGTAAAAATAATTCGACACCCATTAAGCCTACGCAACTCATGAAGATGAAGAATTGCAACATGATCTATCTAAATTACAAGAGAAAGTGCACCAAATTTCTCTGTCGCAAAGAGCAACAAAAAATGAAATACGAAGAAAGCGTGGAAAGGCGAAGATGGATGGTTTGAAGAATAATATGGATGTCTTGAAGAAAGAGCGCGGAATTGAAGATAGATGGCATGGAAAGGAACAGCTGGAAATCTAAAATGGATGACATGAAAGCTAAGATTGATGAAAAAATTAAAGACAACATGGAAAACATGAAGAATGATCTAAAATTAGACATAGAGTGTTTGGAAAAGTTGATACAAGAAATTTTTCCTAATGGTGAAAAGATAATAGAGGAAACTCATGATGAGAACAAAATAAATATTAATCGTGATTTAATAAACTCTAATGTTGGCGGGAAGAACCACCATATTCCAAAAATGGATATGAGGAAGTTTGATGGAAAGGATCATGTAACATGGATACTACATATGGAGCAATATTTTGATCTCCATAATGTGCAAAACACACAAAAGGTACGCATTGCAACTTTACGTTTAGAGAAAAATACATTTGTATGGTATCGATGGCTTTGCTCCCGTAAAAAAATTGTCACTTGGTCAATTTTTATGGAGGAAATGATAGCACATTATAAGGATACAAAGAGCAACACCTTCTTTAGCCAATTGATAAATCTCAAACAAAAGGGTTTAGTGGGGAAGCACATTAAGGACTTCCAAAATTTGAATATAAGGGTAACTGATATTCCAAAGGAACACAGGATTGGTCTCTTCATAGGTACTTTAAAGGATAACATCCAACATGAAGTTCACATTTTGGAACCTGATTCATTGGAGAAGGCATTTAGGTTGGCAAGAAAAATTGAATGTAAAATTATGGCGACAAGGAAGCCTACCACTCACTTCTATAAAGAAGGAAGTGTTGCTACGCCTAGATTTCCACAACCTACAAGGTTGACGCCATAACAATTGGAAGAAAAAAGAGAAAAAGGGCTTTGCTACAGTTGTGATAGCAAATACACTAAAGGTCATAAGTGTGCTGAGAAGAAATTATTTTACATAGATTGTGAAGAGGAAGAAGAAAATAAACAAGAAGAGGATATACACCATGAACCAGCCCTAGAAGAGGAAGAAATGAGTCCGACCATATCGTGTAATGCATTGGCAGGAATTACCACTCCTCAAACTCTCAAGATAGAAGGACATGTCAAGAAGAAAAAGGTAATAGTGTTGATTGATTCAGGTAGCACCCATAATTTTATTCATTGTAAGGTAGCCAAGGAATTGAATTGTTTCCTATACCCAGCACCAGAATGTCAAGTGATGATTGCAAATGGAGGAACTATAAATTTCTCTGGAAAATGCCATAATATCAAGCTAACCATGGGGGAATATGTATTGACTAGTCCAATGCTTGCCATTCCTATGGGAGGTGCTGATGTTGTACTAGGAGTACAATGGTTACAATCTTTGGGGACGGTAGCTTTTAATTTTCAAGAACTTTACTTGAAATTTTTTTCAGAAGGAAAGGAAGTCGAATTACGGGGTATTGCGGGGAAGCCGGGAAGGATAATAAGCTCTAATGTCATGACAAAGCTTCTAAAGAAAGAACAACGAGGCATAATTGCACAATTATGCTCACTAGAAGTTCCGACATCAAAATCATCTATTTCTGCAGATCTCCAACAAGTCTTTGACAATCATTCCAAGGTGTTTGAAACTCCTAAAGGACTCCCACCTATTCGTGATCATGATCATGCTATTCATTTGATTCCAGGAAGTGTTCCTCCAAACATCAGGCCTTATAGATATCCTTACTTTCAAAAGATCAAAATTGAATGTATGATTGCAGAAATGTTAGAGGCGGGTATAATTCAACCTAGTCAAAGTTCTTTCTCTACTCCCGTAGTATTGGTACACAAGAAGGATGGATCATGGCGAATGTGTCCGGATTATAGGGAGCTCAATAAGCTCACCATTAAAGATAAATTTCCCATTCCGATGATTGATGAATTATTGGATGAATTACATGGAGCAATTTATTTTACCAAGTTGGATCTTCGTTCAGGATATCATCAAATTAGAATGAAGACTGAAGATATTCCAAAAACCGCATTTCGAACTCATGAGGGTCATTATGAATTTTTGGTCATGCCTTTTGGCCTTACCAATGCACCTTCTACATTTCAAGGGTTGATGAATTCCATTTTCAAACCCTTCCTAGAAAATTTGTGCTAGTATTTTTTGATGATATACTAATCTACAGCAGGTCTTGGAAGGATCATGTTGAACATGTTGACAGGGTGCTCAAACTATTGCGGGAGAAACAATTATATGCAAAAACATCCAAATGTTTCTTTGGAGTACAAGAGGTGGAATATCTGGGTCATATTGTATCTCACGAGGGTGTTAAGGTAGACCTTAACAAAATTAAAGCCATTAAGGAATGGAAATTCCCCACAACCATAAAGCAGTTGCGAGGATTCCTCGGGTTAACAGGGTATTATCGCAAGTTTTTTGAGAATTATGGGAGAATAGCAGCACCTCTAACAACATTATTGAAGAAATATGAATTTTCATGGACTCCTGAAGCAACTAGGGCCTTTGAACATCTTAAAGAGGCAATGTGCCTAGCACCGGTCTTAGCTACGCTAGACTTCACAAAAACCTTTATTGTGGAATGTGATGCCTCAGGAAATGGAATTGGTGTTGTTTTAATGCAGGAAGGAAGACCCATTGCTTTTTAAAGTCGTCCAATCAAAGGAAAGAATTTACAGAAACCTATTTATGAGAAGGAAATGTTAGCAATATTGCATGCACTAAAGAAATGGCGAACTTACCTAATGGGAAGACACTTCAAGGTAAAAACTGATCATGATAGTCTTAAACTCTTTTTGGAACAAAGACTATCTTCAGAAGAGCAGCAAAAATGGGTCACAAAGATGTTGGGTTATGACTTTGAAATAATCTACAAAAAATGGAAGCTTAATGTTGTTTCAGATGCACTCTCAAGAAAGAATGAAGAGGTGGAAGCATTGCTTTGTGCCATTTCTATTATCCAACCAGATTGGATGACCGAAGCAAGAGATGAATGGAAGAAGGACAAAGAAGTATGGACACTCATTCAAAAGTTGTAGCAAGATCCTAGTACATCTGATACATTTCATTAGAAAAATGATTCTTTATGGTACAAATATCGCTTATATCTTTGTAAGAATTCCCAACTAAAACAACAGATTATTTTGGAATTGCACACTTCTCCTTTAGGAGGACACTCAGGATTTTTAAAAACTTACCACAGGGTGAAGAAAGAATTTTTTTGGGATGGCCTTAAATCTGATATTCAAAATTTTGTGGCGAAATTTTCGGTTTGCCAGCAGAATAAAGTTGAGACAATTAAGACCCCAGGATTTCTACAACCTTTATCCATTCCAAGTCAACAATGGGAGGAGATTTCAATGGATTTTATCACAGGTTTACCTAAGTCCGAAGGAAAGAGTGTCATCATGGTGGTAGTTGATAGACATACCAAGTATGCACACTTTTGTGCATTATCTCATCCATTTAAAGCAAGTACAGTTGCTACTACATTTATGGACAGAATTCAAAAGCTACATGGAAGCCCAAGGGTTATTGAGAGCGACAGAGATCCCATTTTTACTGGAAATTTTTGGACGGAGTTATTTTCTTGTTTGGGTACTCAATTAGCTCATAGCTCATCTTATCATCCTCAATCTGATGGTCAAACCGAGATAGTAAATAAATGTTTGGAAGGATATCTTCGTTGTTTTGTATCTGATAAACAAACACAATGGGTCAAGTGGTTACCTCTCGTTGAATGGTGGTATAACACTTCCTTCCATACTGCAACAAAAATGACCCCTTTTATGGCACTTTATGGATATCATCCACCATCCATCACATCATCTTTAAGAGAAAATTCGAAGGTTCAAGCAGTGGAAGATCACATCAAGCATCAACAAGAAGTTCTCCAACTTAAAGGATGCCCTGAATTTGGCACAAAATCGAATGAAACAACAGGCAGATCAACATCGCAGCGAGAGAAGTTTTGATGTAGGAGACTGGGTATTTTTATGGCTACAACCATACAAACAAATGTCCCTCAAGCAAGCTAAGAAGGATAATAAAGTATTTCCAAAGTACTATGGTCCTTATAAGGTGTTGCAAAAGATTGGTACTATGGCATACAAATTGGAGCTTCCTGCTTCTTCACGAGTGCATTCAGTTTTCCATGTTTCATGCTTAAAGAAGGTTATAGGTGAAAATCTTCCAGTTCAAACAATATTGCCAGAACTTGATGAGGAAGAAAAAATCATATTGGAACCTGAAGCGGTCATGGAAACAAGAACTCGACAGCTACGGAATCGATCAATTTCAGAGTATCTCATCAAGTGGAAGAACTTACCCACTGAAGATTCTACATGGGAGGATGAGAATTTCATACAGAAGCACCCAGAGCTACTCAAGCATTGAGGACAACACTTTTTTGAAGGAGAGGGGCATGTTAGGTCCCTATATTACTAGTATAGTCCCTTATTGTTGTTAGTGTAACCCCCTTATTGTTATTATTGTACCACTGTAACCCCCATATTGTTATTATTGTGCCCTTAAATTATTATTGTTAGGTCGGCTAGGATCACATTGTGGCCCCATGGACTCCTATATATAGAAAGGAGGTTTTGTAATTTGTATCATCCAAGAATTGTTCATTCATGTAATTTATTGGAGGTTGCCCCCTGAAAGTGGCTTATTTCTAAGGCGTTGATATCTCTTTTCTTCTCTTTTTGGGAGATGGTTTCATAACAAACCCCGTCAACCCCTACCTTGGTATATATTTTTTAACAAATGTTTAAAAATGGTGCCCAGTGAAATTTTATTAATTGTTGGTTTGTTTTAATTTGTCATATGTTTGTGGTTGTGAGACTTCCTAGTGGGGGTCGGGCAGGTTTGATCCCTGTCGGTCTCGGCTGTTTAAATATGGTAATATGTATATTGGTGATGGGTAGGGTCCGCACCACGCCGCCCCGACCCAACCCTTACCATTATTCTCGCCTTTTAATAAGCGGTGCCCTGGGTTATATAGGGTGTCAGGGTGGTGAATTTTGGCCACCTTCCACCCCATATTATATGGTTTAATATATACATTGTTACGGCCGGGGTTCGGCGGGGGTGAAAACCTGTCAACCTAAATCGATATATATAATCCAATTCTTCGGCAGGGTGGCGGGGGTGGAAGCCTGCCACCCCATAATATATATATATATATATGTGTGTGTGTGTGTGTGTGTGTTTTTTTATAACAACCATGGTTATTTTTTTATTTTGTCAAAAATGAGGGTTATCAAACAAATTAGGTGTTTGACAAATTCGCCCGCTTTCCGGAGCCAAGTTCCATGCCCCAGACTTGGTTAATTTGTAGGATCCTTAAACCTGGCCCTCTTGTCCACTTTGACCACAACTTTGAACAACCATATCTTCTTCATACGAACTTGGATTGGAGTGTTGTTCACACCGTTTGAATCAAGGTGACGATCACTTTGATCTGGTCCTAGTTTTTTTTCCATCTGACCACTTTGATTTTCGAGCTATTATAAGCCCTATTTGACTTATGAGCGTGTCTGGAGCCACTTAGATAATCCCATCAACTGCATGTTTGATTTTTTAGATCCATTTAGAGGTGACAACAAACTTGTCACTAGGTCTAGGAATAATTTTCCAAACCCCATTCTTCATGATTTACTGATATTCTTCTTCCATGGATTTCTTCCATTCTTCATGATGAGCATCTTGATTGAATGTGGTTGGTTCCGCTTCAATTAGTTTCGACATATAAGTTGCATATCCATAGTACCTCTTTGGTTTCTTTCTTTGTCTAAAATTTTCTTTTGTTGCTCCATGTCCTTCGACATCTTCAAGTGTAGCTTCTAACCAATTCGGTCGTTTGTTTACTTTGGGAATGATTGTAGGTTGAATGGGTTCACTCGATCCTTATTCTTCTTGATTTGTAGGTGCTTTGTTATGTTTCTCTTCTTATTCAAATATATGGATATCTTGATCATCATATTCAATAAGAATATATTTGGACATCTTGTATGCAATCTTCTCATCAAATATTACATCTCCGCTCACTTCAATTCTATGATCTTCTCTTATGTAGATTCTATAAGTCTTTGATGAAAGACTATATCCAACAAAAATACACTTTAAATGAGTAGATTCCAACTTCTTTATTTTATCCTTTGGAATGTGAATGTAGGCAGAGCATCCAAAGATACAGATATGATCTACATATGATTTATTTTATGAGAATGCTTCTTTTGGTGTCATATTTTCAAGAATTATATGAGGACCTTTATTTTTCATGTATACTATTGTCATTGTTGCTTCTCTCCATAAGAATTTTGGAAGGTCTTGATAAAATATCATGGTCCTAGTGCATTCTTCAATGGTCCTATTCTTAATACTTGCTTATTTGCAAAAGGCTATGAGTTCCTTAGATGTATATTCACCACCATTGTCAAATCTAAGAGTCTTTGTTTGAGTCTTTTTGTCAATTTCTCCACTTAATTTGAAATCCTTGAGCTTTTCAAAGACTTCATTCTTAGTTTTGAGTAGATAAATCCAAGTCTTCCTAGAATGATCATCAATGAAAGTCACATAATATAGATGGACTCCTAGAGATTTGTCTGCCATTGGACCACACACATCGGAATGAATGAGGTATAACACTACTTTAGACCTTGAGTTGCTATTTGAGAATGGTTTTCTAGTATTCTTCCCCAAATCACATCCCTTAAATGCTCCTTCATGATCCTCCTTCAAGATGGGGATTATTTTTACCATTTTACTTAAATAAGGAAATATCTTATAACGAAGCTTCCTATATCTTCTATTCCAAATCTCAGAGGGACTAATATCCATGTGAACAAGAGATTGAGGAGAATTTTTTATATAACCTTCCTTCATGAATCCCAATAACCCTTTCTTTTTCAATACTATAGTCCCTTCCCCATGTTGAAGAATTTAACTAGGTTCAGTCTTCATAAATGTATAATTGTCAAAAGAAATTTTATTATTATTAAAATGACTTATTAAAGCATGTGTTTCATGCTTAGGTCATCATTTTATAGGTCAAAGTCCCCATTGAGGACTTCTAGGTTTTATCTGGAGTCATTAGAGTCATTGTCCATTTTATTATACCCTTCTTGGGATTTTGTATCATGTAAAAAGAATTATTTTGAGTCAAATAAGTCATTTGTCACATCCACACCAAGTTGACCCTTACATGATGAAGTCGGCCTACATTAGGGAAATTCAACCCACAAAAGAGGCTATATATAGATGAGCAGATCACTTCATTTGGAACATCAATCAATCAAGTTTGATACAAAGTAATGAGAAGTAGAAAAGTGTGAAGTTGCAGGAGAAGGAAGAAGATTGTAGGGAAATACAAGATCGAAGTTTTTGGACCATCTATCTCTCACACGTGCGAAGTTATTGGGAAATTGTAGGGGTCGAAAATCTGAGATTTACTGCAAGTCGAAGTTCTTTTATAGGAGGTCGAAATTATGTTGATGTGGGATCAAAGTTCTAGGTCGAAGTTGTTGTTGGAAGCTTATCATCTGAAGAGGAAGGAATGGTTGACTTGGTGATTGGAGGAAGTTTGTGTATAGGTCAAAGAATCTTGGATTATCTTGTCTTGTCTTATGAATCTACTAAAGGAAGAGGTTTGATTGGGTTTTCCCCTTATTGGGGTTTTTCTCTACATGTGTGTCTATATCTTGTGTCTCTTGCTCTTGTGATCTTCATACACATATAATTTGGTAATTTCTTGATGAAAAATAATAATAAATAAGTAAAAGAGGCCAACATAATTCACAATTAATTATCAAGAAAGAGGAATCAAACCCTAATTCTACTAGCATTGATTTCTCAACATTGTATCAGAGCTAAGGTCAAGGAAGATTGTAGATCATTTTGTTGGCTTGAAAGGAAAGGTTACTCGCTCTATGATAAGATACTTGAAAATTGGATTCAATATTGTAGGAAGTTGGATTAAAAGAATCATCTACAACTTATCTTAGTAAGGTCAAAAGCAAAGGGTTCTTGGCTCCACTCACAATTTCACTCAATGATGAAAACACATGGATCATACATAGTGGAGCATCAATACATATGATAGGAGAAATTAAACAAATTCACACTCTTAGATTAAGTGGTCTGAAATTTCTCCACCGTAGACATGTTTGGATGTCGATGTTTCGATTCTACAACAAGACCCATCGTCACGACAAAGGTCGAGGAAGAGAAACATAGAAGAAGAGAAATAAATATGAATGAAGGGATAAGGTAAGAAATAAATGGTCGACAGAGAATAAATCCAAAAAATATATAATCAGTAAATTAATTCATTAGTTATTTAAATAGAATTTGTCATTTTTTATTACTATGCAATTTTTAACTGTAATTTTTTTTTATGTATATGGATATATTAAATCTAAATTGAAAATAATTAAATCCAATTTAATTATTCATCTTAAATATTTTTAATTTTTAATTAAATGGGAAAACCCATATTTTATTTTATATTTAGAGTTATGAATAATTAATGTTAGATATTATGATTAATTTTGCTTTGTTTTGTAGTTTACACTTTATCAAAGGAACCATCTTCTCATGCGATGGAGTTGGGAGACAACAATAATTATGCAGTCAAGGGCCTGGGATAAACTTCATTGAAGCTGGAAAATGGAGCAAAGTTGCATCTCAACAATATATTCTATGTTCAAGTTTGAAAAAAAAAAAAATCTTTCAATTTGTTGTTTAGAAGACGAAGGAGATGGACTTTTTTTTGTAGATGGTAAAGTTATGGTTTGGGGAAAATATTCAAGCATTGATAAAGCAAGGGTTATTGGAATACATGAAGGAATTTTATATAGAGTCATAACACCATCTCCTTAAGCCCTAGTTCACATGGAGATCAATCCAATTGAGCTATGGCATAAAATATATGGACATTTACATTATAAATTCATCCCCTCTCTTAACAAAATGGTAAATGGAATCCTTGATATCAAAGAATATTGAGAAGGAATGTATAAGGGATGTCATTTGGTAAAGAATACAAGGAAACCCTTTACAAGCAGTGAAACAAGGTCTAAAGAAATATTGAACCTCATTCATTCAAATGTGTGGGCCTGTGTATGACAAATCACTTGGAGGTCGTATTTATTATGTGATGTTCATTTATGATCACTCTAGAAAGACATTACTCTACCTTCTCAATAAAAAATACAAAGTATTTGAAAAGTTCAAGGAATTTAGATTTGAAATGGAGACTCTAACAAAAAGAAGGATAAATACTTTGAGATCCAACAATGGTGGGGAATACACTTCCAAAGAAATTATTTCATATTGAAAAGAAGCATGAGTTAAGAGGGAACTCATTGATCCCTACTATCCTGAGCATGATGGAGTTTCAAAAAGGAAAAATAGGACACTTGAAGAATGTATACGAACAATGATTTTTTATCAAGACTTACCAAAATTGCTATGGGGAGAACCAACAATGACCATAATATATATACAAAATATAAGTCCTCATATAATTCTTGAGAATATGACATCCTAAGAAGCATTCATAGGAAAGAATCCATATGTGGACTATCTCTGAATCTTTGGGTGTCCCGCATATATCCACATTCCAAAGGACAAACAAAAGAACTTAGACTATACAATCATTAAAGGGATATTTGTTGGTTATAATCTTTATTCAAAAGCATATAGAGTCTACACCAATGAAGGAAGACAAATCGAAGTAAGCAGGGATGTTATATTTGATGAAAATCATGCCTACAAAATATCCAAGGATATTCCTATTGATTCTGATGATGAATATATACTGCTATTTGGAGAAGAATAACATCGTGATAAAACTACTACAATCCAAGAAGAAGAAGAAGAAGGACCAAATGAACCTATTCAACCTGTGATCATACCCGACACAAGGAAGAGGCCAAATTGGTTAAAATATGCTCTTGAAGATGTCAAAGGACATGGAGTTGTGAAAGGAACTTTTAGAGAAAGAAAAAAACCAAAACTATATTCAGGATATGTTGCATATATGAAAAAACTAATAGAATTTGAACCAAATGAAGTTTCAAGAAGTTTCTCATCAAGAAGAATGGAAGAATGCGAGGTAGGAAGAATATTGATATATCATGAAGAATGGGGTTTGGGAAATCATTCTTAGACAAAGTGACAAGTTTGTTGTCACTCCAAAATGGATTTAAAAAATCAAACACATTGTTGATGGATGCATATAAAAATACAAATATAGATTCGTTGCAAGGGATTTCCCGTAAAATGAAGGCATGGACTATGAATAAACCTTTTCACCTATTG
Organism: Pinus albicaulis; assembly: GCA_034641835.2. Lineage (NCBI taxonomy): Eukaryota > Viridiplantae > Streptophyta > Pinopsida > Pinales > Pinaceae > Pinus > Pinus albicaulis. The sequence goes on from CM076578.1 coordinate 1,288,048,638, forward strand.
CAAGATATACTACTATAAGATCTTTGGTTTCATTGCCTGTGACAATGGGTTGGAATATTCATCAAATGGACATAAAAACAAAATTAATTAATGGAACCATCAATGAAGAAGTATATATTGAACAACCTGAAGGCCTTGAAATAAATATCAAGAACACTCATGTTTGAAGACTCAAGAAAGCCCTATATGTATTGAAGCAAGCTCCTAGGGCATGGCATGTAAGAATGAATGCATATCTTCTAAAAATTGGGTTTGTAAAAAGTATTGTTGATCCAAATATCTACATCAAAGTGGTGGATAATGAACCAATCATTATTCTAGTATATGTGGATGGTATATTTATTATAGGTGTGGATCAAAGGATACAAGAATTCATGAAAATGTTGGAAACCGAATTTGAGATGAAGGATTTGGGACATGCATTATTACTTAGGTTTGGAAGTATGGCAGAAACCTGGGGAGATATATCTGGCACAAGGAAAATTCATATTCAATTTATTGCATAAATTCAATATGGTGGAATCCAAGCCCATGACTACTCCCATGATCACCAATCTCAAGAATTTGAGAAGCTCTGACTCCATTCTCTTATATCATACTAGTTATCGTAAGTTAGTGGGTTTTCTAATGCATCTTGTAAATACTAGACTAGATATATGTTTTGTTGTAAACATCCTCAATCAATTTCATTTGGAGCCTCGACATGATAATTGGATAGCTTCCAAGCATATATTAATATATCTACGTGGCACTATACATCACTTCCTCAAGTACGATAGTAAGGAAGTCAAATTAATAGGTCTTACATATTTAGATTGGGGTGGAAGTGAGACTAATGGAAGGAGCACTATGGGTGGATGTTTTATTTTTGTATCTAGTATGATTTCATGGATGAGTAGAAAGCAAGATCATGTTGCATTAATTAATGTTGAAGCAGAATATGTTGTTGCATGTGAAGTAGGAAAGTAAGTTGTATGGCTGAGGAAACTTCTGTCAGATTTGTTTAGGAAGCCTTTAATTCCTAATGTGATAAATTGTGATAATCAAAGCAACATCAATATGTATGAAGATCTCTTGTTCCATGCAAGGATGAAGCATATCAAAAGCAAGTACCACTACATTAGAATCTTGGTACAAGATGTGATCGTGAAGCTATAGTGTGTTCCAACCGACGAACAGTTAGTTTATGTGTTAGCAAAGTCTCTTCCTAATAATAATTTTAAATATCTTAGAAGCATGCTTGGTTTGGTTGATATTATTGATTTAATTGATGAAAAGTGTTGAAGCATCTACATGTGTATTATGCTTGGGAGGACATCTACATATGTCTGATGTCTAGATCCCGAAGAGGGAGGGTGGCGTTGGTCATAGAGATTTTACCTTGCATTACACACCTAGATCCCTGGGTTGATGGTTAGTAAGTAAGCTTGATGGTACTTATAGTGGCTGAAATATTTAGTCCATCTTAGTCCCACTCAGATAGATTTCCCTGGTTAGGAATCTAGTCCTTGTCACTGAGTGTACCTAAACTCTTCGTAGTTCATGTGCTTTGAGATCAAATTTGGTGTCCTTAATACTCTATTTGTTAGAGCTATGAGGATATCTGACGAGGAGCATCTAAAAGATGAAATCACTCACTTGACAGTTGTTTACATGGATATAGGATATAGAGAGAGAGAAATCAGAAAGGCCATAAAAAGATTTGAAGGTTCGGTCACGTCGAAGAACCACCAAGGACCTCCAGAAAGTGGTGGTAGAGTTTTTCTACCATACATTAAGAGTGTTATGGATAAGATCGCAAAGGTGTTGAGAAGAAATGGCATTTTCACACAATTTTCAGCAGCATGAACCATTAGGCAAAAAATGAGGCCAGTTAAGGATTGTATTAGTCATGAACAGCCTAAAGGTGTTTACAAGATTGATTGTTCATGTGGAAAGAGTTACATTGGTGAAACTGGGCGCTCTCTTCAAAAGCGTCTTAAGGAGCATGGTGCCGATATTAAACATGAGTGATGTCGCACGTCGGCCCTTGTTGAGCACTCCTCAAAAACTAAACATCACTTACGTCTAGAGGATGCTAAGATCATCGCCAAGGAGGAACATTATTGTAGGAGAAAAATTAGAGAAGCACTAGAGATTATGAAACACCCACATAAAATTAATAGGGATGGAGGATTCGAGATCAGTGACGTTGGCGGCCTCTAATTCGACAAATGTGCTCCTAGAGCTCGTCTTCTTCCCAGGTATTGTATCACGGGTTCTCTTCTCCTCCTCATAGATTTTTTAGGGTTTGGTCTTTGCAAGCATCTAATTACATTATTTAATTTTAATAATTATCCTTATTAATTATTTTTTATTTTTTATTAATAAAAATTAATTAATTAATAATTATTATTAGTATCTAAAATTTTTTGAAAAATAATAAAAAATAGTAATAAATTATATTTACTGATCATTTTTAGCATTAGATTAGCTAGGATTGAATGTTATTAGAATCAATAATTATTAATAGAATTAGCTTATAATAATTATAAATAATAACTAAATTTATTTACATTCATTTATTTGTTTAATGAATGTTAATTAAATGAAGCTATTATTTATTCTTATTATATTAATTTTATTAATTATTTAATATTTTTCAATTTTGTAGAATTGTTAGGATTCTCATATTTAGGGTTTTTTAATTTAAAATTATAATTAGGATTTAATCCTTATATTAAAAATTTAAATCACTTATAATTAAGCAAGCAAAAAATTTAAAAACTTCATAATTTTATTAAATAAATAACTATTATTAAGAAAATGAATATGATATTATAAGAATTTTATTAATAAAAAAAAATTCAATAACTTTAGATCACTTATAATTTTATTTATTAATAATTATTATTATAGCAAATAAAAATAGGATTAAATTATTAAAAATAATTATGACAAGATAATAAAATTTAAATTATAAATAAAAATATTTGTTATTCTGTCGGCTCTTCCTCTTATCCTTCACTGTATATAAACCTAGCCCTCTGCATCCTTCTTTCACTTTTCATTCAAACATATCATCCTGAAGATGGATCCTCGTTGGGATTCGAAACGTTGACCATTGTTTGATCATACTATGGATAATCCAAAGATCTCTTCATTAAACAATAACCACAGAAGCTTGAAAACCATAATCTTCCATGTACTTGTATATATTTGTAATTATGAATACCTCCCTAGTTAAGAGGGAGTGTTGAAGAATGTAACTAGGTTCAATTTTCATAAAATTTATATTTGTCAAAAGAAATTTGATTATTATTAAAATGACTTATTAAATCATGGGTTTCATGCTTGGGTCATCATTTTCTAGGTCAAATTCCCCATTGAGGACTTCTAGGTTTTAGTTTGATTCATTAGAGTCATTATCCATTTTAATAGACCCTTCATGGGCTTTTGTATCATGTAAAAATAATTATTTTTGAGTCAAATAAGTCATTTGTCACCTCCATACCAAGTTGAACCTTACATGATGAATTTGGCCTACATTAGGGAAATTCGACCCACATAAGAGGCTATATATAGAAGAGCAGTTTGATTCATTTGCAGCATCAATCAATCAAGTTCAGTGCACAAGAAGGAGAATTAGAAAAGTGTGAAGTTGCAGGAGAAGGAAGAAGATTTCAAGGAAATACAAGATCAAATTTTTTGGGCCATCTATCTCTCACACATTCGAAGTTACTGAGAAAATTCAGGGGTAGAAAATATGAGATTTACTAGAAGTCGAATTTTTGTTGCAGGAGGTCGAATTTCTGCTTCTACGAGATCGAAGTTCTAGGTCGAAGTTGATTCTGGAAGGTTATCATCTAAAGAGGAAGGAAGGTTTGACTTGGTTATTGGAGGAAGTCTGTGTCTAGGTCAAAGAGTCTTGGATTATCTCAGCGTGTCTTTTGAATCTACTAAAGGAAGAGGTTTGATTGGGTTTTCCCCTCATTGGGGTTTTTCCCTAGTTGTGCGCCTATATCTTGTGTCTCTTGTTCTTGTGATCTTAATACACATCTAATTTGGTAATTTCTTGATGAAAAAAAATTAATAAATAAATAAAAGAGTCCAACATAATTCACAAGTAATTATCAATAAAGAGGAATCAAACCCTAATTCTACTAGCATTGATTTCTCAACACCCCGAACAAGAAAATTCCATCTACAAAGAAAATCCTATCTCCTTTATCTTCTAGACAATAAATATAAAGTAAATTTTGTTTCAAACCTGGAACATAGAGGATCTTTTTGAGATGAAGCTTTCCACAATTTTATAGTTTCAACGAGGTAGATCTAAGACCTTTGACTACATAGTTATTGTTATCTCCAAGCTCCACTGAATCAGATGATGATCCTTTTGATAAAGTTTTTAGTTGTCCAATTTCTCCTGCCATATGTCTTGAATATCTACTATCAATGATCCATGCATTGTCATCATCAAATGTACCTATAAGTGTTGTTATAAATCCTCCACTTTTGATTCTCCTAGATAGATTCTAGATGATCTTGACACCAAAGCTTCTTGCAACTTTTAAGAGATATTTAAGGGTCTTTCGTCCCATCTTAAAATAGCTTTCCATTGATGAGAGAGTTCTTCCTTTCAAGATTGTTTTCCTTCCTTCAAATGATGGCCAACAAAGTGATATCCAAATAGTCCTTCCTTCACCTTAGCTCTGATACCATGTTGAGAAATAAATGCACGTAGTTATAACGATTTGATTCCTATTTTCTTGATAATTACTTCTGATATGTGTTGGATTCTTTTACTTCTTTATCATGTTATATTTCATCAGGCAATTACCAAATAAAAAATGCATTAATATCACAAGAACAAGAGACACAAGATGTAGGCACTCATCCAAGGCAAAACCCCTCTTCAAGGGCAAACTGAATCAACTCTTCTTCAATAATAGAATCATGTCAAAATGAGACAATCCATAAAAAATTGACCAAGACAAAGAATTCCTCCAATCACCAAGTCATCCCTCCTTCCAAGTAAACAAATCATGCTTCAGTCAACAATTTTCAACTCCTTGAAAACTGCTTCAATTTGGAATTCCCCCCCGTACAACTTAGAATTTAGGACCTGTAGTTACTGCAAAAAATTCAGCCCCTACAAATTTCCCAAAAACCCTATAAAAACTCACACGTGAGAGAGAGATGCACAAAAACTTCAATTTTGTTCTTCCTTTTATTTTTCCTTCCTACTCCTTGAATTCGCACTCTTTGTCTTCTCTTTTTACTGAAGATCAAACTTGATGATGATGGATCACAAATAGGTCGAGCTCTTATTTTATTTATACTACTTCCACTAGGTCGAATAGCCCCAATATGGGCCAACTTCATCAAGGTAGGGCCGACTTGGTGAGGAGGTGATAAATGATTGTTTTGACTCAAAAATAATTTTATTTACATGGTACAAAAGCCCAAGAATGGTCTAATAAATATGACAATGACTCATATGACTAAAGAAAAACCATAGAAGCCTATGATGGAATCTTTGACCTAATAAATAAATAAAATGAGCATGAAACACGTGCTTAATAATAATTTTATTTTTATTCTTTTCCAATTTTACAATAAATACATATTGACAAAGTACAATATCCATTTTGAAGACTAATCATAGTTACATTTTCAATAGCGTGGGCCTCCTTCATCATAGCTACCCTTGTACCATGGAATGTGGATTGGAGCATGCAAGATTTACACCCACCCCATTCCATCATTATTGCACATGAAACCTGCCATTTGACGAATGTACCATGGACCTTTCATTTCCTTAGACATTGAAGCCACATAATAGGGTCCTTCATTAATCTCTTTGGTCGAGAAAAGTAACACTAGTACATGTTCAAAGTCTATTTGGAATGGCATGCCACTATGAAATGTCCATTGTTTCCCATGATTGGAAATCTTATTTACTCAATTTAACTAATGTGTTATTGTATTGGAAGGTGAGGAGACACATTGGATCTTATACAGGATTGCAGGTGGGTTTTTGTCTTGGACTTGGCCTCCCTATATGGGATCCAAGCCCTCTAGAGGGTCATAATGTCACTTGTAGGGTGAACGTTGAGAGCCATGAATAGCATTGATTTCCACACCATGGAATTCTTCAGCACCACCACATTGCTTGTTCGTGCCCCTGTTATATAGAGATGATGATGCCCTTTGACCATGTTTCCCAGTTGGCTACACATTAAATCTGACACTTGGATGTTAATCTAGGGCCCATAGGAGGTTTTTCCTTTCCCAAGGAGACATGGGAGATCATGTGTCATCTTCTAGACCTCATTAATGGAGCATTGACTTGATCTTGAGCCATTTGGAAACCCATGAGACCCATTTGGATCCCACAGAGCCTGAATTAGGGTTTGGAGATTTTTTGCAACATTTATAAGGCACTCCCCTCTTCTTAGTCACTTTTTAGGCGCTCATCTTCATCCTCAACACATGAGGCCTCAACGCTAGCATTGGAGATCACTTCGCATTTATGACATGGGCTAGAGAAGAAATAAAATAATAATTAATGTTAAAGTTATCTTGGTTGGATTGTAACCAAGGGTTTGATACCTTATTTTCACACCTTATGGGCTTGCACTTTAGAAATTCAAACTCATAAGACTTGTATAAATAAGAGATTCACTCTCTCATTTTAACTCATCACACTTGGGATTTCCGGCTAGCTCATTAGGGATTTTCTGCCTACAATTTGTGGAGATATTTGGACTAATTTAATGAATTTTGATATTTGGAAAATATCACTATCTCTCTTGGAGCTTTCTTTGGAATTTTGATGGATGGATATATTATTCATTGTCTTGTAAGTATTTAATGTTATGTTCCTGATCTTGATGAATGTCTAAAGCATGGAATATTGTCTTATAATCTTTAATGTGCCCTAATTAATGATATTTTGTTAGAACATTGAAGTTATTGGAAATTTTGCATGTGTTACTAATGGATAATGAATGAATGACTTTTACTAGAGGTTATATTGCACCATGGATCCTTAAAACTTCATTAAATTTTTCCATCAAAGGATAAATATCTAGAGTATTTGTGTAGTTGCTCCATTAGGGCTAGTGAAGTTGCTTATAGGTCTCCTTGAAGAGCGAATTGCCAAATCAATATTAGTTTTTTTACTCCAATTCTCCCAATTGTTAGGCATGGTCCTAAATCCTAGGTGATCACTCTTAACTCAATGAATCATCCTTCTTTTCACCTCTTCCTCACTTCTTTTCCTTGTCCCTTTAAGGATAAGGAGGCCTCCCTAAGGCTTGATGTGAATTGCATTAGAGATGATATTTTGCTAAACTGTTTGGACAATCTTCTACATTGGTGTTTCCTCTAGCTCTCCTCCAGAGTTGAGGCAATTCTCATGGTGGACTCTCCAAAAATTTGATGCCCTATCCATTGCATCAAGAGGGAACCTTAGGTGCTAATCCTTCAACTTGGAGATTCTTTGAAGTTTTATGTTTTAGTACTTGTTGAAGTATATCTTTCACAACCTTTTCTCTTGTCTACATGGATGTTGGATGAACTTTTAACTCATCAAATATCTCAACCCTAGGTCTCGTGTAGTCTTTATTTCAAGGGTTTTTTCTTGGAAATTCTTCCTAGCTTCTCCCAAAGCTCGCACATTTATTGAACCTTTCCATTGAATAAGCCACCTTTCCTCACTTCAAGCCTATCTTAGACATATCTATCACAAGTGAGGAACACTGGGACTCCTTTCGTCGTTGAAAATTCAAGAAAAAATGGGGACTTAGGTTGTGATGACAGTGGGCCTCTATCCAAAGGGTATTGTTGTGCCCTCTATATTTTGCCTCTATACAAGTCATGTGTTGGACAATGGGTTCAGTTCTCTTGGTGTGTTTAGCGACATGGACCAACCACCTCTCATGGATCCTAACTATGGTGATTATAACAGAGACTAATTCCTACGAGTATTTTTCTAACAGTAATCATGGTTCCAAAAAGTGGTATCAGAGCGACAGGTTTTGAGTTTGAAACTCACCTGAATCACGCTGGGGGGAGATTTTTGGACATTGGGTTCTAAGCTCCCTGTGTGTTTCACGACATGAACTAACTGACTCTCATGGATCCTAAGTTTGGCGATTGTAGCGGAAACTAATTCATACGAGTTTTGGTCTAACAACAATCGTGATTCCAACAACATGCTAGTTTTCGCAGCAATAGGGTGATCCCATTAATTCCTTGTATCATTTAACATTGTTGATTTTCTGCATATAAAAGAGTGAAAGTGGGTTATAAATAGTCATCATTTTTGAAAAGGGTTTGATTTATGATATTGATGATGTTGTTAACAATATTGTCTTGTATTGAACTTCATATCATCAGTAATGTATGATTTTTGATGCATTTGAGCTATCCTTGAATCTTCTTATTGTCATCCCTCAATGATATTCAGCTCACATAAATTTTGAGCATGATGAACCAGTGTTGGTTGACCCTTTTGAATTTGATTGTTGTCACAAAAAGCTTGGTTGTTCAGATATTTTCCTCCATCCATCTTCCTCATCATACCACTCCCAGCATGTCCCTAAGGACATCAATGAGAATTGTATGCCTAAGATAGCTATTAGGAAAACGTTCTTGAATTTGATCATCAATTAATCCATATTCAGGTTGCAAGAAAGGATTAACATGAGCAAACACAATTTAGATTCCTCCTATTCGTCCTCTATCCCTCCTCATGGTAGAAAAATTGATCCATGGATATTTTATTTTCCCACCTCCCACCCTTGTAATTCAATGTGTGAGTGTTATGATATATATGATTGTGATGCTTTATTTTTTTATTCCATGATTAACCATAAGGGTAAGAGGTGTGATAATAATCCAATGATATGATGGCTACATTGGTTATATGACTATAATTAGTCAATGTATTGTATGCCAACACAAGTTAGAGTAGGTGTTTTCTATGCGGCATGATAGACTAAAATGCATTTAGATATATTTTACTTTTTGTATAGATTATATTATTGTCATATAAAACCAGGGTGATAACCAACACCCAAAGCACATGCTCCCAAATAAGTTGATTTGAGTGTGTAGGTAATATGTCTACGAGCCCAAGGATTGTTATATTTCTTTTGAAATATTTGTTCGAGCATTTGGATCTTGCGATCTACAGTAAGATCATGTACTCGAGTTGGAGCTAGATGTTACCCACCAAAATGGGTAATCCCATAAGAGAAAAAAATTCCTTGTATTAGAAAACCAATAACCCCTAACATTCACCTCTTTATGGTGATATTCCATATTCCTATTCAATCTGCATCGACCATACATCTCTCAACATCTGACATTCCTCTTAAATGAAGTTGGGATGATAGTCAATACACATTTTATCATTTTTCAATCGAGTGCTTATAATTTTTGTTTTGGAAATTTAGTGTGTATAAAGGGGTGACCTGAAATATTGATTGATCTTGATTATAAATATGTTCTCTCACCTTACCAAGGAGGTTAAACATTAGCCCTAGTCTAGTGGCACCTCCCTTGAGGCCTTAGGGTTATAGGAGAGGTATTATTTGGAAGTCTCGGATGTTGAAAGAAGTTGTCATTGATGTCAAAGGTTTTCCAAATGAAAGAGAAACTTACATATTCAAATAGAATTTTTAAAATATATATATATATATATATATATATATATATATATATATATATATATATATATATATATATATATATATATATATATATATATATATATATATATATATGATACCCTATTTGGATATATTATCTTTGAATTCATTTTTACTACATTTACCTAGCTCAAATTGAAGCATAACATATATGTTTGAAAAGCTTATTCCAAGACCTTTCCAATGGTATATATCCCTCCCTATAACTTCTCATGGTTGAGGAGAAATTATTTCTAAATATATATTATACATTTTTTCAGTTGCACAAGCCAATCCAACCTGTGGACAAGTTGACTTGTTCTAGACCTCGAATGCATTATAAATAGGTGCAAGGAGGAGCATTTCAAGTCATTCACTCAAGGAAGTTCATATATGTTCAAACAAGATAAAAAAAGTAATTATGAGGATCAAATGAACTAGAATTGAAGAGGAGCTAATTTGGAGACTTTATGGGAAGGATTTTTGGCATTTTTTTAAGATTTTTGGCCTATTTTGGAAGGGTTTTTGGCTTATTTTGGAAGGATTTTGGAACACATTTTTAAGGTTTATGGCCCTGGTTAGAAGGTTGATTACAAACCTTTTTTTTGAGGACAAAATTTTGTCCCCTTTGAAGATTGAATTTCATATGTGTGTATAGGGTTGAATTCCAGTCTAGAAGGTTGAATTTCAAGCCTATTTTGAGAGTAGTGACCTATCCCTGTTTAGGTTGAATTTAAGGACAGAGGTTCTAGTTCAAATAAGGCCAAACTAAAGCCTATTTTTAGGGATAAATCCTAGTGTGTTTGAAGGGGATTTCAACTATTTTTTGAAGATCTATCATTATCCTCTGTTTAGAAGGTCACATCTTGCGTAGGAGAGTTATAGAGGTTGAGCTCTATGGATAAGGAGGTCGATTTCAAGGATCATTTGTTGAGAGAATTTATGTTGCTAAAAAGGCCATGTTTATGAAGTCAAGTTCTTGTGTGAAGGATATAGGAGAAAATTCCAAAAGGGCAGACTATCTTTGACTAATATTGACTGTACAAGATTTGGTGTTGATAAATTAAGGAGTTGGTGCTTCATTTCAATTGTTGCTAATAAATCAAGGAGTTGGTGCTTCTATTCAAATTGAAGCTAATAAAATAGGGAGATGGTGCTTCCTTTCCATATAAATTAAATGTTTGGTAAATTATAATAGACATCAATCCATAATAAGTATCAAAACACTTACTTCATCATACATCTCAAGTTCCTAAAATTAAAAAATCATAAAAATTAATTAAATTATAATTTTTTTAAAATAAATACTTTTGTTATTAATGTTAATTTTATTTAACAGTGGTATGTTCTATGCTTAGAACAATTAAATTCAATGTTCCTTTAGAAACCCAATGACAATTTCCAATTATTTCCAGTAGAAATCAGATTAACCATTAATCACATTGACAGTAAATCCAGATAGAACATAAAAAAAATGCATAAGACGAGCCAGGACAAGAGAACACCAGATTTGGCGGATGCCACGGAAAAACCCCAATGTGGGGAAAACCATTTGATCAATTATTTTTACTATTATTCAAAATTTCATCAAAGAGAGAGAGTACAAAATCAAATTAACTTGCCCAAATCAAAGTCAAATAAAACCTATCAAATTATGCAATCAAACTTCAGCCCTAACTAGAAAGTCAATGTTGGTCCAAATAGAAACAATCCTTCCTCAAAGCGGCTCGGTATTCCTTGGTCATACTCACAAGAGGTTAGTTTCAACCCAAAACAAATCGGTCAAAGGAGGGAGAAAACCTTATGCAATTTTCTACATTCAAATAGAAGTTAACCCTAAAGTCAAAGGAGGTCAACTAGCCCATAAATCCTTGGGTTTTGTCCCCAACAATGTGGCCTAAGAAAATCAAAATTTTGGCCCAAAAATCATAGTCAAACTTGGTCAAAAACACCTCGATCAACGTTGGTCAAACCTGTTGTTGGGCCTTGAATATGCCCATGTTTTCATCATGAAATATCACCATTCATACCCTAAAACCCTAGATTTTTAGCCCATTTTGTACCCTAATTCTATAATTTTCCATCAAATACACTTTGTGGTTGATTATCACTAGTTTTATTCACTTCTATATGATTAAAGATGATTATGCTATGATTTACTAATGACGGTCTTTTTAAGTACATTTATCACACGGTTCCATCGCTAAAATCCTTCATAAGCCAGTTGAGTGTGGAAATGCCTAATTTAGGGCTTTGACACTTTCTGCATGCTTCTGGAGAAACTGAGAGAGATTATTGTTAAAAATGGTGTTCTAATACCTCTCCATAACTTGGATTCCACCCAGTTCATGGGTCTCTAGAAGGAAATTAGCCAATTTGTCCAAATCTGCAATAAATTTTAAACTGCCAACTTCCACCTCGATTTCTGTGCAGCTGAAGGATAATAAAGAAATTTTGGAACATGAGTTTTGGTCCAGTATAGCATATTTATTACACTTATAATGATTTTCCAAAATTCCTTACGGTTTGGGAGATAGTCAGGGTTCTTTGAGGCCAATTTATATACAAATCCGAAAATTCTAGATCTATCAAATCTCCCAAACATCCTTGTTTTGGTCATCAATGAACTCATTTTTACCTCTTTTTTCCTTATTGTGGCCTAATTCATGTAACCTCCTTAACCTGAGTTGTGACGAGTACTTCCACAGAGCCTATTCAGCTAAGGAAAAGCATGATTCTTGCACTAAAGCGTGACTTGGAGGATCTGTACTTAAAATATAATTCAAGAACAATACTTAAAAGGCACACAAGGTGGCCAACGCTTCCATTTCCTTGACATCAAGGAGCCATTTGAATTCGAGGATCGATAATCTATATGTATACCAGCCTCCAACTTCCAGAATTGATTTTGTCTAATCTGCATGGCTACGTATGGAGTGTTGTTAAGCATCAATCTTGGAATTGACAATGTAATCAGAATTAGATGAACTAAGTTAGCATAGGGATCTTTTGATCTGATCTACATGGATCATTTCCTATTTTTTAATTCTCAGGAAATCTATAAAGCCTGCATCCAAAGAAGTGTAGTGGGAGATTGAAAGTGTATTACAGACTTTTTCAATTTTAATTTGAATATTTGTTTCAGTGCCATAATGAACAAGTGTTGATTTAAATCTACAAGAGTGCCATTACGATGTATATTTCGCTTACTAAGCTAAGGTTTATCTTATTCTATAAGTTTCTTCATCCCGAGTGTGGCAAGGGCCCACCACAACTGGGAGATTTCATTAGGGGAACCTTGAGGTCTAAAATGGGCCTCCTAAGGATATAATAAACTAATATCTAAACCAATAAAATAATATTTATGAATTTGCAATTCACTTTTTGCACCACAATCCATGTAACCATAGTTAAATTCAATTCAAAAGTTGTACCAAAATAAAATTAATAAAAAAAATGTATTTATGTGACTATAAATAAGAATGAGCTTTTCAAAAAAGTCATTATCATTGAACAGCTAATGCATTTGTCCTTTGTACTTAAATAAATTAAAATAAAATATAAATATAAATTTATAAATTCTTAATTATATTATATGTTATTCATTAAAATTTATATTATTTAAATTGTATAATAACATGTAATTAATATACTATATAAAAATAATATAATATAATATAATATAAGATAATAAATGTATAGGCATATGCATTGTTTCTTTCAAGAAATATGAAATGACAATAATATATTTCTATTCAAAAAGTGTGAAATGACATTTATTATGAGTACTTTACTTTGACTTTAAAAGTACTTAAAGCACTACCATGGTTAACCATGAGTTTTTATCCACCATTGAGAATGTGACAAGTAAGTACCTTTAACTCAAGAAATGCCACCTCAACCATTAGGGATGATGTCATCCCCTAAAATGTGATTGGTTCTCATAAAGTGAATTTTGATTGTACATTTTCCTTAGGAGGCTCATTTTAGACCTCAAAATTCCCCTAATAGTCCAGTATTAGTTAGCTTAACTAGTTGTGGTTTTTGTTGGTTTTGTTATGAATTACATCTTAGATTTTTATTACAGGTGTTTGCATTGTTAGATTAATTTCTGAAGCTCGATTTTCTATGATCGATTTCATTTCTAAGTGATTGAGTAATGCTTTCTTTCCTTACTGTGTATGGATGCTTCCTTAATGCATTTTCCAGATTAGCTGAATGAATTGAATCAAGGATTGAATTACATTCCTGACTGTGTGTTTAAACTTCATTAATGCAATTGGTTGAATGAATTTAATTGTAGATCAAACCATAATTCTCACTATGTGTTCTGCATGCTTATAAATCAATTGTCAATTGTTTACAAACTCTAAGTTGAATTCTGAATTCATTGTATTCAGCGTTTATAAAAATTCTGAATTGTAACTCTGGTTTTACAGTGTTATGCGTTCAATGTAAATATCAGAAAATTTAATCTCATCCTTACTTGATCGAATTTCGTGATAGAGGGCATCCTCTGTCCCTCTCTGAACGCGTAAGTGATCATCGAAAATTCGCTATGAAAAAAAGCATCCTCTGTTCCTTTCAACGTTGAGCTTCTTCGGCATTTAAAACCTTTTTTTTCCTTTCAATACCGAGCCTCATCCATTGGCAATTAAAATATATGTTTCTTTGATTTAGAGATTTAGAGTTTCCATTTTTGTATCGTGTCATTAAGTCCCAGTGCGTTGATTTGTTTAAGAAGTGACTTTGAGAACCATAAAGAACAGAGAACATAGCTTCAATTTGCATTAGATTTAATAGGATTTGGTTTTGTCTGTTGATTGCTTTTAGTTTGCAATAGAAGTAATCTTCATTTCAATACATGCATATAGCTTGGAGTGATAGGTAAACACAGTTCCAATTTGCATAGCAGTGTGTGTCTTATTTCCAGATTGAACAAGTCCATTTGAATTACATGAATTTGGCTTGTTTGTAGAAGTAGATTTCTGTTCAAATACATTAGGGTTTGTTAAAGTTGAGTAGTTTGAGATTTGTTATTGCTCAAGACATAGTAGTAGTGTGAAGTTTTGTTTATTGAAAGGTAAAGTTCTAGGTTATTTTAAGTCTTATTTGGCAATGTTATTTGATTGAATGAGTCCATCTTTCCTTAAGAGAAGAATGATTAGGGCAATTTCTAGGCTAGCATTTTTTTTTTCTTATTGCTTGAAGTCATGTGTGGAGCTTCTATTAGCATAGGCTTTTCAATTCCAAATGAATTTTTAGGGTTTAATACAAGATTGATTCCAAGATTTTAATTTCAAGATTGAGTTGTGATTGCAAATAGATAAGGTTTTTTTTCGGTTCTTTATTTCAGAGTTCAAAATGCACAAGCAAAAGAATTAAGGTTTTTGAATTTTGAATGCAGTTCTGAGTTACCTAGTTGTTGTGTGAAAGTTTTACTTGATCTTATTGAAGTAAAGTTTGCAGTAAAGAACTAGGTTTAATTTAAGTACAGATTATTTTTAAGTACAAAATTTAAAAATTGATTTAGAGATAGCTTGAATGATTTTGTACTTAAATAGCAAGATAATTTTTATAGCCTAGTTTATGTTAAACGCTTGAATCCTCTATTACTTGTGGTTGCACCTCAAAGCTTATTAGTCCCATATTGATAATTTAATGTTGCAAACTATAAACATATAATTTCACCAACATTTTTGGCGTCGTTGTCGAGGAGGTGCTAAAGGGATCAGAGCCTAGTTTATTTCAAAACTTTTTTTGTGTGATCTTAGTTGCAGGACAACCAAAGGGTGGACAGTGTACAGTAAGACATGAGTGAAGAGCCACGCATCCACTATTGTGGGGTTTCTCCAAAGTTTGGTTGTCCAATTAAGCAAGTTTGGTAAGTTTTATTTCAATTAGCACTTTTAATTCATTTATATTAAAATTTCAATATCTTTAAAGATAAAACATTATGGGGGTGATGTAACAACCCTTGTGTACTAATCCATGTGATGACAGGATATACCAGTTGGCTTGTTGAGAACAAGAAAATGGTATTTTGAGGAATCATTTAATGAGGAGTTTTTATGCTTCTACAAAGACGTATAAGTCATCCAATGAAGAATTCACAATGGAATAATTTAATATTTTTATTGAACATAAATTTGATATTATTAAATATTTGATTTCGAAATTGGATGATTTGCAGGAACAAGAGAAGGATGAAGAACCACTGCTCATCCTTTGTGCCATCTGTCGAAAGAAACACTTCCTTGGAAAGTGTCCACTTAGTGGCTTGAAAGTTTGAAAATTTGCAAGGATGGTCATGCGACCAAACATTTCCCATCACTCCCACGATTACTAAAGGTACTCAGGGAATCAAGTAAGGAATCAAATCAACCACCGAGTATAACTCAAAACCCATCAACATTTGATACTTGGAATAATGCTTATTTTCCTGAGCAAGTTCCTCAACATGTTTATAATCCTGCAGTTCCATGGAAAACTTTTAATCCTCCTCCAATCGAATATCCTACTTCATGGCCATAGTGGCCTTCTCCATGGACCTCTTCTTCTATTCAAATATCCCCATGGCCTCAAGAATGGTTTTCTCCAGGGCATTCTTTCATGCAAAATAAACAACAAACATATGTGCCATCAAGTTATCATTCTTCCTGGTCTCAATTACCTATGCAACCTTTATTTAACCCTAACCCTAATGCATACCCTAGTCCTAATACATACCCTATACCTTATACTAACCCTATACCTAATCCTAATCCATACCCTAACCCTATTCCAAACCCTAAACCTAGCCCTCATTCAAACCCTAATCTTAACTTAAACCCTAGACCTAACTATAATCCAAATCCAAAGCCTAGTCCAAGCCTTAACCCAAACCCTAGTTCAAGCCTTAGCTCAAACCATATCTTAGACCCTAATCCAAACAAGGAGGTTGCACAACAATTTAAAACACGTTTTGTTCCTATTTATTCTCCCACTGAACAAAATGATATATCTTCAAGGTTGAGGGAAGGGGTGAGTTTGGAAACATCTCCTATCACTACAAAGCATTCACCCCAAGAAGATCTAATTCAAAGACCATTAGAGGATAAATCAATAATTGGAACCTATTCTAAAACTGTTATTGAAGCCCAAAACCCTAGAATTTCCCTTGACCATTCTTGTCAATTTGAAAAGCAGATATTTGAGCCTGAAATTAAGTGGTTTATCTTTTGTCTTTCACCAGATCCCTTATGCCTCCAAGAGAGTGATTACCAAATTGTGGAAGACGTGCATAAGTTGGAAAATCATAAACATGTGGATCTCATTGAATCCTGGTTTCAAGTAGTCATCAATACACCATATTCCCTCTTCATTCAACAACTCTTGGTACCATATCAATTGAAGCAACTAGTTTCTCATACTCTGGTATGTGTTGAATTTTATTCTTTAAAACTGAGTGTGAGTTTATTTAGCAAATTGTTACGCACATGGTTGCATTGGAAGTACTCCTACACTTGAAGGAGATCTTCCTCTCTGTAAATTAGGGTAGGGTAGTATAAGAGAAATGGATAAAATTGTCATTTGAAATAAAATTGTCACAACAACATTCTTAAAATTGTAATTCCTAAGGCACAACTATTGAAATTTTTGTCATTATGCACTCTTGTGGTAACACTTGTCATAATCAATTCCCTCTTAATGGCTCATATTTTATAAAGTGACTTTGATTATTGGCCAAGATTATTTCCTGGGACAGTTAGGGAAATTGTTATTATTTTACTTTCCATTCATAATCTTGACAAACTATCATCCAAGAAACCTTTTCAAGTTTATTTTTGAATGTATTGATGAAAAGCATCCTATGGTGGACCACTCCTATAAAACCATAATAAGCTCTCATAAGAACCCTAGCATGACAAACTCGAGGAATATTTTGGTCATTATCTGAGATTTTTTCTTTTTCTTGAGTCTTTAAGGGTAGCAGGATCAACCAGTAAAGATTAGTAATTAAAAAAAATTCACGCCATTCTGACGCTCTTGAAGAGTAGATATGTCTCCCCACTTATTAAGTAACCTCTAAGGTTAATCATAATTAGAGTCTATAAAAAGATGTAGGGAAGGATAGGAGGTCTCATAATGAGCTGACCTACCACGATCATGAGACCTAACATGCATGACATTATTTCTCCTGGTCACCAAGCCAAAGTAATGGCTTTCAGCCCAAAAGCTGGAAGAGAGGAGGTCTCATTACGAGTCAGCTAATTCATCCATGTTACTTCTTGTGAGTGGCACCGCCATCAATTGGTTATCAAGCCAAGACAGTGGCCTTCATGTAAAAGTAAAATAAGCTAACTCTGAATCTATATCTAGTAAGTGGGGCACAGACACTTCGTTGGGTTAAAAGACATCCATGTCAAGGTTATAGACACCCGCTAGCAGTAGGGCCATGCCTGTGGTATTAAAGTTAATTTTACACTATGATTTACTTGGTTGTTTTTGTCTTTCCTTGAACTCATTATCATATCTCTCTGAGAATAGATTTAAGATCATTTTGGTAATGTGCTTTGGAGTTCTAACTTTCAGAAATAATTTGGTTTTTATGGATGTGAGACCCTTAGTGCAGGTGATTCACTTTTTTGAATAAGAAGAGCTTCAACTATATGCTTGGGTAATGGTAAGACAATCATCCTCGAAAGGTATCATTTTGTCATATTTATTCTTCCCTATTTCTATCCATTTTAATGCCTTGGTTTTTAAAATAGATTCACTTCTATTTATAATAATGAGGCTATTGAAAGTGAAGACCTACTACTTTGGACTACTCTTGATATGTTTTGTGGAAATTTTTATGGTTAAACATTTTAGGATGACATTATCCATGCACTAACAACATTGTTAGCATTCCTTTAGTAACCCTAGCATTAGTTACTCTTTTAATAAATCTAAGTCTTGACATCACTGAATCCTTGGTAACTACTTTTTCTTATCTTATTGATGCAAAGGAATTTGACGTCACATGAAACTTACTGACATTCTCTCACTTAATTAGCCCTGTAGTTTAAAGCATGACTCTAATATAGAAACTCTAGCACTTCAGTCTTAATTAATCTTTGGTCTATGTCAGAGGTTCTGCTTTCATGTGGGCATGCAAGCTGATAGGCATGGGGGGAGAGAGAGATTATCAGAATTGTCGGGTTTAATTTATATTTTCACCCTATGCTTACTCATGGTTTTCACTATCCTTTTTCACAATTTTTGGGCTTGGAGCATGATCAGGTAATTGTTCTTTAATTTAACCTATTTCCTTTATTTCAATAAAGAGTAGTATTGATTATGGTGCTTGTGTTGTCTTAGGAAGCCACGATACACCTGCATCAACATTTTCAGGATAATGTGGATATTGAGACCTTTTATCATCTTCAGTTTATCTATCATCTTCTTCAGCAGGTTCTATCAGCAGACGCATCAGCTCCAACCATTCCATCCTTCACTTCATCTTGCAATGTTGAGGACATCAACAACAAGGTTAAAACTTGAGTTAGAGGTGGCTTAAGATTCTTTAATTGATTAGATATTTAAGAAAGCTTTGATGATTAACCACTACATATTCTGTATATTTGGTTTTCCATATGCCCTCCATTTGCATGCTACTCCAATAAGGTCATAATCTTATTCGTTCATGTAAAAAAAAGCAGTAACTATAGTTCCTTTCCCTCCTACAATTAATAATATTGTCAATCCAATAGAGGGTGAATTCATTGTTATCTTTCGGGAAGGAACCATCCATAACCATTGGCCTTGAAAAAACAGAGCATCCAAGCACCCATTTTACCATCACCACCTCATCTCATCCACCATTCCCATTGTCACCTATCATCCTATTCATCATTTTCCTCCTACCATATCTATTGTTTCTCCTCAATTTTATGTAAGATCCAAATCATTGCAGTAAAATAACTAAATGTAAGTGTTGTACTCCACGAGAACATTAGCGCTCAAATCTACCTTAGGCTGAAATAAGGTAAAACTCGAGGCAACATCAAACCAAGCGCAGCCTCGTAGCTAGCCCTACGAGGACAGGAGAGGGCTCTCTCCAGTCAATCTCGATAAAATGAGCAATAGGGTGCGAGATGACTTATAATGGATATTGATTTTAGGCTAGTAAATAGATAAGAAAGGGGTATTTTGATAAATGACTGGGTTTTCTGGGCAGTATGGGGACAAAGGATAGCATGAACCAGAGAGATTAAATGAAAGACGCAGATTATCTCATGAGGCAAGATAGGCAAGAGCTTAAGCATTCAAATTGAAATTATATGGAGTGGAAAGACTGCTGAGAGGCCGAAAAGGGCATACATAATGAATCCTTTTCAGACAGAAGAAGGTACACATAAAATGAACGCTTTCCCAAGGCAGAGAAATAAAATGGATTCTACCTTTCTTACTTAAAATCATTCAACTAGAAATGATTATGAATGAATAGTAAAACATAACAAGATACATATGAAACAGAAAGAAAGACATATGCAAAACTCACACCACATGAATCTCATGAATCAGAGCTGCATCATTTCATTAATTCTCTGTCAAACTGTTACAACAATAGTAGCCTCACTCTGCTGCAAAAATCCAACCACTACACTATGAAACTCATAAAATATATACATTTTCTCATCCTTGTACTAAGGGAATTGAGCTCAACCATTTTCTTAAAAATAGAATCAGTTACATTAAACTTGGGCCGAATTTCTGAAAATAGGTGTTGAAGATGAACTCGTATCTCCCAAACCATAGCACCTGTTACAAAAATGAAAAATGTTTTTGTAGATAAGGTCATTTTGGAGAAAAAAGTCTCTCAAATTTGGAAAATTCGTTTCCAATTGCTCGAAATCTGTTCCACAAAATCATCTCTAAAACAGGAAATCATTAAAAATTTAAATCTGTGAAAATGAGCTGTAAAGATCTAGTCACATATCCCAATTCGTGACACCTTTGAATAAACTGAAAGAGGTTTTTGTTATATGGCTCGTGTTTAACAAAAACCTCTTTGGGGTTTGCAAAATTACTTTCCATCTGCTGTAAAATGGCTCTGCACTAAAATGACTAAAACAGTAAAAAATATGAAAATTTTGCTTTGTTTTAATGTAGGCTCCAAATATCATTGTATATCTCCCACATAGTTGCACCTGTGCATAAACTGAAGGAGGTTTTTGTTATTTGGCATGTTATGAACAAAAACCTCTTTCACTTTTGAAAAATTCCTTACCATTATTTCACAAACTGATTTTGTACTAAACTTGTCATTGTGTGCAGCAACTGACCTCAAAACATGCATAACCAAGAATCACTCATTCATTTTGATCATATCTTCTAATCCAGAAACCGGTTATGGGAGTGTGATATACCGTTGGAAAGGTTTTTCTGATCTTCTTTTGATGGAAACACTTGTGACATGTTTTGTGCTGAACATCATGTGCAAAACATCTAACAAAACCAGACATAGTAAGAGCTCATGTTGATCTCTGGTAACAGGCTGCGAAGACTGGAACTAACATTGGCTCCAATGGGGATGGTAGCTCCTTGGAGATGCCAAGAACAGCAGAAATTTGGGAGAGCAGACCAGTGCCTTATCCTTTGGGCATGGAGTCAAACAACTGCAAACCAAACTACTCATACCAATCCAAAAACATATACATACTGCAACTTGTACATAAGCAAATACCAGAAACTGAAATGTTGCCTTTGGCAGCTTATTTATTTACAAATCTCCCCTACTTTGCTGCAAAACCAATAGATCAAGTAACACTGTAATGCCAGATCAACCAATCAAGTAACTGTGACAAGGATGCTGCTTGAAAGTGCTTCCACCAGGACACAGATGTAATTGCTGGCAGCCATACATGCACATAATGAGTCTGGTTATGTAAAAGACAGTTTGATCTATCATTCAGACTAAATTTTTTTTCCATATATGTTGCAATAGGATCGCAAAAGCCAGACTCTGTTTTCTGCCCCAACTCTGCAATACATACTTCCAGCTGCACACTGTCAATGCAAACATCCACAGGCAGTTCTATTGTTTCTTGTTTTGAAGGAGGGAGAGTTTCCAAGAACTTTTTGGGATCTCGGAATTCATATGATTGGATCTGATCTTTTAAATACTGAATCTCCTTCTCAAAATTTTCAACAACTAACTCAAAGAAACCAGTTTTAGCTTCAGCAGGAAACTTTGGAGATCTCAAAAATTGAAGCACGGCACTGAAAAATGCTTCATTAATTTCAAAATCCACTAACCAATCTCTAACTTCTTTTAAAACTTCACAAAGCACAGGGTCTGCCACATACCCTACCATTGCATGAATGGATCAGTGAGCACTGGAATCTCTGGATTAAGTTGGAGTCGCAAGGTGAATGTTTCAGCCTTCATATGTGTCTGACCGTTGTCCACCATCAACAATCAGATCTGAAACTTAATACATATACTGGGGCAATTCACAAGTTAAATGCTACGATTACAAGTTAAACCGGAGATCGACTGAAGCAGCGTTTATCTACTTCGCTTATGCATAACAAAAGCGTTTCGAAGGCTACCTGGCGTGACTTCAGACTCCGTCTTTAACAAGTAAAATTTTTAAGTTTCTCCCCAGTATGGTCGCCACTATGTTAGCGCTCGAATTTGCCTCAGGCTGAGGAAGGAAAAACTCGAGGCAACATCAAACCAAGCTCAGCCTCGTAGCTAGCCCTACGAGGACAGGAGAGGGCTCTCTCCGGGTCAAACTCAGTGAAAGATGTCCAATAGGATCTGAGATGACCTAAATGAAACACTGATATTGATTTTAGGCTAGTAAATAGATATGAAAAGGGGTATTTGATAAATGATGGGTTTCTGGGCTGTGTGGGGCAAAGACAACAAGAGCAGAGATTAAATGAAAAACGCAGATTATCTCCTGAGGCAAGATAAGCATGAAGTTTAACAATCAAATTGGAATTATATGGAGTGAAAGACAGCCGAGAGGCCGAAAAGGGCATATATAATGTATCCTTCTCAGACAGAAGAAAATACACAATACTGAATGCTCCTCCAGGGCAGAGCAGTAAACTGGATTCTGGCCTTCTACTTAAAAGCATTCACATAGAAATGATTATGAAATGAAACAGTAAACATAACAAGGAACGTATGAGACAAAGAAGAAACATATGTCAAATGTCATACCACAGGAATCTCAGGAACCAGAGCTGTATCTTTTCATTAAAATCTCTGTCAAAACTGTACAATAAAAGCTCTGTTTTTCTCCTCACACCTCTGCTAGAACTTTCTCCCCTTTACAAATCATTTGCAATACAATAAATAAACTCTAATGTTGAAAAAAGATCGATCCAAAATGAGGAGCTGTTTCAACTTAAGTTAAAAATAGAAAAGAGAACAACCATATCCTTGAAATCCTCTAATGACTAACTAAAGACTAAAAACTAGAGCGTAGACCCATCTGAATTACTAACTGAAGTCATAAATAGGAAATCGAATCCTATTCTTCTGCTGTAGTTGATATCTTTGTTTAATTTTGGCTTTTTACTTTGACTGCCACGTTTTGCCCGTTTCAGGAAATTGGACAGTGTTTCATCCTGATCGGAGTCATGAGGCGGGACATTCTCTACTAGGCACCTTTGATCATCCAAACATAATTTCCGAGTTTCATCCTGCAGAACTCACATTACATTTTCGATAATTTTCTTCTGGCAGATGTATCACTGTTGATAGAAGTTGAACCTACACTTTGATTTTCTCTATAAACACGTTCCTCAGTTGCATTTACCATGTGCCAGACCTTAACAGCACCACTCTGATGACCAGTTATATACCAATTTGTCTCCATCCAATCCGAAAAGCTTGAGCTTGTTACTGAGATGGAAAAATCTGAAGGCAATTGTGAAGTATTTACAACAGCTAAACAATCACCACTTATACTCCATACAACAAGCATAGTACCAGCTACTCTTACCACCTCACCAGTCATTTAATTTGCATGTATAGCTGAAGCTGGTGCTGGAAATTTTGGAAGCTGCCTCACAAATTCAAGGTTGTTGAGGTCCCAGAAAATAACACTACAGTCTTCAGATCCAGTAACAATCAAACTGTAAGGTTGGAAAACAGCTATGCATGTTACTTTTCCAGTGTGTGCACACAAAGACCTTTGCAAATGCAAACGACGCTGACCACGAAAACCATCCTTTCGAAGCCGCCAGACTAGAACCACACCATCATCACTGCCAGTTACTAGAACTTTTCCATCACGGCTAATTCCTGCACATTGCACTTGACTTCCACCACGAGGTGCCTCATGAGTTGAAATAATTTTTTCCTGGTCATACAAAATAACACGCAAGCTACGATCTGGAAAACCCCAAGAAATGTATTTGGTGTATGACCTAGGTTTGAGCAAGCAGTTTTGACCAGCCACAAGAATTTTTTCATGAAAAATTACAATCTGAGAAACAGAGGATATGGTCTTTCGAACTTCCTGTCCTACTAAAATGTTAGAATTACGGAGTACATTCGCAGGGAGTTTTTGATGGAAACGCCGCTTGACATGTGGCTTTGAACAAGAGCTGTCTAGGAGTCTGTCCAAAATGATTTATCTGAGCCAAAATAGAAGCCTTCATTCCTGGGTCTGATACATAATCAATATCTACACTTCCTTCATATGTATAATGATAGAAAACATTGGTTGCCTCTTCAGCAAGCTTTCCCCTCTGTTGAAATCCAAATATAAAGTCTATCCAGTGGTACAAATGTTCCGAAACATATTCAGATTCCAAAGATTCCCTGTGCAAGATGTGGATACAGAGGTGCTTTGGGGTCTGCAAAGCTGATTGTGTTGGAAATCGCTAACAATTTTGGATTAGACAGTCCGCTTGCAAACAATGCAAAGGCAAAGTTTGCTGCTGATTGATCAAACGAAACTTTCAATGATCCATTTCCTTTCTTTGATGAAACCACTATTCTCCATCGACGTTAAACAATCCATCAGCAAAACTTCTCTAAATGCGCTCCTGAAAGCGAGACCCTTCGGAAAACTTGAGAACTTGGTTGTGAGGATATACTACACATTTGCTGGATTGCTGGTAACGATAGTGGTTTGCGGAAGGCCTTTCGCAATGAAAGTTCCACCGCATCTGATCAGGATTTCTGAAAGTGAGTCGTATAGAATTTTGAATTTTTGAATTTCCAGGCCAGTTTCCATTGAGACTTCCGAATCATGTGAAAATTAGAAACCTCCTCCTTCCTTCACTCAAATGCAAATCCCATAGTGAGTAAAACAACCTCAACAGCTCCTTTGATAATGAGCTCCTTACGCCAATTTGAATCACTATCTGCCCTGTAGCTAATTAATATGAAAATATGTGCTTGTGCCTGCACATGTCATTGAAGCCTTCAAGAAAAACCCCGGACTCAAGAATTAAAATGACTTCAATGACCGCAATGACGAGAAATGAACTTTGGTGAATTTGACTCTGACGAAGGGCTGACAAGACTGAGTCTAACATTGACTCCAATGGGGATGGCAGCTGCCGCTCCGTGGAGGTGCCAAGAACAACAGATCTTTGGGAGAGCAGATAGTGCCTCCATCCATTGGGCTATGGAATCATTATTTCGACAGACAACACGAGACTTTCGACTCATTTATGGACTGAAACTTGACTGAAATGATTGAAAAACTGACTCGGAAAACTTCAAACTAGAACTGCAATGAAAACTCAGATTATCTCAGACACCAAACCTCTGGATTCAAGAATTATGGTTGAAGTTTAATGACTCGCAAATGACAATGACGAGAAATGAACCTGGGGAATTTGACTCGCAAAGAGTCGACAAGATCAGAGTCTAATGTAACTAACCCTACATAAAGATATGATGCCATAAAAACTTACATGATAAAAGTATTTTGTTTGCATGAGGGCATGAATCATGTAAAGAATGGGGATGTTGTGATGTTGGGCCTTGAATAGCTCATCATGAAATATCACCATTCATACTCTAAAACCCTAGTTTTTTAGCCCATTCCATACCCTAATTCTATAATTTACCGTCAAATACACTTTGTGGTTGATTATCACTAATTCTTTCTACTTATGGTTAACATGATTATGCTATTTAACGATGACGGTTTTAAGTACATTTATGACAGTGGTTCCATCGTCAAATCTTTCACAAGTCACAAGGAAATTCCTAATTTAGGGTTTTGACAGTTCCCGCATGCTTCTAGAGAAACTGAGAGAATTTATTATAAAAAATTATGTTATAATCTCTCACCATAACTTAGATTCCACCCAACTCACTCATATGGGTCTCTAGAAGGAAAATGTTAGCTAATTTGTCCAAATCTACACAAATTTTACATCTCAAAATTTCGCTTCGATTTCTATGGGACCATATAATGACAATTTTTAAAAATGGGTTTTTAGTCCCGTATAGCATATCCATTACACCCTGAACCAGCTTTTCCAAAAGAATTACAGCTTTGGGAGATAGTCAGGTTATTTGATCGCCAATTTATATAAATATATGAAAATTCCATATTATAAAATCTCCCAAATGACTCTTGCCAAGAGGGCAAATGAATCCTCATTTTTACCTCTCTCGTTCCTTCTTGTGGCTCAAATCATGTTAACTCCTTAACTTGAGTCAGAAGAGTATCACAGGGCCTATTCAAATAAGAAATCATGATTCTTTGTAATTCAAGCATGACTTGGAGGATCTATACTTAAAATATAATTCAACAAATATACTTAAAAGGCACACAAGGTGGTCAACGCTTCCATTTCCTTGACATCAACGTGTCATTTGAATTCAAGGATCAATAATCTATATGTATACCAGCCTCCAGCTTCCAGAATCGATTTTGTTTTATCTCCATGGCTTCATATGGATTCTTGTTAAGCATCAGCCTTGGAATTGACAATGTAATCAGAATTAGATGAGCTAAGTTAGCATAGTGATATTTTGATCTAATCTACATGGATCATTTCCTATTTTTTAATTCTCAACAAATCTATAAAGCCTACATCCAAAGAAGTTTAGGGGGATATCGAAAGTGTATTACAGAATTTTACAATTTTAATTTGAAGATTTGTTTCAGTTCCATAATGAAAAAGTGTTGATTTAAATCTATAGGAGTGCCATTACGATGCATGTTTAGCTTACTGAGTTAATATTTCTCTTATTCTGTAAGTTTCTTCATCCCGGGTGTGGCAAGGGCCCACCACAGCTGGGAGATTTGTCCAGTGTTAGTTAGCTTAACCAATTGTGATTTTTGTTGGTTTTATTCTGAATTACATCTTAGATTTTTATTACAGGTGTTTGCATTGTTAGTTTAATTTTTGAAGCTAAATTTGTTGTGATCGATTTCATTTCCAAGTGATTGAGTAAGGCTTCCTTTCCTTACTGTGTATGGATGCTTCCTTAATGTGTTTTCTAGATTAGCTGAATGAATTGAATCATGGATTGAATTACATTCCTCATTGTGTGTTTAAAATTCATTAATGCAATTGGTTGAATGAATTTAATTGTAGATCAAATCATAATTCTCACTATGTGTTCCGCATGCTTATAAATCAATTGTCAATTGTTTACAAACTCTAAGTTGAATTATGAATTCATTTTATTCAGCGTTGATACAAATTCTGAATTGTAACTAAGGTTTTACGGCGTTATGCGTTCAATGTAAATCTCAAACAATTTAATCTCATCCCTAATTGATCGAATTTTGTGATAGAGGACATCCTCTGTCCCTCTCTGAACGAGTAAGTGATCATCGAAAATTTTCTATGAAAAAACACATCCTATGTTCCTTTCAACGTTGAGCTTATTCGGCATTTAAAACCTTTGTTTCCTTTCAACACCGAGCCTCATCCATTGGAAATTAAAATCTATGTTTCTTTGATTTAGAGATTTATAATCTCCATTGTTGTATCATGTCATTAGGTCCCAGTGCGTTGATTTGTTTAAGAAGTGACTTTGAGAACCATAAAGAACAGAGAACATAGCTTGAATTTGCATTAGATTTAATATGATTTGGTTTTGTGTGTTGATTTCTTTTAGCTTGCAGTAGAAGTAATGTTCATTTCATTACATGCCTGTAGCTTGGAGTGATAGGTAAACACGGTTCCAATTCGCATAGCAGTGTGTGTGTTATTTCCAGATTGAACAATTCCATTTGAATTACATGAATTTGGCTTGTTTGTAGAAGTAGATTTATGTTCAAATACATTAGGGTTTATTAAAGTTGAGTAGTTTGAGATTTTGTATTGCTCAAGATATAGTAGCAGTGTGAATTTTTTTTATTGAAAGGTAAAGTCCTAGTCTATTTTAAGTCTTAGTTGGCAATGTTATTTGATCGAATGAGTGCATATTTCCTTAAGAGAATGATTAGGGCAAGTTCTTGGCTAGCATTTCTTTTTTATTATTGCTTGAAGTCGTTTGTGGAGCTCCTATTAGCATAGGGTTTTCAATTCCAAATGAAGTTTTAGGGTTTAATACAAGATTGATTCCAATATTTTAATTTCAAGATTGAGTTGTGATTGCAAATAGATTAGGTTTTTTTCGGTTCTTTATTTCAGATTTCAAATTGCACAAGAAAATAATTAGGGTTTTTGGATTTTGAATGCAGTTCTGAGTTACCTAGTTGTTGTATGAAATTTTTACTTGATCTAATTGAATTAAATTTTGTTGTAAAGAACTAGGTTTAATTTAAGTACAGATTCTTTTTAAGTACAGAAATTAAAAATTGATTTACAGATAGCTTGAATGCTTTCATACTTAAATAGCAAGATGATTTTCATAGCCTAGTTTAGGTTAAATGCTCTAATCCTGTGTTACCTGCACTTGCACCTTGAAGCATACGAGTCCCGGATTAATAATTTAATGTTGGAAACTATAAAAATATAATTTCATCGACACCTGTCTCTGAAGTCTGAAATTTGGCCTGCAATTTCTGCTCAGAAAATTGTGTCCTCCTTGCCACGTGTGAGAGAAAGAGGTTGTCCAATACTTGTACGAACCAATCTAATGAAGAGGGAGAAGAACGTGCGAGTGATGATGATCCCAAATGAGGTGTGAGGGTACTTATATTTATATAATTCGTTGTGCGTGAAGGGACACGTCCATTGGGCTTCTTAATGTAGAAATTTGAATAACTGATATATTATTCACCGAGATTCTCCTGATCACACACTATTTTAGCTTCATGCATAATACAGAATCTCTTCTACCATTGATCATCACATGCGGAAATAAAATCAATTGCATGCATACATTAAAACCACAAACAATCACACATATGAACACAACATTTAATGGGAAAGCTTAAAGCTGAAAACCCCAACTATCTGTATATTATATGTCATGGAGATCATGTAACAATCATAGTACAAAAGCTCCTCACAAGCTCTCATGCACACTCTCAATTGCTACACACTATCAAGCTAGATCTAGCAAAACACATGCTCCAATCTTTTGCCACTTGATAGCCAGCCTCTATTGCGTAATTAATGCTATGGGATGGCTTCATTAAATAGATAAACCACCTGGCTTGTACCTGCAATCCTCATGGGCTTCTCCACCTTATTCAAAGTTGCAAATAGCAACAAAGATAGTCAACAACCGATAAATATTAACTCGCTTCTTTCACCTATTTCCACCGGTATCCACCGAAATCGCCCATGTACCCTGGTTAACTGATGTATTCTTTAGTTGATTAATGAGTTTATAATTAGTGAAGTAATTAATAATTAATTCACACCACTCTCACTAATTGTATCAATCAGTTAAACTAGATACAAATAGCTCAACTATGTTTAGATTAGTTAAACTGAATACAACTCCACTAACTTCCTCAATCAACTCCACCAAACTCTGTCACATGAGTTCTAACTGAAGTATCCATGCAATAGTTCCACATAACCCTTAGGAATAGCGTAATTCCTTCTGTCAGCTCCTGTGCCACATCTGTGCACTTAACTGAAGTGCTCCAAGAGAATAAGATAATGTTTATGGTCCAAATATTATTAAGAGCTAATAATATTCGACATATCTATTTTTAGACTGGCAATCTAAAAATAGATTCCGCCCAATATGTCTAAAAATAGAAGTCCATCTATTTTTCCAACTTGACCAACCATCCACAAATAGCATCCTCCAACTCATAGAATATGATCGACATGTCTAAAAATAGACTTTGCACAAAAATCACTCTCGGCCCCACTCTAGTGTAGGCGACTCTTTCACTAAGCTCATCATCTTGTTGCAATCTCAACACTCCTCTCAACAAGATAAGGATTATCTGAAACCCCTATCCTGCCCCTGTGGTATTCGAATTTTCTCCTGGTGAGCACCTTCGTCAAGATATCAGCATCCTGATCCTCCGTGGGAATGTATGAAAGTAACATGATCTTCCGCTGCACACAATCTCTCATATGATGATACCGGATGTCAATGTGTTTAGATCTATCATGAAATACTGGATTAACCGAGAGTTTGATGCAACTCTGATTATCACAATATATCACAGTAGGATCTAAGTGTGAACCGAACAACCCGACCAGGATCTTCCTCATCCATATAGCCTCGCATGCAACCAAACTCGCTGCCATATACTTGGCCTCTGCTGAACTGAGTGCCACGGATCTCTGCTTCCTGCTGTACCAAGAAACTGTTGTCGACCCGATACTGAAAATCCCTCCAAATGTGCTCTTTCTGTCCGTTGGGCTCCCTGCCCAATCTGCATCCGTGAAGCCACACAACTTCACCTCATCCAACTGTCTGTACCATAATCCATATCCTGATGTGCCTCTGAGATATCTCAATACATGCTTGTCTGCCTTCCAGAAGAGCTTGGTAAGCTTAACCATAGCTTGTGAAAGCTGGTTAACAGCATAGCATATGTCGGGTCGTGTATTGACCAGATACATAAGCGACCCCACCAAATGTCGGTAAACAGTGGCATCCACTACCTCCACTGAAGTAGCATCCTCCTTCCTCCATCCACCAGAAGAGGAGTATCAACAGGCTTGCAGCCATGCATGTTGAACTTCTCCAGTATCTCCTTGGCATACTCGCCTTGAGAAACAAACAGTCCATCACTGCGCTGCCAAATTTCCAATCCCAGGAAATAATGAAGGAGGCCCAAGTCCTTCATCTCAAACTCCTTTGCAAGATCATCCTTGCATGAGTGTATCAATAGCTCATCACCTGTCAAAATCAAATCATCTACATAAAGTACAATGATCAGCAACTTACCCTCCACCACAATCTGGTATAGGTTAGGATCCGCCTCACTCTTGGAGAATCCAAGTCCGGTGAAATAACTGTCTATCCGTGTGTACTAAGCACGAGGTGCTTGTTTCAACCCATACAGCGCTCTCTTGAGCCTGCACACATGTGACTCGCTGCTGAAGATCTCGAAACCTTCGGGCTGCTCTATGTACACCTCCTCCTGAATGAATCCATTGAGGAACGCAGTATTCACATCCATCTGATGAATGTGCCACCCCATCTGCGCTGAGAGAGCAAGAATCGTCCGTATGGAAGAATATCTTGAGACAGGTGCAAAGGTCTCCTCATAATCGATCCCCTCAATCTGTGAAAATCCCCGGGCAACAAATATTGCCTTATACTTCTCCACACTCCCGTCAGCTGTCTGCTTCAATTTTAGATCCATCTCAAACCCACCATTGTTTTCCCCTCTGGCCTCGGGACAATCTCCCATGCACTGTTTCTGACAATCGAATCATACTCTTCCACCATGGCATCTACCCATGCAGGGTCCTCCACAGCTTCCTCGAAAGAGGATGGCTCTGTCACGATACACTTGCTCATAAGAGCCATGTATCCAGATAATTTAGCCGTGTGATTGTCTCTCGTTCCGCGCTCGTGATGTAGGTGCTCCTACAACCTTCTACATCTTGGAGCCGCCGTCGCCTTCTCGTAGTGCGCCCGCCTTCCGATGGTCGCGCCGCCCCCGAGTGGTCTCTTCCACTCCATGAACCTCATCTTGTGGCTGATCCACATCCTGAGACTCATCCTTAGGAACTAATAGCTCCTCATCCGCATGCAAGTGTGGCTCCCTCTCAAGCGAACACTTCATGGCTTTCTCCTCATGAAATTTGATATCCCGTCGCACAACAGTCTTGCGACTGTCTGGAAAATACACACGATAGTTGTGGGTTGTATCAGTGTAACCCACAAATATCCCAACCTCTGTAGTTGGCTCTAGCTTCTTCCTAGCATCCTTCATCACATGAATGTAAACAGGTGAACCAAAAATCCTCAAATGGGAAATATCAAGCCTCTTACCAGAGAACGCCTCCTCAGGTGTACTCATGCCAAGTATCCTGTGAGGACAACAGTTATGCACATATACCGCAGTATTGCATGCCTCAGCCCACAAGTGTATGGGAAGGCCCTGATCATGCAACATCGCCCGTGTAGCACCCACGATTGTTCTGTTCTTCCGCTCAGCAACCCCATTCTGCTGTGGGTTATGAGGTGCGATGAGCTCTCTCCAAATCCCTTCTGCTCTGAAGAACTCCTTGAATTCAGCCGAGATGAATTCACCACCATTGTCGCTCCTAAGAGCCTTCACCTGCTTCCCCGATTCTTTCTCAGCCAGTGCCTTGAACTCACAGAACTTTGAGTATGTCTTGCTCTTCTTCTGCATGAATAATATCCAACACTTACGAGAAAAATCATCAACAAATATCACATAATACCCGTGCTTTGCTGTCGAAGCTACTGAGAAAGGTCCACACACGTCTTTGTGAATTCTCTCAAGGATTTTCGTGGCGCGACCATCCTTCTCGTGAAAGGTGGTTTTCACAATTTTTCCCAAGGTACATCCCTTGCAATCGATCCTTGAATCGCAAGAGTACTCCTTAAAGAAGCCCAAGAGGAAATCCGTTGTAGTATCGTCAGCTCCATGGTGAAGGTGGCCCAATCTCCCAGGCCACAACTCACCATCATCCCATCACCACTCCTTCCGCCTTGCTCCCGCTATTGGTTACAAGAAGTCATCTACCTACAATTGATAAAGGTTCTTAAATCGAACCCTTATCCCTCGAGTCTCACCGCTTCCTTATCAGAAAGCCTTTCCCTTGCTAAAGACAACATCATATCCCTTGTCTTCTAACATCGCCACAAAGATAAGATTCTTCTTCAATCCTGGAACATGCATCACTTCCTTCAATACGAAGGGTTTACCAGACTCCCTCTCAAAGGAAATGTTACCGATATCGGTCGCACTGTATCTACCATCATCGCCCATCTCGATGTGCACTCCAAGATCTTTCTCATCTAGATCAGTAAACAAATCTCGATCTCCTGTCATGTGAAAAGACGCACCACTATCAAGAAACCACACTGAACCCATCACACTTGATACCAAGCATGCGATTAGCGAAAAATCCAACTCAAACTGCGAGGCTAAGGCCTCTCCAGCTGCAGATCCAACAGCCTGCTTATTTTTCTTCTTCTGTGGACAACTAGTGGCATAATGTCTGTGTTGGTGACAGTGAAAGCACTTCACCTTGGACATGTCCTGCTTCTTGCCTTTCGCACCGGATTGAGAAGCATGCTTCTTGCTCTTCCCCTTCTTTGCTTTGGCAGCCAAAGCACAATTTTATTCATCAGAGTTCTTTGATGAAGATCCATCCCTGGTACTTCGCCTTATCTCCTCCTGCACAAAATCCGACAAAATTCGCTCCCATCCTGGCAATTTCTCCCGACCATTGAAAGAGTCCTGATAGGAATTCCAACTCTTCGAAAGCCCAAGGAGAGCCAAGCTCACCAAGTCCTCGTCATCAATAGTAACCCCCACACTTCCCAGCTCATCCCTACATTGGATGAACTTCGTGAGGTACTTGGGCATACTGTCACCTTTCTCCATTTTTATGTTTCTGAGTTTATCCTTGAGCGCCAACTTCCTCTGGTCGCTCTTGATTTGAAATAAATCTGTCAAAGCTTTCCACATCAAGAATGGAGAAGCCTTACCATGAAGGTTGGACACTATGTGATCCTTCACACCTTCCAACAGAATCCTTCGACACTTTGCTGTCTTCTTTTTCCATGTGTCAAGTACGGCAGCATCACTAGAAGTAGGTTTTGGAATTTTTGCATCTATGAACTCCTTCACCCCATTGTCATCCAGCACTGCCTCCATCCTGTCCTTCCATGCAATATAATTAGAGCTTCCCTCAAGGGCATACTCCAATTGCAATCCGTTGAAAGACATCTCAACTTTGACACCAAGAAAACACTGCTGCAAATTCGAATTCCACCAGCACAAAACTCAACCGCTTCAATGTTTTGCAATTGCTCCAATGATCAATATCGCTCTGATACCATGTAGAAATTTTAATAACTGATATATTATTCACCGAGATTCTCCTGATCACACACTATTTTAGCTTCATGCATAATACAGAATCTCTTCTACCATTGATCATCACATGCGGAAATAAAATCAATTGCATGCATACATTAAAACCACAAACAATCACACATATGAACACATTATTTAATGGGAAAGCTTAAAGTTGAAAACCCCAACTATCTGTATATTATATGTCATGGAGATCATGTAACAATCATAGTACAAAAGCTCCTCACAAGCTCTCATGCACACCCTCAATTGCTACACACTATCAAGCTATATCTAGCAAAACACATGCTCCAATATTTTGCCACTTGATAGCCAGCCTCTATTGCATTTTCAATGCTATGGGATGGCTTCATTAAATAGATAAACCACCTGGCTTGTACTGCGCAATTCTCATGGGCTTCTCCACCTATCTGTGTGTTGCAAATAGCAACAATATAGTCACAATTGATAGTTAACCTGCTCTTTCACCTATTTCTACACTGCTCTCCATTGAAACCGTCCATGCACTGAAGTTAACTGATGCATTCTTTAGTTGATTAATGAGTTTATAATTAGTGAATTAATTAATAATTAATTCACACCACTCTCACTAATTGTATCAATTAGTTAAAATGAATACAAATAACTCAACTATGTTTAGATTAGTTAAACTGAATACAACTCCACTAACTTCCTCAATCAACTCCACCAAACTCTGTCACATGAGTTCTAACTTAAGTATCCATGCAATAGCTCCACTTAACCCTCAGGAATAGCGTAATTCCTTCTGTCAGCTCCTGTGCCACATCTGTGCACTTAACTGAAGTGCTCCAAGAGAATAAGATAATGTTTAGAGTCTAAATATTATTAAGAGCTAATAATATTCGACATATCTATTTTTAGACTGGCAATCTAAAAATAGAAGTCCATATATTTTTTCCGACTTGACCAACCATCCACAAATAGCATCCTGCAACTCATAGAACATGATCCATATGTCTAAAAATAGACTTTGCGCCAAAAATAGCCTGCGGGCCCACTTAGTGAAGGTGACTCTTTTCACTAAGCTCATCATCTTGTTGCAATCTCAACACTTGAGCCTATTTTTAGTTGAAGCCGACCTGAACATTTTGCACATATGTGGGCATAAATTCAAAAACACACTTCTGCTTATCCAGATGAGATGATCTTTAGATCAATTTTGGTCCTCTCGAAAAGAGGAATTTAATGCAATCATCATCTCCATTAAATGATTTGTGCCAAGGTGTAATTTGGCCCTATTTTCCAATTGATCCGAATGGAAAATGGCATCCACCCATGGTATTCATCCACCCATGTTATCCATCCACCCATGGAATTTACCCATCGTATTGTAAATAGCATCGACCCATTATATTCTTCCACCCATGGTATTTATCCAGTACCCATGGTATTGTAAGTGGCATCCACCCATGGTATTGTAAGTGAGATCCACCCATGGAATTTACCTGTGGTATTGTAAAAAAAAAATGCTATAAGTAACAAGTCGCATTTTGTAAAAGGACAGATTGTCCACCTCAATGTAGCTTCTACAGTTATTCTCCGTTTTAATAAAAAGTTTCTTTGTGCTTTTATTTATTGTGTATTCTTCTCTCTCTTTTTTTGGCATTGTAATTTTTCACATCTTGTCATATCCATTTCAATTTTTTAGATCTTGGGGGCCTTCCCCCAAGATCCAGATCACCAATTTTAACATTCCCTCTCAACTAGGGGGAATTCCTCCTGCTAATCCATCTGTCATCATGTACCATATTTTTCATCTTTTCTCTGCTTTACTCTGCTCTGCCCTGTTGAACCATGAAGTAATAATGAAGAATAATTGATTGAGAGTGAGTCACAAGACCTTACCACTCTCCACTGAAAAAATTAAGTCCATAGATAGAGCCTCAGTTGATCCCAGATCAACTTGTTGAACACCATGCATCCTAGACATAGGGAGTATGACAGTACACGATGCATCCATCAGTAGTGCTATGGTCCCTATCCACTTTTCCCAACTCATTGGCTAGATGAGAGGTACTTCCCATGAGTCTAGGACGTAGGATATATGTCGGGGCAGTGATAAGGAGAAGGTGAACCACTCATCATGCTCACATGCCATAGGAGAAGGTGAACCATTCATCCTATGCATATGGAAATCATAGGGGAAGGTGAACCACTCACCCTACATACATGTGTCTGCAATCGTAGGGGAAGGTGAACCACTCACCCTACACACATGTAAACCATAATGGGGTATCATAGGGGAAGGATAACCACTCACCCTATACATAGCGCACCACTAGGGGAAGGTGTGCCACTTACCCTATGGTTGCTCATATCTCCAAGAAGTACCCCAAGCCCCCAGGAGCTCTCAAAGCTCAGTGTTCAACTCATGTGACACCCTCATAGGAGGGTCTTTCCACGACTCCAAGTCTCTCACGGAAGGCTAATAATTTGACCTTCCCTAAGGGCTTTGTGAGAATGTTTGTCACCTTATCATCAGTCCTGATGTGTTGGAGCCTTATTTCTACCTGTTGTACCATATCTCGGATAAAGTGGTACCTGATATCAATATACTTGGAGTGGTCGTGGAACACGAGATTATCTGAAAGGATAATCCCACTTTGGTCGTCTTAGTAGATCATGGTGGTATCCAGCAAATGCTCAAATAGCTCACTAAAGAGCTTTCTCAACCAAACAGCTTCACAACTGGCATACTAGAAGCAATTTATTCGACCTCGGCGGTGCTTAAAGCAACCTATTTATGCTTCCCACTCATCAAATATATTGAAGCAGACCACAATGAGAAGCAACATCCAGATGTGCTCTTATGATCCACCACACTGCCAACCCAGTCAGCATTAGAATATCCATGTAGCCTTAAATTCTGAGCAGTGTATCTCAAACCATAATTGATTGTGCCACATAGATATCTCAAGAAATTATTGGCAGCAATCTAATGTATGTGATGAGGCTCAACAATAAATTGACTCAATGTATTCACAACGAAGCATATGACCGGATGAGAGTTTACCAAGAACATCAGGGCCCCCACAAGTTGTCGATACTCGGAAGGATTTACCAATTCGAGTCGTACAACACTTCCACATAGCTTCTTGAAGTTGATTTTCAATAGAGTTGATCATTAGAGGAAATTTGATTTTAATAATTTAACATTAAATTTCCATGTCATAATGTGTAAGCCAATCAAAATTCTTTAAAATTCAAAAGATATACATGTGTGACTAGGCATTGGTAACTTTTTTAATAATATAATTTACTTACCTTAAGCACGAATGTGCCCAAGTAACCCATAACTACATTAAATATTAAAAATAAAAACAATATATTATTCTATGAAATTTATAATACCAAGAATATTTTTAATGAAGGGTAAATGATAGATTTAGTGTGTTTTTAATGACATGTAACTAATTTAAATTTTAAATTTACTTTTTTATTTTAGATTTTATTAAATCTTGTGTAAAAAAATTATATATATCTGTGTGTGTGTGTGTGTTGATAAAAGTGCATTTATTTAGGTAATTTAAATTTTAAATTTACTTTTTAAATTAAATTTTATTAAAACTTGTGCTAGTAAAATATATATATATATATAACAAAAGTTATGATTATCAAATCCAAGAAGGACACTTACGCTAATTTTATGTATGACAATAGTAACTTGGAGGAAGTGTCTTCTTACAAATACCTAGGAATTGATATTCATCACAAGCTCAACTGGAACTATAGCATTCAGAAAAGGATTAATGGGGGGTGGAAAGCTTATTTTGGTCTTGAAAATAATTGTAAAACGGCAAACCTCGTAATGTGGGATAGAAATAAGTTCCTCTTTGAAACTTTAGTCACTCCTATTATCTTATATGGATGTGAGGTTTGGGGTTGCAGAATCTCTAGAAAATCCTAGAGAAAGATTGAGCAAATCCATAAGCGTTTTATAACTTATAACCTTAAAATTAAAAATAATACACCCTATCCTATTCTCCTTATAGAAGTGGGTCTTTCCCCTATCGAGAGCCTAGCTATGACTAGGCTTTTGTTGTACACGCACAAGCTCAATAGCATAGGAGACCATAGACTTCCTAAGCTAGCTTTAAATTCCAGCCAAAACCACCTAAGGCTTAAACGAGGTTGGTATAAAGACACCAAGGCCTGGTTAAACCATTGGGAGATCGACGAGAATGTTGCATTGCAAAACATTAATAACATTAAAAAAATTGTTACTTCTAAGTTCAAAGAAAAAATGTGGTGTGAGAAAGATCTAGCAGCTAAAAGAAAATTAAGATATTATAAGGAGGTCATCAACCCCACCCTAGAATATCAAAAGTATCTCTCTGTTTTAACTAGCTCAAAGAAGAAAATTAATATAGCCAAGATTAGAACAAACTCTCATGAGCTCCATAGTGAAATAGGTCGTTGGACAGTTCCTAAAACACCATGGATGGAAAGGATCTTCCATATCTGTGAGAATATGAACATCGAGGATAAAAATCACTTCCTCGTAGAGTGCCCCGAGTATAACCACATTAGAGCTAAATTTCATAATCTTTGTTACAATACTGACCTTCCTAGCCTTTTAAGATGTCAAAATTATAGTGAGCTCGGGAGGCTTCTCTCCAAGCTTTTTGAGCATAGGAATAAAATCTTAAATCAAACTAAATAACTCTTTTCTTTAGGTCCGATAGACCAAATATTGGTCTCAGTGGACTTTAACCATCATCATCATCATCATATATATATATATATATATATATATATATATATATATATATATATATATATATATGGTTGTTTATTTTTAATGACGCATAACTAATTTAAATTTAAAATTTTATTTTTTCATTTAAATTTTGTTAAATCTTGTGCTAATAAATTCTACCAATTATTCATGTTCTCTCTTTTCTCTTATAAAATATATATACATTTATTTTGATAAACGTGACATTTATTTGGGTAATTTTGATAAAAGTAAAATAATGAAAATGATATATTTAAAAATTGTCTGCATGGCATTATTTTTATAATTTCTTAATTTTTTTCTTAGGTGGTTATTTTTGAGTTGAAATTTCCTCTAATGACAAACTTTCATTCCACCATCCCACATCTCTTGAGAAACTTCACAATGTATTTTCCTTGAGAAAGGAAAATATCGCCTACCTTTTTCCAGACCTCCAAGCCTAGGAAGTAGTGTATCAAACCTATGTCTTTCATCTCGAATTTAGAAGTCAACTCCCTCTTGTATTGATAAATGAGAGGGTTTGCACCTGTCTGAAAGAGATCATCCACATAAAGGACCAGAATGAAAGGCATGTCCTTTCCAACCTTGAAGTATAGGTTCGAGTCAGCTTCGCTCCTTGTATAACCCAACTTCCTAAGATAGCTATCAATCCTCTCATACCAAGCCCTTGGGCTTGGTTCAACCCATAGATGGATTTATTAAACCTGCATACATGTGTCTTTAAATCTTGAACTTCAAACCCCTCAATTTTCTCTACATAAACTTCCTCCTTAAGTGAGCCATGCAAGAAATAAGTTTTAACATCCATTTGGTGTAAGATCCATCCTTGAGAGGCAGCGAGAGCAATGATAGATCATATAGTGGTGTATCAGGCAATTGGTGCAAATATCTCGTCATAGCCTACTCCTTCCTTTTGAGAGAAGCCTCGAGCAACAACCTGGCCTTGAACTTTTCAGCGCTCCCATCAATTCCATGTTTTATTTTTTAAATCCATTTTGAAGTGACCATTGACTTGTCCTTGGGTCTAGGAACCACATCACATACATCATTCTTCATGATCGATTTATATTCCTGATTCGTCGCATCCTTCCATACTTGGTGGTTCACGGCTTATTCAAACATACATGGCTCAGATTGAAAAATGGTACTCATAACAGCTAAGTACCCATGGTACTTGTTCGGCTTCTTGCTTTCACGAAATGTCCCCCTTGGTGCAACATGTCTTTCAACATCTTCGAGAGTATCTTTGAGCCACAAAGGTCTTTTCCTTGAGGTAAAGGGATCACCAAGAGGTGGATCAATAGGAAAAATTGTTAAAAATGGTTTTCTAGTACCTCTCCATAAGTTGGATTCTGCCCAGCTCACTCATATGGGTCTCTAGAAGGAAATTAGCTAATTTGTTCAAATCTGCAATAAATTTCAAACTACCAAATTTTGCCTCTATTTTCGTGCATCTGAAGGATAATGAATAAATTCTGGAACATGGGTTTTGTTCCTAGTATAGCATGTTTATTACACCTAAAATATTTTTCCAAAATTTCGTATGGTATTTTGGAGATATTCAAGGTACTTTGAGACCAATTTATATAAAAATCTAAAAATTCCATATTTATAAAATCTCCCAAACAACCCTGTTTTGGTCATCAATGAACTCCTTTTTACCTCTTTTGTCCTTCTTGTGGCCTAAATCATGTCAACTCCTTAACCTAAGTTGTGAAGAGTACTTCCACAAGGCCTATTCAGCTAAGGAAAAGCATGATTCTTGCACCAAAGCATGACTTGGAGGATCTGTACTTAAAAGATAATTAAAGAACTATACTTAAAAGGCACAATAGGTGGTCAACGCTTCTATTTCCTTGACATCAACGAGCCATTTGAATTCGAGGATCGATAATCTGTATGTATACCAACCTCCAGCTTCCAGAATCGATTTTGTCTTATCTCCATGGCTACGTATGGAGTGTTGTTAAGCATCAATCTTAGAATTGAAAATGTAATCAGAATTAGATTAGCTAAGTTAGCATAGTGATATTTTGATCTAATCTACATGGATCATTTCCTATTTTTTAATTCTTAGCCAATCTATAAAAGCATGCATCCAAAGAAGTTTAGGCGGAAATTGAAAGTGTATTATAGACTTTTGCAATTTTAATTTGAAGATTTGTTTCAATGCCATACTGAACAAGTGTTGATTTAAATCTACAGGAGTACCATTACGATGCATGTTTAGCTTACTGAGTTAAGATTTCTCTTATTCTGTAAGTTTCTTCATCCCGAGTGTTGCAAGGGCCCACGACAGCTAGGAGATTTGTCCAGTATTAGTTAGCTTAACTAGTTGTGATTTTTGTTGGTTTTGTTCTAAATTACATCTTAGATTTTTACTACAGGTGTTTGCATTGTTAGATTAATTTCTGAAGCTCGATTTGTTGTGATCTATTTCATTTCCAAGTGATTGAGTAATGCTTCCTTTCCTTACTGTTTATGGATGCTTTCTTAATGTGTTTTCCAAGTTAGCTGAATGAATTGAATCAAGGATTGAATTACATTCCTCACTTTGTGTTTAAACTCCATTAATGCAATTGGTTGAATGAATTTAATTGTAGATCAAATCATAATTCTCATTGTGTGTTCCGCATGCTTATAAATCAATTGTCAATTGTTTACAAACTCTAAGTTGAATTCTGAATTCATTATATTCAGTGTTGATACAAATTCTAAATTATAAATCTGGTTTTACAGTGTTATGTGTTCAATGAAATCTCAGACAATTTAATATCATCCCTACTTGATCGAATTCTGTGATAGAGGACATCATATGTCCCTCTCTGAACGCGTTAGTGATCATCGAAAATTCATTGTGAAAAAATGCATCCTCTGTTCCTTTCAACGTTGAGCTTATTCGGCATTTAAAACCTTTGTTTCCTTTCAATACCGAGCCTCATCCATTGGCAATTAAAATCTATGTTTATTTGATTTAGAGATTTAGAATTTCCATTTTTGTATCGTGTCATTAGGTCTAGGTGCGTTGATTTGTTTAAGAAGTGACTTTGAGAACCATAAAGTACAGAGAACATAGCTTGAATTTGCATTAGATTTAATAGGATTTGGTTTTGTGTGTTGATTTCTTTTAGTTTGCATTAGAAGTAATGTTCATTTCATTACATGCATGTAGCTTTGAGTGATAGGTAAACACAGTTCCAATTCGCATAGCAGTGTGTGTGTTATTTCCAGATTGAACGATTCCATTTGAATTACACGAATTTGGCTTGTCTATAGAAGTAGATTTATGTTCAAATACATTAGGGTTTGTTAAAGTTGAGTAGTTTGAGATTTTTTATTGCTCAAGATATAGTAGCAGTGTGAAGTTTTGTTTATTGAAAGGTAAAGTTCTAGGTTATTTTAAGTCTTAGTTGGCAACGTTATTTGATTGAATGAGTGCATCTTTCCTTAAGAGCAGAATGATTAGGGCAAGTTCTTGGCTAGCATTTTCTTATTATTATTGCTTGAAGTCGTGCGTGGAGCTCCTATTAGCATAGGGCTTTTAATTCCAAATTCATAATGTGTAAGCCAATCAAAATTCTTTAAAATTCAAAAGATATACATGTGTGACTAGGCATTCGTAATTTTTTTAATAATATAATTTACTTACCTTAAGCACGAATGTGCCCAAGTGCCCAAGTAACCCATAACTACATTAAATATTAAAAATAAAAATAATATATTATTCTATGAAAGTTATAATACCGAGAATATTTTTAATGAAGGGTAAATGATAGATTG
Organism: Pinus albicaulis; assembly: GCA_034641835.2. Lineage (NCBI taxonomy): Eukaryota > Viridiplantae > Streptophyta > Pinopsida > Pinales > Pinaceae > Pinus > Pinus albicaulis. The sequence continues at coordinate 1,288,091,285 of CM076578.1, forward strand.
AGTGTGGTTTTAATGACACGTAACTAATTTAAATTTTAAATTTACTTTTTCATTTTTTATTTTATTAAATCTTGTGTAAACAAATTATATATGTGTGTGTGTGTGTGTGTGTGTGTGTGTGTGTGTGTGTTTTGATAAAAGTGCATTTATTTGGGTAATTTATATTTTAAATTTACTTTTTTAAATTAAATTTTATTAAAACTTGTGTTAGTAAAATAATTTACATATATATATATGGTTGTTTATTTTAATGACGCATAACCAATTTAAATTTTAAATTTTCTTTTTTAATTTAAATTTTTTTAAATCTTGTGTTAATAAATTAATTTAAATATAAAATATATATACAATTATTTTGATAAATGTGACATTTATTTGGGTAATTTTGATAAAAGTAATATAATGAAAATGATATATTAAAAAATTGTCTACATGACATTATTTTTATAATTTCTTAATTTTTTTCTTAGGTGGCTATTTTTGAGTTGTAATTTCCTCTAATGACAAACTTGCATTCAACCATCCCACATCTCTCAAGCAACTTCACAATGTATTTTCCTTGAGAAAGGAAAATCTCACCTACCTTTTGCCATACCTCCAAGCCTAGGAAGTAGTGTATCAAACTTAGGCCTTTCATATCGAATTCATAAGTCAACTCCCTCTTGTATTGATAAATGAGAGGATCAGCACCTGTCAAAAAGAGATCATCCACATAAAGGACCAGAATGAGAGGCATGTCCGTTTCAACCTTGAAGTATAGGTTCGATTCAGCTTTTCTCCTTATAAATCCCAACTTCCTAAGATAGCTATCAATCCTCTCATACCAAGCCCCTGGGCTTGCTTCAGCCCATAGAGGGCTTTATTAAACCTGCATACATGTGTCTTTCGATCTTAAACTTCAAACCCCTCGGGTTTATCTACATAGACTTCCTCCTTAAGTGAGCCATGCAAGAAATAAGTTATAACATCCATTTGGTATAAGATCCATCCTTGAGAGGCAGCAAGAGCAATAATAGATCATATAGTGGTGTTTCAGGAAATTGGTGCAAATATCTCGTCGTAGTCCACTCCTTCCTTTTGAGAGAAGCCTCGATTAACAAACCTGACCTTGAACTTTTCAGCGCTCCCATCAGTTCCAAGTTTGATTTTGTAAATCCATTTTGAAGTGACCATTGACTTGTCCCATACATCATTCTTCATGATCAATTCATATTCCTGATTCATCGCATCCTTCCATACTTGGTGGTTCACGGCTTATTCGAACATGCATGGCTCAGATTGAACAATGGTACTCATAACAACTAAGTACCCATGGTACTTGTTTTGCTTCTTGCTTTCACGAAATATCCCCCTTGGTGCAACATGTCTTTTAACATCTTCGAGAGTATCTTTGAGCCACAAAGGTCTGTTCCTTGAGGTAAAGTGTTCACCAGGAGGTGGATCAATGGGATCCATCAGGCCTTCAACATAGGGCATCGGTTCATCTGTCGAAGATTCATACTACTTTCCTGCATTATCATCATTGTTCTTCCTTGAGAAAGGAAGATCTCTGCCTTTCCCAAGGGAAAATTCTTCATCAAAGGTGACATCATGACTTATTTCAAGTTCTCTTTGACCAGGCACATAGATTCTATATGCCTTTGAAGTTTCACTTTAGCCCACAAATGTACCTTTCTGCCCAGATGCATCTATCTTGTTTCTTTTCTCATTTCGCACATGAAAATACACAGGACAACCAAAAATTATAAAATGAGAAACATCATGTTTCTTACCGATGAAAACTTCTTCGAGTATCTTGAATTCCAACGGTTGGTGTGGGCATCTATTTTGAACATACACGGCAGTTTTGGCTACTTCTCCCCATAAGAACTTCAGTAGGCCTTAGTCATGAAGCATAACATGGATAGCTTCTACGATTGTTCGATTCTTCCTTTTAGCAACTCCATTTTGCTCAGGAGTATATGTCGTAGTGGTCTCCCTCTTAATGATAGCCTCTCTACAATAGTCATTAAATTAATTTATTCATATTCGGTTCCATTTTCAGTCCTCAATATTTTGATTTTCAACCAAGGCTTTGAAAGAGAGAAACCATTTGAACACTTCGCCCTTCTTCAAGAAATAGATCCATGTTTTGCGAGAGAATTCATCCACAAAGATCACATAGTACAAGTAACCTCCCAAAGATGTTACGGGAGACATACAAGATAGATCAGAATGGACCAATTGAATAATGTCGATATTTTAAGTTTCACTTGAAGGGAATGGTACCCTTGTATGTTTTCCAGCTACACAAACCTTACAAACACCTTCATGATCTATGTTGAATTCGAGCATACCTGTGACCATCTTCCTTACATTAGGTAAGGCTTTGTAATGAAGGTGAGAAAATCTTCGGTGCCATAATTCGAATTGAAGAGAAGTATCGCAAGTCATAACTCCCAAAGGAATTCCTCCAACCTGATAGAGACCTTCAACCCTAAATACAAGTGTAAATGCATGTTTCGGGTTTATTTTCCAAACACGCACCTTCCCATCAACGAATGTTACCTCGAAGCCTTTATCTTCCATTGTGGAAATAGATACCAGGTTCATTTTCAATTCAGGTACATAAAATACTTCTTAGAGATGAAGGATTTGTTCTTGATTCAAGTGAAGAGTGATAGTCCCTATCCCTTTCACGAGGTAGGTGGCCTTGTCTCCAAGTACGATCTCCAAATTAGTCTTCTTTTCAATCAAATTAGAGAGGGCCCCCTTGTACCCAGTGTGTCTGGAGGAGAGGCAGTAGTGAGGGTAGAAATAAGATAAAATTCTTTTTGTTTTTTCTACAACATTATTTTCCTCATACTTGGAGTTTCTCAACCTTTTGGGAGGTCGACAATTTCCATATCGAGCAGCGAGAGCATTCCTCTTTACTTTATTGTTGAACCTATTGTTCCTTTGATATCCATTGCCTATGAAATTGTTGTGCTTGTTGTTTTCGTCATCCCATGGAGTATCCTTCTTATGAGGGCACTCTCTAACATAGTGACCAAACTTGTTACAATTGAAGCATATTCCCTTTCTTTCTTCTTTGAATCCTTGGCCTTGTCTCTTTGAACCAACATTGTTCTTCCTCTTAGCATGAGTGGAGAATGCAGTGGGCTCATTTACATATGAAGGTTTATTTCTCTCCATCATCCTTGTCTCTTCTTGAGTGCATCTAGTCAATAGATCACCGAAACTAGGAATCCTGTCATTGTTAAGAATAATGGTGTTAAACACATCCCAAGCTCATGGGAGACCTCCAAGGGAAATAAGAGTGAGCTCCCTGTTAGTGACAACTCCTCTAATAGATAGAAGATCATTCTTGATTTCGGTAATCCTCATGAATTAGGAATGGATAGACTCCCCTCTATCCATATTGATGTCCTTCATCTTGTTCTTAAGAAAGAGGATTTGGTTTGCATTTTTTGCTTTTAAAATCCCAACCAACTTGTCATACATCTCTTTAGATGTGCCTAAATCATAAATGTATGCAACCAAATGTTTTTAAATGGAGTCTCTAATGATATTCTTAGCTTTTTCCTCACATTTCTTATACTTTGTCTTAGTAGCAATTGGTGCATTTGGAGGAGGCTCCACTACATTTCCCTGCACATAATCCATAACATCATTTTCTTCCAAAGTCAAGTCCAAATACATATTGCATCCATGATAGTCAGATTTTTCATTGAGCTTATCCTCAGTCTTGAAGTAAGATGTAGAAGCCATTGAGGCTTGTCCTTGTATCTTTCTTGGTGATTAATTTTATCTATCTTGCTTGAGATTTCTTTTCACCTGGGCTCTGATACCATGTTAATTTTAGTTAACAATGGTATGTTTTATGCTTAGCACAATTTACTTCAATGTTCCTTTAGCAGCCCAATGACAATTTCCAATTATTTCCAGTAAAAATCACATTAACCATTAATCACATTGACATTAAATGTAGATAGAACATAAAATGAAATGCAGAGGACAAGCAAAGACAAGAGAACATTTCATTTGGCAGATTCCAGGGAAAAACCCAAATGCGGGGAAAACCCTTTGATCAATTCTTCTTGTTATTATTCAAAATTTCAGCAAAGAGAGAGAGTACAAAATCAAATTCACTTGCCCAAATCAAAGTCATATCAGCCCTGTCAAATTATGCAGTCAATTGCAGTAAAACTTCAGCCCTATCAAAAAATTCAATGTTGGTCAAAATAGCAGCAATTCTTCCTCAAAAAAGCTCATTCTTCCTTGGTAAAACTAGCCCTGATCAGGAGGTCAATTTCATCCCAAAAAAACTTGGTCGAAGAGAAAACCTGCTGTAATTTTATGCAGTCAAACAACAGTCAACGCATGTCAACTAGCCCATAAATCCTTGGTTTTTGTTCCCATCAATGTAGCCTAAGAAACTAAAAGAGTTTCCCCAAAAACCGCAGTCAAACTTAGTCAAAAACACCTCGGTCAACATTGGTCAAACCTGTCACTGAAATCTGAAATTCGACCTGCAATTTCTACTCAGAAAACTTCGTCCTCCTTGCCACATGTGTGAGATAAAGAGGCTACCCAATAGCTATATGAACCAATCTGATGAAAAGAGAGAAGAATGTGTGAGTGATGATGATGCCAAATGAGTTTTGAGGTCACTTGTATTTATACAATTCATTGTGGGTGAAGAGACACGACCATTGGGCTTCTTGAGCCTACATTTAGCTGAGGCCGACTTGAAAAATTTACACATGTGGGCATAATTTCAAAATCACACTTTTGCTTGTCCGAATGAGATGATCTTTAGATCAATTTTAGTCCTCTTGAAAAGACGAATTTAATGCAATCATCATCTCCATCAAATGAGTTGTCCCAAGGTGGAATTTGGCCCTAGTTTCCATTTTTAACAGTTATTGATAAAAATAAATAATATATAAGCTAAACATATCTACATTCTGAAAAGTGTGTAACGAGATTTGTAACTATGGAGATTCACCCAATTTTATCATGGAGATTCTTAATATGTGAGTACGCTTTGTTACAATACCATGGGTCAATATCATGACTTATCAATATCTATTATTCCTTTTGGGTATCTGTTTAGGTACCCCATATTATCCTCCATAGGTACACTACAAGCATCTACCAACCAACCTAACTATTTAAACTAAATATGTTATAATACTTATATTATTTTAAAATTTTAAATGAAAACATTCTTTTATACTGCATGCCACATCATAGTTAAAAAGGCCCAAAAAGCTAAAATCAAGTTAATATTAAAACTCAACATATTAATTACATTGATAAGCATGTCTATTTTGGAATAGGACCTCTCTAATATAGTTATCAATAATTATTAGGTGGGTGGTAGGAATTTAACCTCTACATAATATTTTAGAATATTCATAGTAGTATACACAAATCAAAGGTTGAAATTTATTTTTAAAGTTGTTATGCATTTTCTAATCCCCTTTTTAATTAAATTGATTAATTAAAAAAAAGGCATATGAACAAGTGTAATTTGAAGTGAGTTATGGTTTTTTGGGTGCGGTATTCATAAGCTATGAGATCGGCCTACGGTATTATAATAAAGCCTATTTACAAAGTAAGAATATCCATAGTAAAGTGGGGGTAAATCTCCATGGCTAAGAATCTTGTTCCAAGTTTTTTTTGAATGTTTAATTTATATATTAATTATTTTTATAAATAATAATAGGGACAATAATAATAATTTAAAACAAAGTTATAATTAGTTAGTCTTATGATTTTTTTTAATTTTTACAATGTAGGATGTATCATGAAATATGTGTTTAAATATGCATTTTCTTACAGTGCATGAAATTTGCAAGTGGTTATCTAAATGCTTTAATTAGTAAGTTACAGTTCTACTAAGCTCAAATTGTTATTGCATGCAAAGTACAAGTCTTTCCATTCGCTGATAAATATGTTTAAATTAGGTGAAGCAATCCACAGGAATGTGCGAAAGCAGTTTGAGACACCAATTCCTATCACAATTTAAGAAGAAATTGTGTCCAAGGTATGCGAAAGTACCAACGTAATTTGAGACACTAATCCCTATCATAATTTAAGAAGAGACCATGTCCAAGGCATATGGAAATATGCACAATTATAAATAAATTACACTATACTACTTTGATTCAATTAAATATCAATAATCCATCACGAAAAATTTTAAGGATGGACATTTATCTAAATGTTTAGAAACCTTGGTGAATCTTGTTAGTCTCTAATATGAAAACTAAAAAATATTTAGCAATATTTTTGTGAAAATATTCAATCTTATAAGGTTTTTACATAGTATATAAAAAAAATTGGTGATTTGTAAGATAAAATAATTTTATACTATAAAATTTGGGTGAATCATTTTTATAAAAAATGAAAATTACCGAAACTTTTTCTTGGAGAAAACATGAAATATTAGCCCACTAGTGAATATTAGCCCCTAAAATTTTCCATGTTAAATCCATATTGCAATTGTATTAGGATTTTTTTTTTTTTTTCTCCCAACTTTGAAAAAAAACCACGTATTTCAAAATATGCAACCTTTTAATACTTATTTAAGTTGATTGCAAATGGATGATCAAATAGAAAATTGCATTTGTACCGACAATATTCTGCAAATCTTTTACATAATAGCTAACATTGATCATTCAACCAAAAATACAACCTAATGAGTCTCCCAAATAAACAAATAATTATGAAAAACAAACTAATAAAATCTTATCTTATCATATCTTATCATACTCTTTGAAACATGTTAATAAAATCTTATCATACTAACCAACACTTGGAACATGTTATTTTATGCTAACAAGTCTCCCGCGAGAATGAATAGTTCTAAAAATAAATCAATAAAAACCTTGGCATATTTGTTAGCACTTGGGAACATGTTGAGTCACATACTTGCAAAGGCACAAACCATTGGAATATTTTATAAGCATGTTGAGTCACCTACTTGCAAAGGCACAAACCATTGGAATATTTGATAAGTTCCACTTGGAAATAAAGAATAAAAAGTTTAAAAATAAAATTCCAACTAAAACATGGTAGGTGGGCTCCCTTCTCATTCGGTGAGTATGCTACTGTATTAATTTCATGTGCTATAAAGGAGTATCTAATTGCATTTATGTGTTATGATTGATTTTCTGATTAATTCTTTAGTACAAAGGATGGTAATATGGCAATGAAAACTTGGACAAGCTGACCAGATAAAACTACCAATGGACTAGCCAAATAAGAACTTTTGATTTATGATTTTTACAGAACACAAAAGAATCATTTGGCATATTTGTCACATATTTAAAATTTTATTTTTCTTCAAGTCAACAACATTGAAAAATCATGAGATACATAGGAATAATATAAAAAACAAGGATGGCTGCAAAGCCGCAGTCCGTGCCTTGAGCCGGAGTTGGAGCAACCAAAATAACATTTGTAATGAAGTTCTTGCATTTGAAACTACAATGTTAGTTATGAAGTTCTTGCATTCGGAAATATGATGTGAACCAAAATCAAAACAAGAAATTCAAAACCAGCAATCCTTAAATGAGTGAGGTTTCTCGGAAACTCAGAAGCAGTTGCAATGGCGCAACTAGTTACTGCCGCTGCAACAACACGATCATGCCGTGTGTTGGACTCGGTGACAGGGAATGCATCAGTCATGCACACCATGCACACCACGTGCCTCTTGCATGCCATATGTCATGGTTGAATATACTCCAGCTACCAAACCTGCAATGCAATGTTCAGGTTTGTCAAAATGAAATTGATCGAGCTATTACATTGGTTCAGTGCATGAATTCGAGATATAAGTAAGAAGGTCAAAATGAAATACTGAAATATAATTAAGCTTATGGTAAGCTGGAACATGTCCAGGTTTGTCTTCTTGTGTTTTCCTCCAACTGCTTCCAATCAGCGGAATGGAAAAACAAACTAAGAAGGATTATATTCATGAGAGAAAATATTTACCAGCTTTCAAGCTTATAGCCATCATTGTAGCAATTATCCTATTTGAGATAATCCACACCCTGTAGAAGAACAAAACATTATCTATTACTTAGAATTTAAAAGATAAAAACAGTAATATTTTAGACAAAACAACTAGTCCCTGCCTTAGGGGGAACTTTGGCGTGTATTCAAAGCCAAAGCTCCTCATTTTACCCAGTCAATGAACCAGAAGGCAGGGAGCTTCTGCATGCAGGAAAGCAAAGCCCCAGTCAAAGCCAAAGCTCCTCATTTTACCCAGTCAATGAACCAGAAGGCAAGGAGCTTCTGTGTGTGTAGTCAAAGCAAAGTATCGCTCCTCATTTTACCCAGTCAATGAACTAGAAGGTGAACCACATTTTACCCAGTCAATGAACCAATTGAAGCTACAGTGACTTTGTATGAGTCTCTTGTATGTGGATTCAAGTGACATTGAATTCAACCAATATATAAAGAGATCATAGTGTTTCCCCTCAAAGTCTATATGTACTTTGAGAGATTCAGAGGCTGATCGATCAAGTAATACAGAGAGCAGTGAAATGTGAAAGTGAAGTGATAGTGAAGTGAGCGAGGAATGTAAAGAGAAGTGAAATGTGAAAGTCGAGTGATCCAATAATATAAAGAATAGTCAAGTGTGTATGAGCAGTGAAATGTGAAAGTGAAATGATAGTGAAGTGAGCGAGGAGTGTAGAGAGGAGTGAAATGTGAAAGTGCAGTGATCCAATAATATAAATAATAGTCAAGTGTGTATGATTAAAGTGAAGTGATCCAATAATATAAAGAATAGTCAAGTGTGTAAATGATGAAAAGCTAAAACTCCTATAGGGTGGTTTAACTTTTATCTTATCAATATGAACCTGCAACCTTCAAAATCTGTATCAAAGCCGCAGATTTATAAATCCGATAGTCGATCCTAGGACCTGTGGGTTATGGGCCCACATATATATATATATATATATATATATATATATATATATCGGGAGCAATAAAACAAAAACAACGAATTCCATAGTCTTTGACCAACAAACGATGGCCCACTTTGTAGCTTAAAGCCGGAACTCAAAAAGATTCAAACACAAATTATAATCATATCGCGTCCATTTAAAGGTTTAAACCCCGAGCCATTTTACTCGCGATAATCGTCGATCTAAGATCAGATGGTTGTCGCTCCACACAAATCACAACTTGTTAATCGGAATAAACTGAGGGCTCCACCGTTATTGCCAGCGCACTTTAACCTATGATCCACTCCTGCCCGTTCATCCAACGGATATTGCATCCGAATATGCACGATCTTTATTGTTTTAAATCTGCGCGAAAAAAAGTGGTTTTGTGACGCCACGCATCACTCGCTGGGGTGTATCGCGTTCATTTTAGTAATTACTGCTTGTCCTCCAAAAGTGGTGCAAACGACCCTTCAGCAGTTTTCTAAAACCACTCCACTGTTCCTTCACTCGTGGTTCCAAAACGCGTATTTTCACCACGCTTCCACTGTGCCTTCAACTCATGGTTCGACATGAGTGTGGTTCCAAATCACACGTTTCCAACGCAGGTTTAATTCCACCATACTCTGCAACCATTCGACGACATCGTATTATCACTGGATCGCCATGTCTTTGACTCACAGTTCCAACCCAAACATGTGAATCAGATCACAATACTTATTTTCATAAAACGGAAGCTCCTTCTCTAATCTGATACTGACATTGGATCACCATTGATCCTTACAGTGATCGATGGTTGATCAGTACCTCATAATACACATTTAACTTATAAATCTAAACTATAAGTAAACAATTCCCAACAACAAAATCCACACACAAAGTATTTTAATTATATACAAAAACTCGTTTACAGTCTAAGGCATTTCAGCCTTAGTCACAATTCTCCTGTGATTACATTGTATTCTTTTCTATTCTCTCCCACTTCACACATCACAAACTCTCTTTTATAGAAGTTACAAGAGCGTGGATTATCTAAGATCCACGATTTCACTCCTTCAATTTCTCAAACAAACCCCTAATCTCTCGTTATGCATCGATTTCACTCCTTCAATTTCTCAAACAAACCCTTAATCTCTTGTTATGCATACATGGCAGATAATTACATTTAATTAGTTCCAGAAATTTAGCTCTGTTTTAAGTTTTAACTAATTTTGCCCCGATTTACAATTACTGTCCACATTTTCCTTTTCACAGCTTCGGATTCCAATTTTAATGAAAGTTTGCTCAGATGCCCCTGCATCAGTAAATCATACAGAGAGGAATGTAGAGCACAGGAAATGTGAAAGTGAAAGTGGAGTGATCCAATAATATAAAGAATAGTTAAGTGTGTAATCATACAGAGAGCAGTGAAATGTTTTAAGTGAAATGTGAAAGTGAACTGAGCTGGGAATGTAGAGAACAGTGAAATGTGAAAGTGAAAGTGAAGTGATCCAATAATATGAAGAATAGTCAAGTGTGTAAATCACAATGAGCGAATAATGTAAAGAACATTTCAGTGAAATGGGTTAGTGTTATTATTTGTATAACAGCCTTGAGACAGTTACTTATTATATATGGTAGTGTGATTTTGATGGTTGATTGTGAAACATACTTGTGATATCATTAAGGGAATCTGGAGTAAGCAGTATGTCTACAACGTTGTCTTGTAACTGAAGCAGTAAAACCTACAACGTTGTCTTGTAATTGATGCATCTATACTTCCTGCTTGATTTGGAACAGGCCCTGGATAGCTTTAACAATGAAACCACTTAATCGGGATAGTTTCTAACACTTCAACCCGCATTAACAGTGACAGACTTCGAACCTTCCCCTATCTTTTGATACTGCCCTGGAAGCTCTAAACGCCTTAGCCCTGTGTTATCAGAGCAGATGGGAATCCCTACAGGTAATGGGTAGGTGGATCACCTATCCCTATTCAAATGGGAAAAGTGAGGACCGACACTTCGAACCTTCCCCTTTATTTTGATACTGCCCCGGAAGCTCTAAACGCCTTAGCCCTGTGTTATCAGGACAGATGGGAATCCCTACAGGTAATGGGTAGGTGGATCACCTGTCCCTATTCAAATGGGAAAAGTGATCTCTTTCCCCGGGAACTCTATTCTAAACAGCAAAGAAGTAAGATTGATTATTAGCCCTGATCTCAGAGTTCAAAACAAGTGTTTTGGATTAACCTTGTCGCAGTTAAAAAAGAAAAATTTTCAAAGTGTTACAATTCAATATTCATGCTTCAAATCTGTGGATTAAGGAAAGGTTCAGACCTAAGTTTATGATACAGTTCATATCAAACTGGCGTACTTCAAGCTACTCAGAAACTAAGTCGACCTTTCAAGAACAGCGAAGGAGTGTTTTGCTTGCTTCAGGATTGTTGTGCGAAGGTCTCTTAAATTGTAGTAACTGGAAGGTTTATAGATCTCTACAAGGCTAATAGATTCATATGCAGTCACGATCTCTCAAGCATTTTGAACAGTATTAAAATTTATTGATAATCTAGCCAGCATTTTTTATCTCCTGTCTTGGTTCTGCAGTACGGTTAGCAGTCTTTCATCTTGTATAACAGTCACATTTGTATAACAGCCTTGAGACAGTGACTTATTATATATGGCAGTGTGATTTTGATGGTTGATTGTGAAACATACTTGTGATATCATTAAGGGAATCTGGACTAAGCAGTATGCCTACAACATTGTCTTGTAACTGATGCATCTACAGGCAGTGGAGATCTGGAAGGGTGGCTTATTAAGTATTTCTGAAATAGCAGAATAATACTTCAGTGAACAACCTCAAGGATCAAATGCACAAATCTAATGATTAATTTCCAATTTCGTTGAGTATAACAGTAATGTTTCTTGCAAGTAACACTTGACTGATATATGAGCTTGATATTTGATTAACTACACAGTATACATAGCAGTGATCTATTTCTTGCAAGTAACACTCGACTGATATATGAGCTTGATATTTGATTAACTACACAGTATACACAGCAGTGATCTATATATATGTTGTTTGTAACAATATAGCAGAGCTTTAATGATCACAGTGATGTGATAATGATCTCCTATACACTGAATGAATTTGTATCAGTGATCTTACCTTGATATCCTTTGTGAGAATTTTAACAAGTATTGTGTGAATAATCTGAAGACGTGACTGTGACTGAAACTCTATACAGTAACTCTTGGTGAGGCATAATAGTACTCTTGATGATTTGTGAAAAGTGACTTACAGTAACTCTTGGTGAGGCATAATAGTACTCTTGATGATTTGTGAAAAGTGACTCTGTTGATAGAACCATTATGGCAGTATGACCCTATAGCATGACAATTCACTTGATGATCAACAGACTTTGCTCCTGCCTAAGAGCTCCTACCATCATGCTCTTGGGCAGGGACTGTTAAAAAAAAACAAATTGGTATAGTTTCACCCGTTGCAGAGAAATTCAACCAGATAAAACACTGCTTGAACAACAGTTTAGTGGTGCATAAAAGATAAAACACTGCTTGAACAGTTTGGTGGTCCATAAAACTGGTAAGAAAATATTTTGTCCATAATATGATGGCATCCATTGACTATGCCAGTCTGATTAGTGTGACATTTTATTCATTAATATGTAATATTTTATGTATTAATATGTTTTATCAAATGTTCTCAAACAAGTTTAAACTTTAAGTTGAACCACCAACAATGTTCACTATAACGGAGCTTAAATTGGCCAAAATTCAGAGACAATTGTTTTTGCTTCCATGAAAAGAATAGCATTTTACATTTCCGGAAAAATAAAGAACAATTCTTCAAGAAACTAACTTCATAATGAATGTATTGACTCTTTCTAAGTCTCATTACCCTCTTTCCCTTTTTCCAAGAAAATAATAACATTAATATCTTTAAGAGTAGAAAACACTTCTCCAGCAGCCAGCAGATTAATTCATAATGAATGTGTGAAAATCTTATCAATAGATTCCAGCAAATTAATTCATAATGAATGTGTGAAAATCCTATCAATAGATTCCTCAAGCCACACAGACCTTGCACATGATTACAGAACAAATGAAGTCATAATTAAAGTCTTGGCTCTGTGAAAATCCTATTAATAGTTTCTAGCCATAGACACCTTGCACTAGATTAAAGACCCAACTAAAATAGTGCATCAACAGGGTATGCTTTCAAAGAAAGAATTTTCTAGAAAGCAATGATCCACCAACAAACATTGACTAAATTGCATATAAAGAGCCAAAGGAAAATCCTAATCCTTTCCGGCAATGCTCAATTTTAAATCATTGTCATTGATTAAACACCTAAAGAAAAACCCTAATCTATTAAAACAACTACTCAATTAAATGATTATTTTGAAAGTAAATAGCTTATAACAAAAGGATATCAAGATGATGGCATAGATCTGATCATATGATTATAAATAAACCCAAAAATTCCTAGTACAAGAATGCCAAAAGGATGGCAAACCAAGTCAGATAAGTTAAAGCTAACCCTAGTGGTAAGGAAAATGGCATAAAATAATGTCATCCAAACTAAATACAAGAAAGTATGAATTTTGTTACCGTCTTACAACATAAGAGCACTGCACTGAATATCTATCTTACCGGCTAATATCTCTCTGGTTATTGGAGCATTTGTTGATCAGCGATACTACAATTGAGATTATAATACTTTCATTTATCTTTTTGGACAGAGGAACGTCATACCTGAGGTGATTTTGTCCTAAGATTTTTTTGATGAAACAGGATTGTTATTTTTCTGATTTCATGACAGGAGCAAGAACAAAGCCACATTATGGTTTACTCAATTACCTACCTTTCCTTACATACATGAGAGAAAACATTGTTCAAGCCTTATTGTAGAATTAAACAATTCCACCAAGTCATCCTTAAGTTGGGTGCAACTGCACTGAACTAAGCATCTAGCCAGTTCTCATAATAAATTAGATCAAGAGACCATATTTTAGACCAGCGTTTGAACCGTCTCTTGCTAGAATTTACTGCCAAGCTGTGAGCCTTCCTGTTGTGCCATAGTGGCTGCTCAAACTCCAGAGTGTGATGGTATTTTGAAAGCCATACAGCAAATACATATTGTGTTGAGTAGCGAAGCTATTGGACTCAGCACTCTATATTTTGATCCAATGATCAGTGATTATGCATAAATTCCAGCTATACCGTTGAAAGTATATTGCATTACATTAATTAGAAAATTGCTATAAACTAGTTTTTCACTCAAGATACCATGTCAAAGGTACTTTACAGTTTCTGGTCAGTTTAAGATAAGATGTCCTATTTGAAAGGCCTGCAAACCAATGCTTCCAATGTTTCAGTATCATCTGTCTCACACAATAAGACATAGAATTATCTTATCAGTTCAAAGGGCCAATATCTTAAGTCTTAAGCTAAAATAATATAAGTACAGTTTGAGTAAATTATGTCTTGTCTGTGTTAAACATGAATGTACTTAAATGAACTAGCTAAGCATTTTCATTTGGAACAGGACTGATTTTAAAACTAGCATTTACAGCATATTTCAGAAACTTATGCATAACCCTGTTTCAAGGTTCCTATTCATGATTTTCTGAGGTCAACTCCCTCATCAAAACCATATAGCTTAAAATCGGGTCTCATTCCATGATTTTGAAAGACTGTCGTCAAAATGTTTCTTGATTTTCTGGAGAAAGAATACAACTTCGAGAGAATTCTATGCAAGGAAATTTATTATATTGCTCGCTTGGCTCACATTATATTCAAACAGAGTTCAAGTCAGCAGGTTTTGGGTGTCGAATCTTTTTTGGCATGATTACAAAGACGGAACATAGCAGCTCTATAAAATACATTGTGTCCTATAAACTAGTCTTGGATGGATTCTTGAAGCTCACGCTTTTTTTAAAATATAATCTAATCAATATCTGCAACATAACCAGCATAGGTCATTGATGCAGTATTACCCATTTTGATATGATATAATAACCAAATAGACGAGGCTAAAAACAGAAACCTATGAAAAAAAATTTAGCAATTATATGTAAGCAAGCATCACATGTTTCAGTGACAGTGAATATCATGGAATAAGCATAGAAATATTAATATGCATGATATCAGCACCTTGTAAGTGCACGCTTTCCAGAGCCCACTACCCCACATGAATTCAACACCCTACACAAAAAAGTAAAGGGTAGACAAATAAATCTTAATTAATGAAAAAATATCGATTAGTTCAACTAAAAGTAGGCGGTTGTGAAGCTCACCTCCACAAATGATGACACATATTTTGACAACTGTGGGATAAAAAACGGGGAGAGTTCCATTAACAGAAAAGTGTCTGAAATAAAATTCGAGAAATCAAAGGAGTGCTTGGTAAAAAAATGGGGAGAGTTCCATTAACAGAAAAGTGTCTGAAATAAAATTCGAGAAATCAAAGGAGTGCTTTGGTCGCTGAAGAAAGCTAGGTTAGGTTAGTTTGAATCTCGCGATTGGTATACAGGTAGCATGCGCCCTACATGGTAGAGTCAGTACACCGGGTATGTATTTCTTGGTACTTGATTGCTTAGATTTGGATTATTGCTTGCCTGTCTTCTGATTGCTGCATCCCATCTGCATGCCCCTGAGATATATGCAAAAATGATAAAAGCAACAAATACCAAGTTGGCAGCATTGGCAGACCAAGAAAGTGGCGAAAATATGAACGGGAACGGCTTTTGAGGAGGTTTTCCAACCAAAATAATTTTTTTCCAGAAAGGGTGTAGTAAACGCGTCTCCAGCATGCAAGCCATCCAAGTCCAAGTCGAAGTAGTGTCCCTCAAAGTGCTGTTTATTTTTTAAATATATTTAAACTAGCACTTGATCATTTTAACAAATGACCCGCCGGAACGCCGAAGGCGGGACGACGTGACACCAGCTCGGACGCGAGGAAAGACTTGACGCGCGCGGAAAGGAGATGACAGCAGGAGGGTGCAGCAACCGTCAAGTGTCGAATTTTGAGAGGGTGAAGGGCGATAGGTGGAGCACAGAGATTGGCTGGGAGCACTGTACATCCCAGCAAAGCTCATAATAAGAACACCTTCGGCGTAATTAAATAAATAAATAAAATATGAATAAATAAATAGAAATAAAATAAAATAAATAAATAAATAGAAATAAAATAAAATAAAGATTAATAAATAAATGAAATAAAATGAAATAAAAATAAACTTACATAAATTACAATTTAATAATATTAAATTAAAAATAAATATTTTATTAAAATAAATATAAATATTTAAAATTCAAATTATAAACTTTGATCATTTGGTTTATTTTTCCCTGGCATTGTGTGATCAAAATCCAAGGCATATTTCACTAGATTTAACAAGCGCACCTCAAATAAAATGCATAATTCATGAATCTTACAATGACAATGGCTCCATGAACCAATATGGACCACTTGCAGAGTCAATCGGCGGACTTGTGTACAAGAGAAATCCAAATACAGGAATATTCCGTATAAACAAGAACCAATCATGACCAAGATGATCTTCTTTAAAATGTGTGTGAATTATCCATGTTCTTTACACGGTCGGAAAAAGCAGTCAGGACCAAAGAGAATCATAAAGTCTCTTGGAAAGGAAAGTGATCACTGTCATTTGTTACAAGGCGAATGTGTTACCAACTCAACAGCTGTTGTTTTAACTTGGAAAAATGGCACCCATTCAGCTAAATTTTTCTGTCCAAATAACATGGCTTAAATGGTGCATAAGTTTTGAAATAGTTCTTCAACCAGTATTTGAAAAATATGTTTTGAGATATGGTCTGATGACCTGTACCGTTCTTGTTATGGTTTCTGGTAACTGGGTTTGAGCATTTTTTTTGTAGACCAATAACAGCGATCTACTGTTGCCTTTCAACAATTGATACTCTCGTCCAATGCTCTGTGAGAGGCATATAAACCCTTTGTCAACCAAGAATCAAAATCGAACTATGCCCATGGTTGAATTCAAGATTGCGCACTACAAAAACTGGAAAGTGGTTAAGACCTTTTAACTCTTCTTATTTTTAGCTATCTTCTGAAGTTTACCTTCTATGGATGAAATAGAATTTCCTCTTTAAGAAACAAAGTGTGCATAGCACTTGTGCCAATCTTATGTATGCCAATTTTGTCACATGTTTACTCTTATACACACATATATACGGGAAGGGCATAAATACTGTACAAATGGCCCAAACTTGTAAAGCTGTGCTTCTATCACATATGTAAATTTGAGGAAGAGTTCTAGTCACCTGTAGTGTGGATTTTTTGAATGAGACTCCAACAGAAGCCTACAAGTCATGAACAGAATCTCATTTAAAAGAAGAGGAGGAATTAGACATTATTTGAAATTTGTTTTCTCAAGTTTTTTTGTTTGTCTCCTGCACATACTTATTAGTATAGAGTTGTCAACTTGCTGTTGTTCAACTCGATACATAAGAACCTGAAATCAAGTTTTACAACATAATAAACAGCTAGGCACCCCTAATTAAACACAGGGAGAAGCCTTTTTATCAACCCACTGGTCAGTGGCTTCCATTAACAAATGAACCAAGCATTGGACACTTCTCTAAACAGGTTTCCAATTCCAAGCATTCCCAAGCCTATGAGATATTATAGTAGCTCACTGGCACTGGCAAACACATTTCGGCAATAGCTGGACAGAAATACAGCAGCGCATGCACATATCCACGATCTAACACAGAATTAATATATTAAAATAACATTAGTCAAACTATCTTGCGGCAAATGACATGAAACAAGGCACACACTTTCTTAACTTCAGAAACACTATCTAGAGCAGCTAAGATTCAACCCCTGGTCATTGCTTTCCAACAAAAACGCGTTCAAACTGTTTCTAAAAACACTTCTGTGAAGAACAAAAAATGGACCCTAAGAGATGGAGACCAGTTCCGTCTAAAGCATACAGGAGTTCCGTACTTCGTAACAAAGAACAAGCCCTTACCTGGCAATCTATACCGATCACTGTCTAGAACTCTAAACGATAGGAAAATTTGCATGCATGCCAAACGAGGAGTTGATTCATTGGTCAGGTCAATGGTTTGCTAAAATGTCAACTAGGGTCCTATTCTTACCCTGGTCTGCCCACGCAAATGTCATGAGCTTCAACCGGGTGCAAGTCAGGGACAACTTGGGCAGAAATGTAACCGACCAAGAAACTAAGTATAAGGAAATCTGTTCAAACGAAAAGGGGAAAAACGAAGAAAACATATTGAACAAATGAAGGGAAAACATGAAGATTTGAGCACGAAAACAACAAAGGCGTATAGTGCACCTGTAATCTCGTAGTTTATGCTTTCCTTACATGGATTTAATACTATAGAAGGTTTAGATATGTTGTATTTGTATGTTCTCGTTTGCAAACAAAGCAGGAGTGGCATAATATAATTCTGTAACACAACTATAAAAACACATTTAAAAGAAAGATGAATATTAAAGAATGTTTCAGGAGATCATATAGCGACCAAAACACTCAAAGGGCCATCATATGATTGTTGAGAATCACATTATTCTCCATTCCATCGTACCCGTACTCATGCCATGCATTATACTGCAAACTAGCCGACAATATTACAGAGACAACATATTGAATGGCAAAACGTATGTACCAATTTGGAGGCAACGAGTTGTGTCAATGAGTGAGAGGATGCAAGTGCTACCCAACATTATGCACACCATTTCCAACATCCAAAATGACGATCTTCTATCTCTTCTCATTATTTTCCTCTGCCATATAACATGATGAGTAAAACATCATAAGAACGAGAAGAAAATCAAATTCTAAACCCTATAACCTCCCTGTTGCAAAAACAGCACTGGACTCTTTCTATGGTCAGCCAATCAAATTCTAACAAGCTACTGCTATTAACAAACTCTTAAATAGAAGAACGTAAAAACAACATAAACCAAATCTTAAACCCTAAACTCTGCTTGTTACAGAGACGATGCTTGAATCCCTTTACAGTCAACCGATCAAATTCTAACAGGCTGCGAGAACAAACTCTTAAACAGAAGAATGCAAAACAACATAAAACCAGATATCAAACTCTAAACACTGCTTATGACAGAAACAACGCTGGACTCTTTTACAGTCAACCAATCAACTTCTAAGGTTGTTGCTATAAAAAAATTATTAAACAGAAGAATGCAAAAAACAACATCATCCGCAATATGATATGGTATCGAGCTTCGTATTTATATTTAATTCTATCATTATACACCATGTCATTTCAGTAAATTACATGAATTGAAGGGAGCAAGGATAATGAAGAGACTAATGTAGATCAGTTTTGTACAGTAGGGTCCATGCTGCATATAGAATATATGGCATATTGAATTCATTTGTTCAGTTCCAATTTAAAGAAAACACACTTGAGGCTGGACCTAACCAATCCACCAATTGAAACAGAAATGAGATCAAATTGTCATACTGAATTCCTTTGTTCATTTCTAATGTAAACAAAACAGAGCTATGGAAACTAATTTCAAGCTACAGGCAACCAGCCTTATAATCGAAACAGAAATGAGATGAAATTTAGTGGAAGAACACGAGATGTTCTGGACAATAGTAAGGCTAGGATACCACACGTGTCCCAACAAACATCATCATCTGCATGTTCTGTTCATAAAACAGAGAACCAGGACTAGTTTCGTCTAGTCTCAAAACCCTGCCTCTAGATAATTCACCCTATCGAAGCCCAACCTCTAACGACTGGATTGACTCACCTAGTAATTCAAAGATAACATGCAAGAAGGAAGAGAAACGGTTTATTTTGTTCCATGCTTCTCAGACGCTAGTGTATTACATAATGTATGCAACTTCTTTGTGCGTGAGTATGTAACTTCCTCATGTATAAAGAAACAGAGTCTTCCGAGGCATTGAGCATAAGCACTTCAATTATAAACAAAGAACATGCATAAACACACAAAATTCAAACCACAATGCAGAGTTATGAATGTCAAGCATTGATTTAATGTAAGCATTCAGGGCTCGTCGAGGGAACACACCTACGACCAACGCGGACGACATAAGGTCACATTAATGGACTCATTTCTTGTTGGAGTTATTTTCATCGACAATATCCTCAAAAATTCTTCCATGAACCCTAAATAGAGCCTCTTGGGCCCGCGAAACTTTCCCCAAATCTCCACCATTGTTCCCAGCATCTTCTGGCACGGAAATAACAATAACCCTCTCTTCGCAACCCTGGACAGTCTCCTGCACGATGACTCGGGCACCTGTCTCCTGCCTAATCTACGAAACAATTCTACCCCCCTTTCCTATGACTCCTCCGGCTTTGGACTCCGGGCAGAGATTTCGAAACACAGTCTCGTCGGGCCCTGCTGAAGGAGGTTGTGGATGCTGTACCTGCTTGTGCATGTGACCAATGTCTTCACCCTGTGGCTCGAAATAGGGCCGCTTCGGACGGGGCCGAGAATACACGCCATCCATGGCAGCTGCAACACCAATCTGTACCGTCAATACGAATCGAAAGAGAACTGAAAATGCATATATGAGCGGCTCTTCGAACTGAAAATGAAAAGAATCTCTAGCCTGTGCTTTGCGATTCCAATGCCCATGCTCTGCAAGAATTCATGGTTGAAAGAAGCAATATCCTCTGTTTCCAGCTCGTTCTGGGCAAACAAGAGGCCATACTCGTAGACCAGGCAAGGTTCCAGGTCCGATTCCGAGAGCCAACCGAACAGCAGCACGGACGCGAAGCAATTGACGCCCGCGGGAAGGAGAGCAGGAGGGTGGGGGCGATTGGACAGTAGGTGGGATGGATCGCTGCCAAGTGTCAAATTTTGACAGGGCAGAAGGGCGATAGGTGGAGCACAGAGATTGGCTGGGAGCACTGTTCATCCCAGCAAAGCTCATAGAGGAACACCTTCGGCGTAATTAGAATAATAATAATAAATTAATTAAAATTAAAAAAATGAATCACTCAGAAAAAGTGAAACATTATTTGACACGGTTATAGAGTTCATTTGTCACAAGTTGGTATAGGAAAATTTAAATTTTTTCATTTTTAACTTATTTTAAGGTTCAAACTCACCTCCATATAGGTCACATCATGTCTCATCAATCATCATTTGTTGTCATATTTCATTCTCAAGCGCTTAAATTTGAAAAAATGACACTTTAGCCAGTTTTTTCTTTTTTTCGCAGCGTTTTACACTATAAACTAGCAGTTTTCACTACGAAACTGCCTAATAGTTTTTTCTGGTGCAAGGTGTCAGTTCATCATTAGAGGAGATAGGGTGGATGTCATTCGAGTCAGTTAGGGTTATTTCAAAGGTACAAGGTCATGTCTGAGGTCATCATTACCGTTTTTAGCATGCATAAGTCATGATTAGGGCATGAGTTGTCATCGAAACCATAAAAAATTACCCAATTGAGTCTTTTTGTCATTCTCTGCTTTATCCTTGCATGTTATTGAGTTTCTGGAGAGCTGCTTCACCGAGCCAAGCTAGTTGTTGGCATTTTCAAAAGTTGTAGGAGTCACTAATTAAGCAAGGCTGAGAAGATATAAATTCACTATGGCTGCAAGAAAGAAGACTAACAAAGGTGGTCACTGCCTCAGCTTTCAAAAGAGTTAGCCAAAATTTTTACTGGATCAGAAACAAAGGTGGGAATGTTAAATCTCACAGTAATCAAGATTTTGCACCTGGAGGTCATTTTGTGAAGACAGCTTTGAAATAGGCAAATTATGTGTTTTTACACAGTGTTGTAGCGTTTCTTAGGCTTAAAGCCAGGAAAACGCTACGAAAAAACTTGTAGCAGTTTTTTTGCTTCTAAAGTCACTTTTTACAGTTTTCAAGGAGGGATATTCATGGTGGTGATGTGTCATGACTTGATTGACATCATGAAACAACAAAGGAGTGAAGTTATTGGGTGCAAAAGTCATTTTTTCAACGCTACCAAAACTCGCTACGAAATTGTCATGTTTTCGTAGCGAGCAATTGTTAAAGCTTTTGGAGCATCTTAATGGCAGTTTTGGACAGCAGGACTCCTCCAACATGTCAAGGGATTTTATCATCAAATACTTAAGACTCGAAGGGAGTGCTGTGAAGACAGGTCATCAACCAAAGCAGATTTGAAGATAAGGGTCATGCATTCCTAAAAAGTAGGGTTATGCTCCAACAAGTCTAGGAGTGTTTTAAATACATAAAGTGGTAATGAACTCTATCATATATCTTTTGAACATGTGATGCTTATTTTATAACTGTCATGTAATTGTTTCACAAGATAAGGTAGCGTATGTAATAAATAGGAGTTAGAGTCCTATTAGGAGATGTTTTCTTTAAGGTGTAGTTGTCATCTTTCTGTTAGAAGTCATGCATTTCAGTTATGTGATGTGTCATAGGAGAATTCGATGGTCTAGCCACCAGGCAGATCATCCTTATTGTAAAGAATGTCTATTTAAAGACAAAGTATCGAAGTAGTCAGGGGTTGGAAACTTTTTGCACAAAACTGCTGCTTTTATGTGTTTGACTGATATCAGTAATACAAAGTGATTTTCTTCTTGACAGACCTGAGATTCTCATGAGGTTTTTAATGTCTTATTGATCTATATCTTTATGTTTTACCACTTGCAGCAGATTTCATCTCTATTACTCAGAATTCATAGATTTATGCTCTGACTTCCTTTAGTGATGAAATGACTGTGTTATCCTATGTTTTATGTGTGAATTGTCTCTGTTAAAGACCTTTATCTGCCTCAGCTTCCATGTCAAGAAACTTTGCCACTGAAACTAATGATTGTTGACTCCATAAGCCCAATGGTAGCAAGCCTGCATTCTTTTCAACCTGCAAACATAAAAAACAAGTTACATTTCCCATAGAGTTAACCATCTAGTATATCATTATTTAATATCATAAATCCCCCTTGAGAGAGCCCTCTCAAACTGAAGAGGCTAAGCTTCAGTTAGAAGTGGTTTGAAATAGTTACTAAGTTGTTTAATAAGCAGCCAATCAAGTACAATTTTTTGATAACATTTTGGTGCCTCTGTCGAGAGCCTGAAGATATACTTTTCCTGAAATTTTGAAGTTGAAATCTTGAAGGTAGCAGGAGCTCACAATCTGTTTGAGGCTGCAACTACCTTGGTGACTCCATTCAAAATATTCATGTTCAAAGGTGGCTTTGAAAAGGACCTACAATTGTGGACAATCCAAACACAATCTCCAGAGGTATTCAAGGCAGTTCTGCACAATCAGGTACTCCATTACACACAAAAGCCTTGTCCTCTGAAGTTTTAAGAAGTCCTGAAGATAAAAAGTTTGATGATAAAATTCAGGAAGTCTTGTTTAGGTCTGAAAATGAAAAATAATTGACCGAGATTGTTTTAGACCTATAAAGAAGAGGTATTGATACCTCAGCTTTAGTGACTCAAAAAGATAAAAAAGAGTGCTAGGAGGCAGTCACATCAGAGTTATTGTTAGAGAGGGAATCTTTAGATAGGTGGAAGGAACTAGACCCATTTGAAATCTTGCTAAGAAGTAAATATGGTTTTCCTTTACCTGATTGGAGTTCAATTGTAACTAGACTACAAAGACCAGCCACACCACCTCCTAACAGTGCTTCTTCCTCTACTATTGTTGTCCCTAAAAATACCACAACCCCTGTCATCATGGCTAGAAATGTTCCACCTCCACCTGTTGTTGCACCCGCTAGGTATGCCCCTCTTGTTCGTCCCGCTGTCCTTAATTCCCTTCCAAGCAAATATTCTGCTAGAATCAAAACTTGGGGAATTGATGAAGAGATTACAGCTAAAGAGCATGTAGACCAGTTTAATGAATTCATATATAGGGAGGAGGTTGACCATGAAGATGTCAAAATGAGGCTTTTTGCTCAGAGTTTCACTGCTGAGGTCAGAAAGTGGTTCAAAGCCCTTGCTCCAGGAAGCCTGCATAATTGGAATGAGTTTGAAGATAGCTTCTTGAGAAAATGGGGAAACAGAACCAACCTTGTGCAAGCCCTCACTGAGTGCAATAGTTTGAAAAGAGATGTTGGTGAAAGTGTCCAAAATTTCTCCAAGAGGTTTAACAAAGTTTATGACTCCATCCCTGCCCATCTTAAGCCTCCACCAGGGGCAGCTCAATTGAGATACGCTGAGGCTTTTGACTATGACTTTTCTATCCTGGTCAGAGAAAGAGAATCCCCTTCACTAGCTGAAATGAAAAATGATGTTGTGAAGGTGGAGGTCAATATGATAGCAGCTAAAAATTCCAAGATGGGAAAGACAAAATTGAAAGAAGAAGATAAGCCTTCCACCTCAGATGACAAATTTGACTCCATGATGAAAACAATGGAAAAATTGATGGGTAGGCTTGCCCTTGGGAATGCTTTTGCACCTCCTGCACAACATGAACCACAATTTAAAAATCCTCAGTTCATAAGACCTCAAAACCAGCAGAGACCAAGGGAAAACAAAAATCAGCCTGACCCTCAAGTAAGGCCTCCTTTTCAGCAAAATTTAGTTGATGAAGAAGATCGGTCTGAAATACCATAAGACTTAATTCATTGCCTAGATGAAAACATGTCCGGAATGTTTTTGACTAAGGAAGAACATAATGAGTCTTACCATGATGTAAACAAGGGTGAGGAACCATCTAATTACCTTAAAGGTTATCAACATGCAATCTTTGAGATGCAGAAACAATACAACCTCAGAAACAGAAATGTTCCAATTACTGCAAATAAAACACAGCCTAAAAAAGATGCCCCTAAAGCAGTTGAGGTTAGAAAAGACCCACCACCTCCTCCTCCTATCAAAGAGACTGAGAAAATGACTTCCATTTTCAGTTTGGAGAATGAGATTTCCAAAATCAAGATCCGAGCCCCTTTTGGAGAAATTCTTAAGGTGAATGAATACAGAAGTAAAATTGTAAAAATGTTGAATTCCCAACCAGGAGTTGCTGACATCCTTAATGTTCAAGAGGACCATCCTACTATCTATTTGGGACAAAGATTAGAAGATGAGTAGAATGAAGAGGTGCCTCCATTCTATGTCAGCCTTAGTATTCATGACATGACATTACACAATGCCATGTTGGATTCAGGAGCCTCTCATAACCTCATGCCTAAAGTGATCATGGAAAGAATGGGATTGGAAATCACTAGGCCATATAAGGACTTGTTTTCTTTTTATTCAAAAAGATTTAAGTGTATTGGTTTGATAAAGGATGTTTTTGTTGGTCTTACACAAGCCCCTGCCAAGGCAGTGGTAATGGACATTGTGGTAGCAAACATTCCACCCAAGTTTGGCATGCTGCTATCCAGATCTTGGGCAGCAAAGATCAAAGGCACCATGCAGTTGGACCTAACTTATGCCACCATTCATGTTTTTGGTGAGTAATTAAGGTTGTACAGAGAAACAAGGATGACTTATATGGTAAGTAGCAAGGACAAACCTCAAAATTTCTCAATTTATGTTGTTAAAATTGAATTAGGATCATCTATTCTTTTCAATGAATTAACTAATGAAGCAGAAGATGAAAAGAGAGCAGAAATTCAGGAGGTTGAAAATGAACAAACAGAAAATCAGCAAATCAGTGAAGAAAAGGCAGAAGGTTGGTGGTTTTTACACTTTGATGGATCAGTAGAAAGGGAGGGGGCTGGAGCAGGAATTTGGATCACAACTCCAGAGGATGAAAGTAATTTCTATTCTTTCAAACTGAACTTTAATTGCACAAATAATATGGCTGAGTATGAATCTCTATTTTTGGGTTTATAAATTTTGAAAAGATTGGGTGCCCAAAAGATTTCTGTTTGTGGAGATTCTGAATTAGTTATTAAACAAGTTGAGGATGTGTATCAAACCAACGATGTGAGAATGAGAGCATACATAAATTTGATCATGGAGATGTTAGATAAATTTCAATAATATTCCTTTATTGTGAAGACTAGGGATCAAAACTCAGTAGTTGACTCCCTAGTTGTTTCTGCAAGTCTGTTTGTTATTCTTGCACATTCCAATGAAAGATATGAGGTTGAAGTTCGTCATAGGCCTGCTATCCCTGACAACATAATTCACTGGCAAGTTTTGGAGGATGACCAGCAAGTCAAAAATTTCATAGAATTGAAAGAGGGGTTTGAAATCACACAAGTATATCAGAAAAACATGCTTGTTGAAACTAAGGGTAATTCTGAAGTGTTGCAGTTGGAAAATAATTCTATACCTAAAGGTCTAATCCCACTAGAAAATCTTTTTGACCAAAATGATGTGTTCAAGTCTCCTAGGATACAAGTTGATGATGAAGAGGTAAAGAGTTGTAACCTTGGTACAGTAGCAATGCCAAAAATGATCAAACTTTCTAAGTTTCTTTCTGCAGATATGAAACATAAATATATTGAGATGATGAAAAGGTTTATAGATGTTTTTGCATGGAGTTATGTTGATTTGAAGAAATATGATCCCACTATTATTCAGCGTACCATTCCTATTAAAGAAAATGAAAAGCCTTTCAAACAGAAGCTGAGGAGGATTAATCCACTTCTCATGCCTCTGATTGAGAAGGAAATTAAGAAGCTCTTTGATGCAAAAATTATTGTCCCAATTAGATTCTCAAAGTGGCTTGCAAACTTGGTTCCAGTCAGAAAAAATAGTGGTGAAATCAGAATCTACATTGACTTCAGAAACTTGAACAAAGCTTCTCTGAAGGACAATTACCCTCTCCCAAATATGAACCAAATTTTGCAGAACATTGTTGGTTCCCAAAGGATGTCTATTTTGGATGGTTTTCAGCATACAATCAGATACTAATGCACCCAGAAGATCAGGAGAAAACTGCCTTTACAACACCAAGGGGGACATTCATGTATGTCAAGATGCCATTTGGTCTGATGAATGCAGGAGCAACCTTTCAAAGAGCAATGGAAATTGTTTTTGCTGAGGAGAAGGATAAGTTGGTGGTTGTCTATATGGATGACATAACAGTATTCTCAAGGAGAGAGGAAGACCACTTGAAACATCTGGAGAAAGTTCTGCTGAAGTGTAGAAGGTTTGATATTTCTCTTAATCCCACTAAGAGTATTTTTGTTTTAACTTTTGGAAAGGTACTTGGGCACATTATATCTAAATATGGGATAAAGATTGATCCAAACAGGGTAAATTTCATTCAGAAAGTAGATCTGCCCAGAAGCAGGAAGGAAATTCAGTCTTTCTTTGGAAGGGTGAATCTTGTGAGAAGGTTTATTCCCAACTTTGCTGAGATTGTCAAAGACATAACCAAGATGCTGAAGAAAGGAGCTGACATTAAATGGACAATAGAAGAAAAGTAGACATTTGAGGAAATCAAGAAGGCATTCACTCAAGCCCCAGTGTTGATTAGCCTGAATTTTTCAAAGGAATTTTTGGTTTTTACATTTGTATCAGAAAACACAATTGTTGGAGTTTTGCTGCAGAAAGGACAACAAGGTACAGAGCAGCCCATTTCGTTTTTTTGTAGGACCCTTCTAATTCAGAGTTGAAGTACAATATCCTAGAGAAACAGGCATATGCTTTGGTCAAAGCCATCAAAGATTTCAAAATTTATATTTTTCATTCTCATGTCATAGTATTTGTTCCTATTGTTGCTGTGAAGGACATCTTAACTCAAGCTGATCCTGATGATAAGAAAGGGAAGTGGATAGCTAACTTGCTGGAATATGATATAGATATGAAGCCTACAAAATTGGTGAAATGATAGGGGCTAGAAAAGCTGATGGCACAGTCCAATTTTGATTGTCTTGATATAAATTTAATTGCAGAAATTTCAGAATTATCAAATGAAGATGAAGAGTTGGTTCCTATTGAATAAAAGTACATCCTATCTAACTGGTACAGAGAAATTGTTTTTGTCTTACATCATCATAGAGCTCCTATTGAATTGACAAAATCTAAGGCAAGATTTGTAAAGCTGAAATCTCTGAGGTACTGCATCATAGATAAAAATCTGTATTGGAAAGATACTGGTGGTATTCTCTTGAATTGTTTGCTGGAAGAGGAAGCTGAAAAAGTGATTGATGAGTTTCATAAAGGAGATTGTGGAGGTCATCACTATTGGAAGGCCACAACAAAAAATATTCTTAGAGTAGGGTACTAATGGCCTACTATGTTCAAATATGTCTACAAGAAGATAGTTGCTTGCCATGAATTCAAAAAATTTTATGGTAATAAAAAACTTGTTCCTTTACCCTAGATGTCTATTTATGTTGAGGTGTCATTCCAACAGTGGGGGCTAGATTTTATTGGTGATATTCATCCATCATCTTTAGGGCAGCATCGCTGGATCCTGACAGCAACTGATTATTTCACCAAGTGGATTGAAGCAATCCCAACTAGGCAAGCAAATGATTCAGTCACCATTTCATTCTTAGAAAATAACATATTATCTAGGTTTGGATGTCCTATGAAGATCATCACTGACAATGCACAGGCATTCAAATCCAAGAGGCTAATCAATTTTTGTCATCAATATCACATTACACTTGGACATTCTGCTGCTTACTATCCACAAGGTAATGGTCTTGTTGAATCTTCTCACAAAAGCATTGTCAGAATTATTAAGAAGGTGTTGCAAGAAAATAAAAATTCATGGCATCTAAAGTTGAAGTATGCTCTGTGCGCTAATAGAGTGTGCACGAAAAGGTCAATTGGTACTTCACCTTATGAGTTGGTGTATGGGGTTGAAGCCATTTTTCCTACAACCTTGGGAGTGTCTGTTATTAAGTTGTTGCAAGGATTAGAGGAAGAGACAAATGCAATTCAGAGGAGAATAAACCAGTTGATAGCTCTGCAATAAAAAAGGGAGGAAGTCTATAACAGCAATTAGCAATCTCAAAACAGAATTAAGAATACATTTGACAGGAAGGTCAAAGAGGAAAACTTTCATATTCAAGATGTGGTATTGAAGTGGGTGGCCAGAATTGAAGAGAAGGGGAAACATGGTAAGTTTGAGAATATCTGGAAAGGCCATTCATAGTAGTTGCATTCCATGGAAACAACACTTATATACTGCAGGAGATGGATGGACAACCTTATGTTGGAGGGTCTGTCAATGGTAGGTTTTTAAGGCACTATTCCTCTTAAGTTCTATTGTTCTTTCATTCCATTGTATATATTCCATTTTTTTATGTTTTTCTGCTAATAAAGACAAGTTGATCATCAAGCTTGAGACCGAGGTGAAGGCCATTAGAGTTTGAAGGAAGCTTGGAAAATTTCAAAGTTTTTATTTCCAAGAAGATGGATAGCACTGGAACTATAGGTTCTTTGGTGTACCACAGGGACACACCATCCCAAGTGGAGCCACTGTTATCACTCAAAAAAAGTGAAACATTATTTGACATGGTCATAGAGTTCATTTGTCACAAGTTAGTATAGTAAAATTTAAATTTTCTCATCTTTAACATATCCTAATGTTCAAACCCACCTCCATATAGGTCACATCATGTCCATCAATCATCATTTACTGTCATATTTCATTCCCGGGCACTTAAATTTGAAAAAATGACACTTTAGCCAGTTTTTTCCTTTTTTTTGTAGCGTTTTACACTATAAAATAGTAGTTTTCGCTACGAAACTGCCTAATAGTTTCGTAGCAAAATTGTCAAGAAATGAACTAGCCATGCTACAAAAAATATTTTTTCTGTCTGTCTTGTCAAATCCGGTGCAAGATGTCAATTCATCATTAGAGAAGATAGGGTGGATGTCATTCGAGTTAGTTAGGGTTATTTCAAAGGTACAAGGTCATGCTTGAGGTCATCATTACCATTTTTAGCATGCATGAGTCATGATTAGGGCATGAGTTGTCATAGAAACCATAAAACATTACACAATTGAGTCTTTTTGTCATTCTCTACTTTATCCTTGCATGTTATTGAGTTTCTGGAGAGCTGTTTCACTGAGCCAAGCTGGTTGTTGGCATTTTCAAAAGTTGTATGTGTCACTAATCAAGCGAGGCTGAGAAGATATAAACTCACCATGGCTGCAAGAAAGAAGACTAACAAAGGTGGTCACTGCATCAAGTTTCAAAGGATTTTGCCAAAAGTTTTACTGGATCAGCTACAAAGGTGGGAATCTTAAATCTCACAGTAATCAATATTTTTCACCTGGAGGTCATTTTGTGAAGATAGTTTTGAAATAGGAAAATTATGTGCTTTTACACAGTTTCGTAGTGTTTCCTAGGCTTAAAGCCAGGAAAACGCTACGAAAAAACCTGTAGCAGCCTTTTTGCTTCTAAAGTCACTTTTTGCAGTTTTCAAGGAGGGATATTCATGGTGGTGATGTGTCATGACTTGATTGACATCATGAAACAGCAAAGGAGTGAAGTTATTGGGTGCAGAAGTCATTTTTTCAACGCTACCAAAACTTGCTACTAAGCTGTCATGTTTTTGTAGCGAGCAATTGTTAAAGGTTTTGGAGCATCTTAATGGCAGTTTTGGACAGATGGACTCCTCCAACGTGTCAAGGGAGCTTATCATCAAATACTTAAGACTCGAAGGGAGTGCTATGAAGACAGGTCATCAACCAAAGCAGATTTGAAGATAAGGGTCATGCATTCCTAAAAAGTAGGGTTATGCTCCAACAAGTCTAGGAGTGTTTTAAATATGTAAAGTGGTGATGAACTCTATCATATGTCTTTCGAGCATGTGATGCCTATTTTATAACTGTCATGTAACTATTTCACAAAATAAGGTAGAGTATGTAATAAATAGGAGTTAGAGTCCTATTAGGAGATGTTTTATTTAAGGTGTAGTTGTCAGCTTTCTGTTAGAAGTCATGTATTTCAGTTATGTAATGTGTCATAGGAGAATTCGATGGTCTATCCACCAGGCAGATCATCCTTATCGTAAAGAAGTTCTATTTAAAGACAAAGTATTGAAGTAGTCAGGGGTTGGAGATTTTTTGCACCAAACTGCCGCTTTTATGTATTTGACTGATATCAGTAATACAAAGTGACTTTCTTCTTGACAGACCTGAGATTCTCATGAGGTTTGTAATGTCTTATTGATCTATATCTTTATGTTTTACCACTTGCGGTAGATTTCATCTCTATTACTCAGAATTCATAAGTTTATGCTCTGACTTCCTTTAGTGATGAAATGATTGTGTTATCCTATATTTTATGTGTGAATTGCCTCTGATAAAGACCTCTATCTGCCTCAGCTTCCATGTCAAGGAACCTTGCCACTGAAACTACTGATTGTTGACTCCATAAGCCCAATGGTAGCAAGCGTGCATTCTTT
The DNA here is from genome assembly GCA_034641835.2 of Pinus albicaulis. Taxonomy (NCBI): domain Eukaryota; kingdom Viridiplantae; phylum Streptophyta; class Pinopsida; order Pinales; family Pinaceae; genus Pinus; species Pinus albicaulis. The sequence goes on from CM076578.1 coordinate 1,288,122,540, forward strand.
TCAACCTGCAAACATAAAAAACAAGTTACATTTCCCATAGAGTTAGCCATCTAGTATATCATTATTTAATATCATAAATCCCCCTTGAGAGAGCCCTCTCAAAATGAAGAGGCTAAGCTTCAGTCTGAAGTGGTTTGAAACAGTTACGCTGAGTTGTTTGATAAGTAGCCAATCAAGTGCAATTTTGTGATAACAAAACTAATAAAAAAAAAGTTAAATAAGAAATAAATAAAAATTGAACTGCAGAGTGGGACTTGCATGAAGGCCAAATGCCCCTTCTATATCCAAATCCTTCATTTGTCTCTCAGGATCCCTCTCAGATTTGACTATCCCCCAAGCTTAGCTTTTTGTTATCAGCCACCAATGGACCAATCTTTTAAGTAGAGAAGACTTCAGTCATTCAGTTTGATACAGTGAAGGAGTGCTCTGTTGGTTCTCGGCTACGCCCCAGTGCCTGATTCAAGTATTCCTTCTTGACTGGGCGTCGGCTGAAGGTCATGCTGAATGCTTGGTTGATGAGGGTTGCGTTAGATCTGAACACATGATCATATTTCTACCCCTCCTATTTTTCGGTTATCCCTCTTCATTTTAATTATCATTGTAGTTTCAATTGCCTACTCTGAATTCGGCACAAAAATCAGTCATTCGTTGAATCTTTGGGAGTCTAAAAATGGAAGGACAACGACCAGAAAGAGAGAGAACAAGGGGGCGAAGAAAGAGAATATAGAGAATTATCAGCTGAAATAGCGAAGATTATAAGAGAACTTGGGGAGCTTGAGGAACGATGGCAGGGTCTTAATCCTCAACCAAAGAGAGAAGAGCCCAAACTCGGAGAGTAAATGTGAGAATAATTCAATTTATGGTACGATGGGTTCCTCGTCAATGGTGAAAGCGTCAAGTCATGTACCTTGTATTTTCCATATCTCATCAAAGATAGGCCTGACGCTCGTTACCAGTTCTGTAATGGACGCCACATATTTGTTGAAGCAAAAGACCATCTTAATGTGGCAAAGAATTTTGTTGATTACCAAGACTTTGCCCCCTTTACTGAGGCTACCATGGACAATCATTGACCAATATACAAACATACAAGGAACAAGGAAATTCATGTTCTCCAACATCCAAAGTGTGCTCCAAATAAATCAAAGCAACCAATTTCAGATGCTTGTCCAGTTCTGAAACCTTTTGGTTGATCTGGTTGCTTATTTGATAACGAGAAATAACATCAATTCTCAGTATATTTTTCTCCATTGCAGACGCCTTTGTGTGAAGCTCTTGCAACTTAAAGACCCAATTCTTAAAGAGCGGATTTAGTGAAAATGCTTTTCTCATTGTTCGATTTTCTGATGTATTCCCCCAATTGAGTGATGAGAGTCTCGAGGATTTTTATCTTAGCTTGCAGAGATTCCAATTTTTACTTGCAGTTAATCACAAAGTCGATGTGAGGAAGAATTTCGTCCATTGACACACTAATGATCATGCCCATGACGATACTGGTAATTGCATAGCCTAAATGGAGATCAACCATGATTGCATAGCCTAAATGGACATCAACCATGATTTCCTTGGTAATGCCTGTCCTCTTCAAAATAGTAATAGTTGCAGTACCCGAGCAATACCAGAGCAGTACAAAATCCCATCAAAGAGGTAACATAAAATAGAATTCCATTAAAACCCTAAGTCCATGGCTATTAATGCCTATGCCAAATATAATTGCATTTCAATAACTTAAATTACAAAATCCCATCAGAGAGGTAACAGAAAATTAGTTACAATAGAATTCCATTAAAACCCTAAGTTTGTGTATATTAGTTACAATAGAATTCCATTAAAACCCAAATTAGTTACAATAGAATTCCATTAAAACCCTAAGTCTGTGGCTATTAATGCCTATGCGAAATATAATTGCATTTCAATAACAATATAATTGCATTTCAATAACTTAAATTTGTTTTTTACCTGTTGTATATAATTTTTTGTTTACCTATTGTATATAATTGCATTTGAATAAGTTAAATTTGATGTTTATATAATTGCATTTGAATAACTTAAATTTGTTTTTTACCTGCTGTATTTTTCTCCATAATGGTAGGAAATTACCTGTTGTATTTTTCTCCATAATGGTAAGAAAAAAGATCCCAAGTGAAACGAGCAAATGAATGAACAACATGTTGAGATTCAACAAGATGATGAGCTTAGTGAAAAGAGTCGCCTTCACTAAGTGGGCCCGCAGACTATTTTTGGCGCAAAGTCTATTTTTAGACTATGTCTATTTTTAGACATGTCGACCATATTCTATGAGTTGCAGGATGCTATTTGTGGATGGTTGGTCAAGTTGGAAAAATAGATGGACTTCTATTTTTAGACATATTGGGCGGAATCTATTTTTAGATTGCCGATCTAAAAATAGATATGTCGAATATTATTAGCTCTTAATAATATTTGGACTCTAAACATTATCTTATTCTCTTGGAGCACTTCAGTTAAGTGCACAGATGTGGCACAGGAGCTAACAGAAGGAATTACGCTATTCCTGAGGGTTAAGTAGAGCTATTGCATGGAGACTTTAGTTAGAACTCATGTGACAGAGTTTGGTGGAGTTGATTGAGGTAGTTGGTGGAGTTGTGTTCAGTTTATCTCAGTTAGACACAATTGAGCTAGTTGTATCTAGTCTAACTGATTGATACACACTACATTGAAGGTAGTTAAATAATTAATTAATAATTAATTCATTAAATATTAACTCATTAATCAACTGAAGAATACATCAGTTAACTACAGTGCATGGACAGTTTCAGTGGAGACCAGTGGAGAGGTAGGTGAAAGAGCAAGTGTGACTATCAATTGTGACTATAGTGATGCATTGATTGCATCCAACACTCAGTGGAGATGCCAATGAGGATTGCGTAGTGCAAGCTTGGTGAATTCGAGTTCATTCAGAGCCATTCTTCAGCAGAGATTGCGTAGTAGAGGAAGGCTAGCAGGTGGAAAAGATCGGTGCATGGATTTGCAAGATCGAGCCTGATTAGTGTGTAGCGATTGTATTGTACTGAGAGCTTGATATGATCAGCTTTGTATGAGGATTGTTACATGATCTCTATGACATATATTACATACAGATAGTTTGGGTTTTTAGCTTCAGGCTTTCCCGTTAAATCACTGTGTTAATGTGTCTGAATTTTTATGGTTTCATGTGTGCATTGCAATTGTGTTAATTTCCGCATGTGATGATCAATGGTCGAATAGATTCTGTATTGTGCATGAATTAAAATAGTGTATGATTAGGAGAATATTAGACATATAACATATCAGCTATATAATTTCTACATGGTATTGGAGCAGTTGATCATTGGAGCAGATTGCAATTATTGAAGCGGTTGAGTTTTAGCCGGTGAATTCGAATTTGCTGCGTTGTTTTCTTTGGAAAATGGTTGAGATGCCTTCAACCATTGCGATTGGAGTATGCCCTTGAGGGAAGCTCGAATTATATTGCATGGAAGGACAGGATGGAGGCGGTGTTGGAGGATAATGGGTTGAAGGAGTTCATAGATGCAGAAATTCCAAAACCTGCTTCTAGCGATGCTGCCGCACTTGACGCATGGCAAAAGAAGACAACAAAATGTCGAAGGATTCTATTGGAAGGTGTGAAGGATCACATAGTGTCCAGCCTTCATGGTAAAGCTTCTCCATTCTTTATGTGGAAAGCTTTGACAGACTTGTTCCAAAGCAAAAGCGACGAGAGGAAGTTGGCGCTTAAAGACAAGCTCAGAAAAATAAAAATGGAGAAGGGCGAGAGTATACCCAAGTACCTCACGAACTTTTTCCAGTGCATGGATGCGCTGGGAAGTGTGGGGGTTACTGTAGATGAAGAGGAATTGGTGAGCTTGGCTCTCCTTGTGCTTCCGAAGAGTTGGCATTCCTACGAGGACTCTGTCAATGGTCGGGAGAAACTGCCAGGGAGTACTAGGGATGGATCTTCATCGAAGAATGAAGATGAAGAAAATTGCACTTTGGCTGCCAAAGCAAGGAAAGGGAAGGGAAAGAAAAATCCTTCTCAATCCGGTGCGAAAGACAAGAAGCAGGACTTGTCCAAGGTGAAGTGCTTTCACTATCACCAACACGGACATTACGCCACTAATTGTCCACAGAAGAAGAAAAATAAGTAGGCTGCTGGATCTGCAGCTGGAGAGGTCTTAGCCTCGCAGTTTGAGCTGGATTTTTCGCTGATCGCATGCTTGGTCTCAAGTGTGATGGGATCAGTGTGGTTTCTTGACAGTGGTGCGTCTTTTCATATGACTGGAGACAAAGATTTGTTCAGTGATCTGGATGAGAAGGATCTTGGAGTGCACATCGAGATGGGAGAAGATGGTAGATACAGTGCAACTAGTACCGAGACCATTTCCTTTGAGAGGGAGTCTGGAAAACCTTTCATCTTGAAGGATGTCATGCATGTTCCAGGATTGAAGAAGAATCTGATCTCTGTGGCTATGTTGGAAGACAAGGGATATGATGTTGTCTTTAGTGAGGGAAAGGCTTTCCTGCGCAGTAAGGCAACTCGTGAAACCCGGAGGATAGGGGTTCGAGTTAAGAACCTTTATCAATTGCAGGTAGATGGCTGCGCAGCAATGGCATGCAAAGCAGAAGGAGTGGTGAGCTAGGATGAGGGTGAATTGTGGCACAGAAGATTGGGCCATCTTCACCATGGCACTTTGAAAATTTTGCAGCAGATTTCTACCGGGCTTCCCAAGGGTACACTTGCACAGTCAGATCAACGCAAGGGATGTACTTTGGGAAAATTTGTGAAAGCCACCTTTCATGAGAAGGATAGTCGCGCCACGACGATCCTTGAGAGAATTCACACAGACGTGTGTGGACCTTTCTCAGTAGCTTCGACAGCAAAGCACAGGTATTATGTGATATTTTTTGATGACTTTTCTCGTAAGTGTTGGATCTTCTTCATGTAGAAGAAGAGCGAGACATTCTCAAAGTTCTGTGAGTTCAAGGCACTGGTTCAGAAAGAGTCGGGGAAGCAGGTGAAGGCTATTAGGAGCGATAATGGTGGTGAATTCATCTATGGCGAATTCAAAGACTTTTGCAGCGCAGAAGGAATTCGAAGAGAGCTCATAGTGCCTCATAACCCACAGTAGAATGGGGTCGCGGAGCGAAAGAACAGAACGATCGTGGGTGCTGCACGGGCGATGTTGCATGATCAGGGCCTTCCCATACACTTGTGGGCGGAAGCATGCAACACTGTCGTTTATGTGCAAAACCGTTGTCCTCGTAGAGTACTTGGCATGAGTACACCAGAAGAGGCGTTTTCTAGTAAGAAGCCTGATATTTCTCATTTAAATATTTTTGGCTTACCTATTTACATTCATGTGACGAAGGATGCCAGGAAGAAGCTGGAGCCGACCACAGAGGTTGGGATATTTGTGGGGTACACTGAAACACCCCACAACTATCATGTGTATTTTCCAGACAGTCGGAAGACTGTTGTGCGACGAGATATCAAATTTCATGAGGAGAAAGCCATGAAGTTGTCCCTTGAGAGGGAGCTACACTTGCATGCAGATGAGGAGCTATTAATTCCTAAGGATGAGCCTCAGGATGTGGATCAGCCACAAGAGGAGGTTCGTGGAGTGGAAGAAACCACTCATGCAACGCCAAAAATCAGAGGGCGGAAGCGCACTACAGAAGCTGAGCGACTGAATCTTGATGCAGCGCAAAATGTAGGAGCACCTACATCACAGCGCAGACAGAGATAGTGACCTGGCCGATTTACTGGATACATGGCTCTGATGAGCAAGTGTATTGTGACAGAGCCATCCTCTTTCGAGGAAGCTGTGGAGGACCATGCATGGGTAGATGCCATGGTGGAAGAGTATGATTCGATTGTCAGAAACAGTACATGGGAGATTGTCCCAAGGCCGAAAGGGAATTCAATGGTAGGTTCGAGATGGATCTACAAAGTGAAGCAAGCTGCTGACGGGAGCATCGAGAAGTACAAGGCAAGATTTGTTTCCTAGGGCTTCTCACAGATCGAGGGGATCGACTATGAAGAAACTTTTGCACCTGTCGCAAGGTATTCTTCCATACGGAGCATCCTAGCTCTCTCAGTGCAGATGCATTGGCACATTCATCAGATGGATGTGAAGACTGCGTTCCTCAACGGAGTTATTGAGGAGGAGGTGTACATAGAGAAGCCTGAAGGTTTCGAAATCTTCAGCAGCGAGTCGCATGTGTGCAGGCTCAAAAGAGCGTTGTATGGGCTGAAACAAGCACCTCGTGCTTGGTACACACGGATAGACAGTTATTTCACCGGACTTGGATTCACCAAGAGTGAGGCAGATCCGAACCTATACCAGATTGTGGTGGAGGGTAAGTTGATGATCATTGTAATTTATGTAGATGATTTGATATTGACAGGTGATGAACAGTTGATAAACTCATGCAAGGCTGATCTTGCAAAGGAGTTTGAGATGAAGGACTTGGGTCTCCTTCATTATTTCCTGGGATTGGAAATTTGGCAGCGGAAGGGTGGACTATTTGTGTCTCAAGGCAAATATGCCTGGGAGATACTGGAGAAGTTCAACATGCAAGGCTGCAAGCCTATCGACACTCCTCTTCCTAGTGGTTGGAGGAAAGAGGATGCTACATCGGCAGAGGTAGTGGATGCCACTGTTTATCGACAGTTGGCTGGTTCGCTCATGTATCTAGTCAATACATGACCGGACATATGCTACGCTGTTAACCAACTTTCACAAGCTATGGTTAAGCCTACCAAGCTCTTTTGGAAGGCAGGAAAGCATGTATTGAGATATCTCATAGGCACATCGGGATATGGATTATGGTACAGACAGTCGGATGAGGTGATGTTGCATGGCTTCACGGATGCAGATTGGGCAGGGTGCCCAACAGACAGAAAGAGCACATCTGGAGGGATTTTCAGTATCGGGTCTACAGCAGTTTCTTGGTACAGCAGGAAACAGAGATCCGTGGCACTCAGTTCAGCAGAGGCTGAGTACATGGCAGCAAGTTTGGTTGCATGCGAGGCTATATGGATGAGGAAGATCTTGGTCGGGTTGTTCGGTTCTCACTTAGATCCTACTGTGATATATTGTGATAATCAGAGTTGCATTAAACTCTCGGTTAATCCAGTATTTCATGATAGATCTAAACATATTGACATCCGGTACCATCATATCAGAGATTGTGTACAGCGGAAGATCATGTTGATTTCTTACATTCCCACGGAGGATCAGGATGAAGATATTCTGACGAAGGCGCTCACCAGGAGAAAATTCAAATACCATAGAGATAGGATCGGGGTGGCAGATAATCCCTATATTGTTGAGAGGGAGTGTTGAGATTCAACAAGATGATGAGCTTAGTGAAAAGAGTCGCCTTCACTAAGTGGGCCCGCAGACTATTTTTGGCGCAAAGTCTATTTTCAGACATGTCGATCATATTCTATGAGTTGCAGGATGCTATTTGTGAATGGTTGGTCAAGTTGGAAAAATAGATGGACTTCTATTTTTAGACGTATTGGGCGGAATCTATTTTTATATTTCCAGTCTAAAAATAGATATGTCGAATATTATTAGCTCTTAATAATATTTGGACTCTAAACATTATCTTATTCTCTTGGAGCACTTCAGTTAAGTGCACAGATGTGGGACAAAAGCTGACAGAAGGAATTACGTTATTCTTGAGGGTTAGGCGGAGCTATTGCATGGAGGACTTCAGTGAGAACTCATGTGATAGAGTTTGGTGGAGTTGTGGAAGTAGTTGGTGGAGTTGTGTTCAGTTTAACTCAGTTAGACACAGTTGAGATAGTTGTATCTAGTCTAACTAATTGATACACTAGTGAGAGTGGTGTGAATTAATTAATAATTAATTCACTAAATATTAACTCATTAATAAACTGAAGAATACATCAATTAACTACAGTGCATGACGCTCAAAGGGAGACCAAAGGGAGAGGTAGGCAGATTCCTTAAGGACTACTGACTCCAATTCAAGTACCTATAGTGATGCATTGATTGCATCCAACACTCAGTGGAGATGCCAATGAGGATTGTGCAGTGCAATCCAGGTGGATTCGAGTTCATTCAGAGCCATTCTTCAGCATGGATTGCGCAGTAGAGGCAGGCTAGCAGGTAGCAGAGATCGGTGCATGGATTTGCTAGATCGGACCTAATTAGTGTGTAGCGATTGTATTGTACTGAGAGCTTGACATGTTCAGCTTTGTATGAGGATTGTTACATGATCTCTATGACATATATTATATAGAGATAGTTGGGGTTTTTAGCTTCAGGCTTTCCCGTTAAATCACCGTGTTAATGTGTGTGAATTTTTATGGTTTCATGTGTGCATTGCAATTGTGTTAATTTCCGCATGTGATGATCAATGGTGGAATAGATTTTGTATTGTGCATGAAGTCAAATAGTGTATGATCAGGATAATCTTAGACATATAACGCATCAGTTATATAATTTCTACACAACAAAGCAGACCTAGTCTCTCATTCTCATGGGAAGAGAATGAAAAATCACCAATGCTTCCTCGCAAGCCATCGCACACTCGTAGCCCGTTTCCATAACTGAAATCAATGCAGAAGCCACGCCACAAGCAGTAATACACATTTTGTTTGCCTCACTCTCATCAAAATCCCCACTACTTCCTCGCAACCCATCGCACATTCGTAGCCCGTTTCCATAACTGAAATCAATGCAGAAGTATTGGTTTCCATAACTGAAATCAATGCAAAAGCCCCGCCACAAGCAGCAATACACCTTCTGTTTGCCTCACTCTCAACACCCAGATATTTCAGTGATTTCAGTTTTTTCTCAGCAGCCAGAGATTCCTTTTGTTTGCCTTGCTCTCAGAGATTCCCTTTGTTTTCTCACTCTCAGCATCCAGAGATTTCAGTGATTTCAGTTTTTTCTCAACAACCAGAGATTTCAGTGTTTTCAAGCCATGGACATCACTTGCATTGTTGCAGGGCATGTGTTCAGTTTTTTCAAGGCATGGACATCACTTTCATTGTTGCAGGGCATGTGTTCAATTTTTTCAATCCATGGACACCACTTGCAGTGTTGCAGTACACCACTTGCATTGTTGCAGGGCATGTGTTCTTGCCGCAAGAATAGATCATTTCAGCGACCTCTATACTCTCTTTCTTTTCGATCCATACTGTTGCTTTTCTTTTTATAGCAAACATTGTAAGGTCTTGTTGTTCCCTAACGCCACCACTGCAACATGCAGAAACATGCATCCAGCAAGGTTTACCTGGCATACCTGGCAACTCCAACCCAACAGCCCTAAATTCCAACCTTCCAACCGCTTTAAGGACTTTAGCTTTGGCATAAAAACAACCCATAGCATTTCATAGCATTAATAACTTCAAATTAATGCTAGCATTAGTTTAGGAATCATTAATAACTTCAAATTAATGCTAGCATTAGTTTAGGACTCTGAAATATGAAGGGAAAAGTTAGAAAATAATATATAGTCTAGCCTCAAATAAGATATAGTCTAACCTTATATATTCTAGCCTCTTCGCGAGATAGTCTAGCCTCTTCGCCTGGAGAAAAGGTGGCCAATAAGACGTGATATCAACTGCAAAAGGAGAATCCATAAATTTTATTCGTGAGATAGTCTAGCCTCTTCGTCTCGGGAAGAGGCAGGCCAATAAGACGTGATATCAACTGCAAAAGGAGAATCCATAAATTTTATAAGCCGCAAAAATTTCAACGGATTAAAACATAGATTATTTAAGGTTAAATTTCAAATAATTTATAGTCTAGCCTGTTCACCTCGAGAAGAGGTGGGCCAATAATATGTGATATCAACTGCAAAAGGAGAATCCATAAATTTTATAAGCCGCAAAAATTTCAATTGATTAAAACTTAGGTTATTTGAGGTTATTTGTCATATGGATTACAGCGGATTAATGTTAACAGGGCTTTTCAATTACAATATAATAGTCCCGGCAGGGACTAATAAGAAATAAGAAAAGAGGGTTGGACAAGATAAAGATTTGGAATTCGAAATTTTTTGTTTTTGTTTTAGGGCCTACCCATTCATCATGCGCAAAGTCATAAGAAAGTTAACTTCAAAGTGCAGTATACGCTAACCACATGACAAAGTATCAATTACAAGTTGTAATGTTGAACGTTCAATAAATGGAAAAGGAGGTGCTTGATTGATGGTGAAACAAAGCCGAACAAATGATAAAAGGTTCGTAGTGTATAACGTGTGTGGTATATTCATTTGATATAAATATCAAAATACATTATGAATGGGGTGAGATACTTGACGACTTTTCATAGAAAATGAATTATGCATGTTACTTGATACAATCTATTCCAAGTCAATTACAACCAGAAATTTGTTTAACCTTGTGACCAAAAGAGTATATGAATGAATAAATGATATTTTAACATTCACGCGATTGTGATTAAATTACTATATAGGATTATCAGCCTCCTTGTTTTTTTTCCTTCTGCAATTCAATTGTTGAATTAGAGCAGGTTTGGGTGGTTATAGACCGAGATATTAAGTTGCAAGAGAGGAGAATCCATAGAAATGCATTTCAAGGATCGCGCCAATCGCAGATAACTAGCTTATGGCCAGTGAATCTCATGTTTCTATCATGGTTTAAGTCTTGAATATAAACCTTTAAACAAATTCCAAAGGTGAAAGGCAATTATTGTCGCCCAAGCTCAACTTCAATTCTACCAAGACTTTGTCTGTTCTTCTAGGACTACTTGCCCCTCTCAAAAAATCATGTATGGCTTCATTTCTACGAAGACTTTGTTTGTTCTTCTAGGACTACTTCCCCCTCTTGAAAAATCATGTATGGGATGCAAGCGTCTTCGAAGTCCACTCCCTCTTCATCGCAACTGTCATCTTCTATTCCAATTGGCAGTCTCTACTCTTCATTTAACCTTGTTTAATCTACAAAAAACCATGCAAGGTAATTAGAAAATATGGTTTGTTTCAATTACGAGAATATAATAATGTCACCTTCACAAAAGGAATATCTATCAAATCTTTTAATCCACGCTTTACTAAATTATACAATCAAATTATTAAGATCATTGGAGAACAAAATCAAGTGGCCATGATGCACTACTATAGTACCTTGCCGCCTCCCTACCATCATATATTATATGAGAAAGAGGCTAACAATTTAGGATCTGGACTTCAAATTTGTTTAGAATATGAAAAACAGTTGCATCAAACTGATCTTCCATTAGAAGATAAAACTAATAAATTTGATATATCATTAGTCCTTTAACCCATGCAAGACATGAGTAATAGATTAAATTCTTTTGAAAGGAAGGCATGCATATAGAGGCTTCTACTTCAATAGCCGTTAGAAATCCCCCCGAAGCATATCACCCTAATGCCCTTTTTTCATGGTCGTGGTGCAACTTCTGAGGAGAACCATGAGGAAAATATTTGTGAGGTCAAGAAGAGTGCACAAGGGATAATCTTTGGGAAAATAACCGATCATATGGTTGCTAAATTGGATTGGGTAGATGGCAATGAAGTTATGATGGTTGAAACCTATAGTGCTTTTAGAGCTTGCAATGCCAGAAATCAGCGATCCAGGGAGTCTCTTACCCCTAAAACCTCAGATGTCACCTCACTACATCTGAATGTAAATTATTCTACCTCATCCTCTTCTATTGTTTTTTGTTTTAATGTCTTAAAGCAGATGGGCAACATCAAGGTTGATGCCACATTGCTCGATATGACAATAATTCCATAACAACAACAACACTCGAGGAACTTTCTAGAAGGGAAAATGCTTACCCCTATTAATTTTCTTGGGAGTCATCCTGAAAAGGATCTTCTAGAAGATAAAATATTTTTTGTAAATCCTCCTTTCTACCTCTCGATGAAAGTGTGTGATAATATCGCTCATTGTTGTCTAGTTGAAGATGGGTTAAGGACCAACATCATGCCTAAAGTGATTATGGAGAAATTGGGCCTACAATATTTTGAAGAGAAACCCAAGAAGATGTTGGCTTACAATAATTCTCAACTTAACCATATGTGAGATTAAAGATGTTACATTGGTATTATGTGTTCATCCTAAAATTCAGACCACTTATAACATCCAAGTCATGGATATGACAGTAAACAATTATTATATCATCTTTGGTAGAGATTGGAAGACTAAGATAGGAGGAAACTTGTCATTGAATGGTATACACATGACCCTCCAGAAAGACTGTAGGAACAACATTGTCTTGAGGGAAGGAAGAGATTGTAGGAATATCATTGTCTTGAGGGAAGGAAGCATCTTATTGTAGACTGAAAATTTGTCGCAACCAGATGTCAATTATATTGAAGAATATTTGGGTGTCTATTCTCTCGTTACGAAACAAGAGTCTCGTCCTCTTTCTCTCGTCAACCAAGATGATCAATTCTAGGTCATGCACTTTGATGGTGCATCCTCCAATGAATGGCACTAGTATTGTGCTATGCTTGCCTATTGGAAAAGTACACTAGTTTTCCTTCAAACTTGACTTTGAATGCAATAATGACATTGTTGACTCTTTGAAGCTCTACTTTTTGGCATTGAACTTGTGCTATAAACATTTGAATTATTTCGATGATTCTCAAATTATTGTTAACTTAATCAAAAGGATTTATTCTCCTTCTAATAAATTAATCAAGAGTTACACCAAAGTTGTCTGGCAAAAAATATTTGAATTTCTATCTTTTAATATCACTCACATTCATAGAGAGTTAAATACTTCATCATATCGATCGATTATCTGTATGCCTCTAGACCCCAAAGGAAACTTTTTCCTGAGAGACGTGATTGTGTTTTACAATTGCTTTACCGACCTCATTTTCCTAATAACAAAGAAGATTGGCAAGTGTTCACATGCGCTCTTTCATTCAGGGGCAACATGCTACTAAGTAGGAGATCATCACTCTTAACAACAATAAATACCCAAAGAGGCCTTCTCCTCTTGAGAACTCTTTCTTCCCCAATGATGTATATAATAACATGCAGAGACTCGAAGAGGAGATCATCTCTCTTAACAACAATAAATACCCAAAGAGGCCTTCTCCTCGTGAGAACTCTTTCTTCCCCAATGATGTATATAATAACACGCAGAGACTCAAAGAGGAGTCAAAAAGATAAATATTTGAAAACATACAACTAAATATTGGAATTTGGGTGGCTCTCAGATCTTACTAGTAATCTTCCAATGTCATGATCATAAGAAAAAAAATGTTTTTCGATTTGTTACACGAATATACAGATATTCTTGCTTGGCCATGTGAACAATTTCATAATTTTCAAAGGATGTCTCCATTTCTAGTGAGAAAGGATATGAATCCATAAATTTCATACCTAATAGGGCAATGACGAATTGTCTACCAAAACCATTCCCTACTCAAATCACTTTTCCTATTGAATACCTTGGAAGAACGACTAATTTAATATTGACTAGGAAAACGAATCGCAAAGAATGTTTTCATATTGACTTATGTACATCAAATGCATCAAGTACTGAAAGTAATTTCCCTGTTTCCTATATAGATAAGGGATGAATGTCTTTTTCATTGTCATGTCTATTCATATTCTTTGCTTTTTGTTATTTGCTTTATGGTCATTTATTTCTTTTTTTCATTTTTCATAACCCTATTTTACTTTCTTGTTTTGTTTCTCGTTTGGTTATTTTTCTTGTATTTTGTCTTGCATTACTCTGTTTCCATCCTTTTTATTTGCATTAGTGATGTTTGAGTACAACAATATCATTATTACATATGGACCTGCGTCTGATGTGATAATCTCTGCAAATTTGTATGCTAACACTTGCTAACACTTTTACCTTTGATCAACGAAATATTTTCAAACGAGGAATAAGATGCCTTATTGCTTGTGTGCAAGATGATGTTGCTATGCTACTAGACATTTCCTCGTCTTTTTCCTCCACAAAAATGCCTCATCTTTCTACTATGCTATTGGTCATTTCCTCATCTTTTTCCTGCACAAAAACACCACAGGTGATGCATTTTCCAATTTCTCGTATCCTTTGCTTCCTACCCCATTACCATATGAGCTCTTGCTTACCCTCTCTCACTATTAAAAGATCTATACATTTTACCCCAGAGATCTGGAGTCCTGGTCTATTTCTCACAGACCTCCCTATGGAATCGTCAAAATGTTGAGTCACCTACCTGCAAAGGCGCAAACCATTGTGATATTTTACAAATTGTCTTCCTATAAATAATAAATAAAAAGTTCTAAAAAAAATTATCACTGAAACATGGTAGGTGGCGTCCCTTCTCATTTGGTGAGTACGCCACTTTGTCATATTTTCATGCGCAAAGGTTGATATAAAGGATCTCTAATCGCATTTCTGATTGCATATATGTATTATGATTGATCTTATGATTAATTCTTTTAAAAACATTTAGTACAAATGATGGTAATATGGCAATGAAAGCAGTGACAAGTTGATCAGATAACACTGTCCAAATAAGAACTTTTCATCTATGATTTTTCCAACATACAGTAGTATCTTTTGGCATGTTTATCACTATATTAAAAAATTTCATTGAAAATTCATGAGATACATAGGAATGACATAAGAAATATTAAAATATTAAAAAAAAAAGACTGCAACAAAATAAAGGTTTGAAATCTGAAAAGCATAGGAAAGTTATTCAAAGTGCATTATATGCTATGTGAATAACAAAGTATCAATTACAAGTTATAACGCTCAACGTTCAATACATGGTAACGTTCAAGACATGGCAAAGACAGTGCTTGATTAATGTTCAAACAGAGTCGAAGACATATAAAATGTTTGAAGAGTGTATAATGCATGTGCTATATTCATTTGATATAAAATACATTATTTCAGGGGTGAGGCTCTCCCTAATTTCCAACGCGGTAATATTTATGTGACATGAGAACAATTGCTTACGCTATGTGGGGCTTTCGATTTAGTCATTTGTAATGGTTTGACTAGATGGGAAAAGTCTGGTTATTTCACTTGCAATACTTACAATGGACCAAGTGTAGTAGATTATGTAATTTGCTCCCATAGTTTGTGTGAGAAAATGGAGGAAGTGGTGATTGGAGATCAAATTTGGGACTTAAAATCAGATCACAAGCCAATTTATTGAAGTTTCTCTTGGATCGAAAAGAAGCAATTAGGGTCAAAAACTTAGTGTGTTCCACAAAATCCCCCAAAGGGCAGAATTCTTTAACTCCAAAGAATTGTAATACCTTCAAAATAATGCTAGAGAGGCTCTTCAAAAAGGGAGAAATCTCATTTCATGGCCTTCATAGTCACGGATTAACACATTTAACTCAAAGCGCACTTGCTGAGTGCAAAAGAGAAAAAATTAATAAGTCTGAAACAAATTGCTTTCTGATTAATGCTTGGTTTGACAAGGAATGCAAAAAGGCGAGGAGAAGGTGGAAGGAATCAGACAAGGATAACATAAAGCTCAAAGCTTACAAGCAGATAGTAAAAAAGAAAAAGGCTGATTTCATAGTTTCGAGGAGCGAAGAACTAATCTTCCTTGGAAAAAATAACCCCAAATTATTCTGGAAGGAGCTCCAACCAAAAAAGGTGCAAACTGAAAACAACATTATAGCTTCTAAATGATTCGACTATGCAAGACAACTTTATGAGCAGGATTTCAAGGTTGACCCTCCTCCCTTGGTCAACACAGACACAAAACTCTTCACGGTGCAAGAGGTAGAAATGGGTATCAAGAAGTTGGGCACCGGAAAAGCAAAAGACTTAGATGAACTCCAAGCAGAGTACCTAAAGTGGGGCTTAAAAATTCTTTCACCTCACATCACAAATATTTTCAACATCATCATACACCAAGGGTTCCCCACACATTGGACAACTAGTATGGCAATACCTCTTTTCAAGAGTGGTGACGTCAATAATCCCTCCAATTATAGAACCATAATGATAAACCCCTTGTTTGCAAAGTTATTTGGAAGCATGTTAGAAAAGAAAATCAGCAAGTGGGCAGAAGAAAGAGATAAACGTGCTGAAGGGCAAACAGATTTTAGACCTAAACATTCCACAGTTGATCATTGTATTTTTTTAAGGCACATCATTGAAAAGTTTGGGAAAAAAAGGAAGAAGTTTTTTGTTGCTTCGTTGATTTCAGAAAAGCCTTTGACACGGCTCCTAGGAATAAGCTTTGGGGCAAAACGGAAGAACTCGGGGTTCCCAGGCATTTGAGAGCAGGGGTGCATAGGCTGTATGAAGAGGTGAAAGTCAAAATTAGAACTTCAACGGGCATTTCTAAAAGTTTTAGAAGCGATATCGAAGTCAAACAAGGTTTCCCATTGTCTCCTACCCTTTTTGGGTTATATATTGACAAGCTTGAAGAGTTGCTAAATTTGGAAGGGGGTGACGGTATCCATTTGGGCAAGTTCGTTATGAGGCTTCTTTTGTACGCAAATGACCTGATATTGATTGCTAAATAGGCTCTTGGTTTCCAAGAGCACTTACGTTCCCTTGAGAATTTTTGTAGAAGAGTGGGGATGCAAGTCAATATTAGCAAAACGAAAGTAGTGGTTTTCTCTAACAAAAGAAAGCATAACCAGCATAAGTTCTACTTTGAAAGCAGCATTCTGGAAGAAGTTGCAGACTACAAATACCTCGGAGTTGACTTCAACATAAATTTAAGTTGAGATGGTTGTAGAAAGAAAAGAACTTTAGGGGGTTGGAAAGCATTCTATGCTCTTCAAAACAGGTGTAGAGAGGCAGAGCTGTGGGACTAGAAAACCACTCTAACTCTTTTTGGGCTTCTAGTGATTCCAATAATTTTCTACGGTTGTGCACTGTGGGCCAGTGGCACAACCGAGATGCAGTGGAAACAAATTGAGAAAATTCAGAAGCGTTTGATTACAAACAAATTCAAATTAAAAGTGCAGTTCCTTATGCTATCATGTTAAGTGAAACTGGGGCTAATCCTATTGAAGCAATTGCTATGGTGCGAGTCATAAGGTATTTGAAAAAAATTGAGCAAATCGAAGAGGGTAGATGGCCTAAGGTTGTGTTTATTGACAGATTGTGCAAAAGAAAGAAGACTTGGATGCGGCAAAATAACAAATGGTTTAGTAAATAGGGTATTTGCTTGAGTATGTGTCCTACAAACTGTAAAGAGATAAAAACTTTTGTTGGGGATAAGTTCCACAAACATACTTGGGAGAAAGAGCTAGGGAGAAAGAAAAAGTACTACATTGAAGAGTTTAACCCCACTCATAACCATTAGCAAAAGGCGTACATAGGGGCCAATATTTCTTGGAGATCTAAAATTCTTATTGCTCAATTAAGGACTAATTCTCATCAACTCCATTGTGAAACAAGTCATTGGAAAAGGCCAAAAGAAATGCAGGAGGAAAGAGTATGTATTTTTTGCTCTTCTGGAAAAGTGGAAACAGAAAAACATTTCATTTTAGAATGCGAGGCCTTCAAACACTGTAGGGAAAATTATGCAGATATTCTGGCAGCTAGTTCTTGAGATAATTTATTTAGCGAAGAGTTTGTCGAGAAGTTGGGAGCGGTTATTGTAAAACTTCATAGTAAAAGAGCCGAATACAAAAACCAAATAGAGAAGCAATCTGTCTCATAGACTATTTTTAGCCTCGTGAATGTTAAAAATACTTTCTTTCTTCTTTCATATAATAAACACATGTTAAGTGATACAACCCATTTACTTTAATGCATGGATTAAATACTAAATACGACAACCTGATCGATTAAATGAAAGCAATGTGCTTCGAGAGTTGGGTCGCATGGGACTGCCAACTATATGAAGCAATTGCCAAAACCCATCTCTGATCAATGACTAGCACTAGTAAGCACCCTCACCTACTAAACCCTCACTTGGCACATTAAAAAAACTCTGGAACTGCTTACAACTGTCGTTTCACGTTGTATGTTGGACCAAGGTCAAGTTCATTTATAGCCCGGACCATGGGGAATTTATGTCATTTCAGTTGGTAATATGTGCATATTAAGTCTGTATATGAAGTTGTAAGAGGTAATCCCATTTTCATCTCTCTTTCTCCCACCATTTTCCTTATGTTTTTTCTGGCTATGCATGGTTAAAGATACAAAGTGGCCATTGAATGAATTTGCAGTCAACTGGTACTAATATGAATGGGTGTTAGCTTGTTTTTGCTTTTGGTTTTTTTTTCCTCTCATAATTTCAAATGCCAGCTACCGAAAATTTATGGCCCACATGATCCTGTTTGTGCAATTTGTAATGTTGACATAATGATAACACAATAATATAATAACAAATTAATGATAACACAATCATATAAGTTATATGATTATTGAAATTAAATTGCATTCTCCAATGAAGTGATTTTTTTTAAATTCTATATTTTAATAACTTATAATTTTATAAAATATATATATTAAATTTTAGACTTCTGTGGTATTCTTTTATAAAAGATTTTTTATTTTCCAAAGCAGTGTGCTAAACTTGTAGACTTTTCAAATTCCAAAAAAATTCATCATTAAGACAGTGTAAGAGAAAAATGAAACTGTGAATAAAAAAAATGAACTTCTGATAATGGATCACAAATTTAGCACACTACTGTAAAATATATGTGTTATTGTTAAAATAATTATAAATAAATAAATTATTAATCTGATCCCTTTATTGTGAAGATGATAAAAAGTACAATTATTATGTGAAATATATAAATATATATATATATATATATATATATATATCCTGCAATCCAACAATGTAAGAAACAAACATGATTTCTGGCATCTACCTTCAGACGCATTTACCTGGCAGCCACAGCCAGATCATAGAACCCGAATTTAACCAAAGAAAAGTCTTCAACATCGAGTCGTACCATGCAATACTGCTTCTTAAATTCTGCTAAAGCTTCACTTCCTTGGAACTGCTGACTAATGACCAGATACTTCAACCAGCTGCAGCATTTTGTGATTGTAAGCAATCCAGGACCTTGAATTCCACTGCAACAAGGAATCTTCAATCTCCTCACCCGGCCACATTCTGCAATCTTCAATCTCCTCACCCGGCCACATTCTGCAAGGTATCCAAGAGCAATGTCTGTAATCCTGGTGGATGCCAAGCTCAAATCAGTCAGCTTGCTACAACCAACTGACAGAAAACCAAGTCCTTCATCGTTTACAAATGAGCAGTGGTCAAGGATCAAATACTCCAAGCCCTAGAAATTCGCCAGAACTTTCATATCACAAACCCTCTCGCACTTCACCTTGCTCAAGTGCTGAATAGCGGTCGCGCTGTTCACTATAACTGCTAAGCTTCCATTATCAACATCAGTGAAACTCGGATCCAGATGCCGCAGATTCGAACAAAGAGCAATAGCAGAGAATGTCTTTGTAGAATTCTCGGACAAAGAACAGTAGCAGAGAACGTCCTTAAAGAGGGACTCAAAATACATTGAAGATTGATCTTCTCTAACGGTTGGTTCGATCGGATCAATAATTCAAGGTCTACATCCCAAGCCCCTGGCCATTTCTCGTAACATAACACGCCACTCTTTATATTAATAAAAGGCAGTTCAATTGACATGTGACTGTCTTCCTTTTGATCTTACATTTTTCCTTATAATGGTTCAAAATTACAACACACAAAAATGTGCTCTTGTTTTGATCTTACATTCTAATCTTTATATTAATAAAAGATAGTTCAATTGACATGTGACTATCTTTCTTTTGATTTTACATTTTTCTTTATAATTTTTCAAAATTACAAAACACAAAACTCTGCTCTGGTTTCCTATTATATCATAGTTTGTTTTTCTATACTATACAAACATGACTTTTTTGAATTTATACTAACATTGTTTTGAAACAAAATGTAACTGAAAGTAACAAACGGGCACAAGGTACTTCTTATATTAATAAAAGTAGTTCAATTGATATGTGACTGTCTTCCTTTTTGATCTTTTTACAAAACACAAAAATCTGCGCTTGTTTCTTTTTTCTATAATATACTAACATCAATTTCTTGAATTTATACTAATACTGTTTTATAACAAAATGTAACAAACTGTCACAAGGTACTCCGATTTTTCAGTTTTTCTCTTTGCTGCCACCTGAATCTCTTCAATGTACTCCGATTTTTCAGTTCTTCTGTCTGCTGCCACCTGAATCTTCTCAATTTTATGTATCCCAGCTGTTCAATTTGATCCTCCACTCTTTTAATATGAATAACTGTTCAATTTGATCCTCCACTCTTTTATGAATAGCTACTGATACCTGCATTTTACACTATTGTCAAAAGATTAAAAAAAAAAACAACTTTAACCTGAAAAATAAAACTTACCTGTCCCTCTACTAATACATTTTTTTTATAATAAATTTTATAGTAAATCCGCTGACCAGCATTGTGACCATGTTCTCTGTAAATATGGTCGAACCTCACACTCTGAAAAGTCCTTACAGAGTATTAATACGGGCCATCCTAACATCCCTAATTTGCCAGCCGAATATCAGATTAATCTCCTTCAATCGGATCCCCGATTGGACCAGCACATTTAGCGATCGACGGCCGCTATGGAAACAGAGTCGTTCCAGATGTGGACAATTATGCATAATGGTTAAGGTAGCAGAGTCCCCAAGGAGTAGGAATCTGTTAACATAGCTAAATTATTTCAATATCCTGTTTGCCGCAGCAATGTTCCTTATTGAAATATCCAAGACCTTTGTGTCTGTATTTATATGCAGGCGAACGAGAGAAGGATACCGTGATAATTCCCCCAAATCCCCGTGCCTGAATTTAAGGGTTAGGGTTTCAAGTCTCTGACAATGAATGGGAAGTGATCTCAAGCCTAGGGTTAGGGTTTCAAGTCTAGGGTTTTGAACTTGAGACTGCCTGCAACCAGACCCTGAAAATTCTCACCAACTCTAGCAAGCCCGGAAGGCGTAAACTGAAAACCCCCCTTTAACATCAGTTCTTTGAGAGACTTACAATTTGAGAGCGCATTAAGGGACTCGTCCGTCAAATTTCTACAACTTGACAGACTTAGGGCAGTCAGGTCACGGCAATGTAAGGTCAATTGGCGTACGCCAGCGTCACATAAATTGGCGCGACGTGCCGGAGACAGACAGAACTCTTGACAAAACTGGAAAATACATCGTCAGTGAGCTTCTCCTGCGGCTGCTCCGGGTGTGCGAGAATTAATGTGTGGGGTGAGGCAAAGCCGAGGCCGCCGTAAAAAATCTTCGTCCTGTAGTTCATCGATACAGGGACGACAATTCAAGAACTTGGCGTGTGAAAACCTGCGCAACAAGTGAGGAAGCAACGAACGGGATCTGACGGAGAGACTGGATGTCGCCCAGGTAATGGATTTGTTCCAGAGTTTGCAGACGAGTGAAGCGGCGTGGCGGCCGAAGATGGACGTCTCTCGTCACCTTCTCGACGCTGCTCTCCTTCTCCTCCGTCGCCGCAATTACTTCCCTCTGCAAGTGCTTGACCATCTCCGTTACTAGAGGGATACCTCTGAGCTCTGAGCTTCTCTAGCTATCTGCAACAAAACCCTCTCAACTATGAGCTTTTCTTTTCTGCAGTTGAGAGGGTTTTAGTGCAGATAGCAAGAGAAGCCCAAGAAATTCTTGGTCTTCCGACCCAATGACATGAATTCTTATTGAAAATTCGAATTCATGTCTTTGTCTTCCGCCTCTTTGGAATTCGAAACGCTAATTAATTTGTCAAATATATTGTTAAAAAAAAACTAATTAAAATTAAGTTGAGAGGGTTTTAGTTGCAAGAGAAGCCCAAGAATTATTCATGTCTTTGTCTTCTGCCCCATAGACATAATTATTATTGAAAATTCGAATCTCTGGAATTCGAAACGCTAATTTGTCAAAAATATATATAGGATATTGTTAAATATATATATATATATATATATATATATATATATATATATATATATATATATATATATATATATATATATATTTAAAATTAAAGTTGATTTCTATATGTGAAGGATCTTTTTATTGTGAAGATTATATACATATATATCATTTGTATGGACTTAATAGCAATATAATAAAATGTCTTGGAGATTTTGGCAAGATGATGGAGCGCTAGCAAAGGCTGACAAACCCTAGATTTACAGAAACTCTAGCAGATTCATGGGGTTACAAATGTGAAGTTTCTTGCCATGAAATGGTGGTCTGTATCTAGGGCAGTGGTTTATGGTCGGTTTTTATTTGCATTAATCTTGCTGCCGAGGTTTTGATGAATTCTCGGGACTCGCAATCAGTGAGTAGCATATTGTTTTTCATTTTCAACTCCCTGCTATTTTTCAGCACAAGGAACACTTGACCACGCGAGAGCTTGTCTTTTATCTGCATCAGTCACGGTTTATGCGGTTGCACAGCTAGGGTTAGTCGTAGTCTAAAAAAACCCATAGAATAACCTAGAAATTCTAGTAAGATTATGAAAAAATCCAGCAAAGATTTTTGAAAATCTGGATTACAATTGTTAAACTTCAATATTTTGGCTACCCTAAGGGTTTTTGATGGTGTTGAATCCATTTCCACCATCAAAAATGCAATTCAAACACTCCAACTACCTGATTTTTTGAAGAAAAAAAATTACGAGATTCCGGCAAAAAACTATCGTCCGGATTATTATGTTGCGTCGGTAGACAACTCCCTAAGGTTGTACCAACGAACTTGATAGACCGAGCGAGGGGAATAATTATAACTTTGGCCAGATCTGGACCCCAACATACAGTGCACAGGTGAAGTTACTGAGCCACACCTCAAAACAGGGAAGGTTTGGACGCGGTAAGGGTTTATCAGACTCGAAACAGGGGTAAACACCTGCCCTGCGAAGATGAGTGACGATGAGGTGGAATACACATCGGACCATTTAGACCCATCTCAAATTTGGGCCGATTTAACTCCACAACAGACTAGTGGGTCGTCTCATGAGGTGGACCTCACTGGAAAGTAACGTGTGGACATGGAGATTAGGGAATCCTCACTGTCACCATTCACCTTGGAGGAACCACACCCGGTAACAGAGGCAGTTTGTTCGGAACCATTTTTGGCGGCACTAGCTTCCCCAACATATTATATTCCTTCGTCGTCGGTCCTTAGGCTGTGGGAACACCAAACACAAGTTACGCCAGATGACCTGGGTCTAATATCAGAAGGACTAAGGGTTAGCACCGGATAACATGAGGGGTCATTTTGTTTCGAGCATTTAGGTATCAACCATGGCAAGCAACACCTTTCACATGCGATCGGACATGAGGAACCTCCTTATGTTGAAGCATTAGGATGCTTTGAGGGCATCACACACTTGATCCCACTTTTGGAGGAGGTTAAATCATCTGATTCAGATGATGCCCCTGAAGCAGAAGGAAACAACCACGACATAACCACACTCAGGACTGGAAAAAATAAGCACATGTGCACGAAAAGCAGAGAGTTAAAGAGGGATTTGATGTTTGGGGAAGGCGTCGAAATGGAGAAAATGGAGCACACCTCTCAAATCGTGCCAGTTGGGCGGGTTCGAGGAAGGAACTACTCCTCGGCCAAGCTTAAAATCAGGAATGCGAAAATATGGGGGAACATTCTGGAACAACGTCCGAGGGTCCTCACAATGAATAGGGGATGATTCGCCATAATATTCCCCCACCCAGACATGGCCAATTGGGTGCCCACCAAACACTGGCATATAGAAATGATCCTTGTGCTACTGAAGAGATGGACGCCCCTATTCAACCCCGACAAGGAGAAGTTGGGTGTAGGCCCAATCTGGGTGAGACTGTCGGGGTTACCATTGCATTTATGGTCTGAAGAGGCTCTATGGTTCATTGGAGAGGATTTGGGGATATATTTGAACCACGATAGGTCCAACCTTGAGACTGGTAATATATCGGTGGCCCGGATTCTCGTACACCTGGATACGAGGGAAGGCCTTGTGGAGGCATACAATCTACACTACAAAGACATCAGGCGATGCTAGATCCTAGATTACGAAGGTGTGCGAGAATCAGACACCTATACAAGGAATGCCCACTCATCAATGCCGCTACCACTGAACCAACTAAGAAATTGGTGCATGTGAGGACACAAACAGTTGGTAACGGAGAAGAGGTAAAGGCATAAGCGACGGTTCCAGTCGAACCAGCAATGCGGACCATTTCGGGTAGCTCCTCGGCTCATCTTGCACACTCAGATACACAGGCATGCAATGTGCAATCTGTGGAGGAGGAAAATACTCCGATTCCGGGTACACCTCTTGCTACTTCCATTGCTCTCAATTCTAATTTGAATCGTATTGTATCCCTTGTAAATTCTATGGTTACTTCTAAAATTGATTTAGTCATATGTAATTTGGATCCCCTTATATGTCATGTTGCAACTGCCCCTCCCTCTGTCTCCCGGCCCAACCCACTTACCCTTGTTGGTGATTTTTCTTCCCCTTCCATCTCGGAATCCTCGATTTTATCTGTTGGACACTGTTATAATCTCAGATTTTCCTCCAGAGTTGTATCCTCTCAAAACTTTGGTCTAGGTGCTAATAATGATGAGCCTGAGCCCAAGGTGGCTCGAGGTAGACCATCCTTCGTAACAAAGGCGATCAGGAGGGCAGGTATGGAGGTTACTGTTGGGACACAAACTTCTATAAATTGGGTTCTTAGAGCAAAGAACACCCAGGGAATTGGTGATCCATGATCTGCCTATCTCTCAATTGTAGAGGTTTGGCCAGTCCTAACAAAAAACTAGCCCTTAAACAACTATTAGCCCTTGATCGTGTGGATGCACTACTCCTTCAGGAAACGTTGGGTGAAGGAGATTACATTACCAAATTACTATCCTCATTCCTCCTTGACTAAAATTTTCAAATGTTGGATGCTAGAGGGAGATCTGGAGGTTGTGTTATGGGTTTCAACAAGAGAACCATTCAGGTGAGCAATTAGTGGGGCATGGAAGGTGTCGTCCAGGTAAATCCCCTCTGCGGACAGAGGCGATCCCTCTAGCCCTAGGGTGGGTCTAGCAACTACGAGAACATACTAACATCTACCTTCCTAGATTGTAAATGAAATTCAGAGCAAGGAAGATGACCTACCTTGTCGTGATGCTATGTTGTCGTCTTCCGTTGAAGCTTCTTGATCTGTCCTTCTCCTCAAGTTCGATACACATTGTTGCCAACATTTGATTTCTTGTACAGACAATCAAGACACCACGACAAGCGTAAAATCACGACAAACATAAAACAATTACAATCTATCTAACTTATCAAGGAATGCTATAAATCTCATTATAGATGTAAACAAGAGTGGAAGATAAACATCATATGCATTTTATTATGATAAAGACAAGGGGAGTTTACAACCAAGCCTTGATGTTGATGCTTTCCTTCAGCAGGTCCGTATCCAAACACGTTTGTAACACTCTCACACACAAAGTTCCAAGATCTCACTATGTTCCCAACACACAAAAACAATCACACTCTGCACTATTCTCCTGAAGCTATACTTGCTTCTCCTTTCTATCATCACTAAGTAAGGATGTAGAGCTGAAAGAGGTCTCCTTATATAACAATGGAGGAGGAGGTTATAGGCCCTCAAATGATGGGAAAAGAGCTTATCCTTTGGAGTAGTTCCTATTTTATGGCAACAAAAAGCCCAAAGGGGAATTCCTCAGCCATATCCTCAAAACAAACTTCCAACTCGCCACCTCGCAAAGCTTCTAGTCGCGGAAGCTTCCTTTCTATTTAAAAAACTTTCCAAAATAGGATCGGCGCAGGTCCAACATTAAGACAGAGCGCCGATCGGCACAAGTCTCAGTGCAAATTTCGCTATCAACACGGGTCTCAGTGCAAATTTCACTATCGACGCGGGTCAGACACTGGAGTGAAAGCACCGACCTTGAAAATCATGTTTTTACAAGGAACTTTTAGAAACGTTGTAAAGGGAGATGATTTGGTAGACAAAATGTGGTTCAGGGGTATGTATTCCATGCTTGGAAAGTACACAAGGGTCACTGTATGGTTCCTCCAGGATCAAGGAACGGGGAGTACAGGGATGGTGACAAATAACTGTGTAACATAAGGCATTCTGTGAGCTGACATATCCATACTCGGCACTGAACTGCCCATTTGTTTGATCAATGTATACAGCCCCTACTAAAACAAAGAGGATTTCTAGGATAAGTGGATGAACAACTCCATTATGAAGGGAGACCACATTATTTTGGGAGGGGATCTTAAATTCTCCATTGACCTGGCTAAATATTGGGGGTCGTGTGCTATCCCTAACCCCAAATCTGCATATTTTGAACGATTGATTGATGAGGTTGATATTTTGGATCTTGTTATGCCAAAGAAGCTCCCCACTTGGAGGAACAGGAGAACTAGGGAGGCTACACTGGCTAGAAGATTAGATCGTTTCCTGATCAAGGCCAACCTGGGTGACAGATTTGATAAATCCAGGCAATGGGTGGGGGTGGTTGGCTCCTCGGATCACTCCCCTATCTATTTGGAGATACAAATGGGGAACCACAACCCTCGCACCCCTTTCAAATTCAATTCTAGTTGGCTGGAGGAACCGGAGTTCCATAGTTTGGTCAAGAGCAAGTGGATACATTGTGACCAAAGGCCAGATATAGAGCCGGTTCGAGTTCTTTTCAACAATTTGTCTAAACTTAATTCCCTCACCAGAAAATGGGCCAGAGGGAAGAAAAAACTAGATGAGGAGACATTAAATAATATAGAGACTGAACTTGGGAACATGACGGGTCCGGAAGGACTGGGATTCTTGTCCTCTAAAACCAAGAATAAGCTCATACATCTAGAAATGGATAAAGCCAAACTACTAAGGAAACAAGAGGAAGAGTGGCGGCTCAAAAGTAGGGTCATTTGGCTCCAAGCCGGAGATGATAATACAAAAAAATTTCAACAGTGTGCTAAAGGAAGAAGGATCATAAACACCATATGGGAACTTCAGGATCAGAATGGTAGGGTGGCAAAGAAAAATTTACAACTTGTGGATATGGAAATTAGACATTTCTCCAATCTCTACAGGGATCCCAGGGTTGCAAATATTTCAGAGATTCTTCAGATTGCTTGGCCGATGCACAAATTTGTGGAGGGTGATGACATGGATGATCTTAATGTGTCGGTCACCTTGGGGGAAGTGGAAGGGGTTTTGAAATGGTTTAAGAAGGACAAGAGCCTTGGGCTTGATGGTTGGCCCATTGAATTCTATCATACCTTCTTTGATTTCATGGGGAAGGATCTTCTTCAAGTTATTGAAGCTAGTCGGATCTTCGGTCAAGTATATGATGGTTTCAGTGCTACATTCATCGCGCTCATCCCCAAGACCAAAAAATCCCTATCCTATAATGACTACGGACCTATATCCCTCTGCAACTGTATTTACAAGATCATCTCCAAGATAATTGCAAACCGTATCAAGCCTATACTTTCTCAGCACATTGCCAAGGAACAATTTGCCTTCCTCAATCAGAGACAAATTCATGAAGCAATAGGTACTACTCAGGAAGTCTTGCATTCCATTAGGCTCAAGAGTCTTAAGAGTACCATTCAAATTGATTTAGCTAAGGAATTTGATTGTGCCAACTGGAGTTACATGCAACTCATCCTTCTTCACATTGGCTTGCCTCACTCTTTCACTAATTGGATAATGGGGTGTATTACTAATGTATCTTTCAGCATACTTATCTATGGAGCAGCATTTTATTTCTTCCATGTAGGTAGAGGACATCGGAAAGGTTGCTCACTCTCCCCATTACTCTTTTTATTAATTATGGAAAGGCTTTCAATCCTTCTGGAAAAAGCAAAAGCAGAAGGATCCATTAAAGGAGTCAAATTATCTTATTTCACTCAACTAACTCATCTACTAATTGTGGATGATATCCTCATATTTCTTGATGGTACATGCCTTGATAATAACATCTTCTTGAATATACTGAATATTTTCTGCAAAGCCACAGGTATGGACCCCAATCACAGTAAATCTACTATTATTATGGTTCGTTGTTCAGTTCTGGAATGCAAACATGCCCTCGAACTCTTTCATTTTGAGCGTAACTTAACTAGTGGATGGTATCAAATACCTTGGCTTTCACCTGAAAACCAATTGAATACCACATAAATGATTGGAACTGGTTAATTGCAAAAGTGGAAAGAAGAGTCAACATCTGGCAGCAAAGATGGCTTTCCAAATCTGGCAGACTTGTTCTAATAAAATCTGTTTTGCAAGCTATTCCGATGTATTGGATGGAACTGGCCTAGATCCCAAAAGGTGTGACAGCCAAAATACAACGAATTTGCCGAAGTTTCCTTTGGAGGGGTAAGCAGGATGGAAGGACTTATGCTTGGATTGCTTGAAAGAGGATAGCAAAACCAAAAGGCTAGGGGGGGTGGGGGCTCAAATATCTCAACCTATTTGCAACATATTTGGTTGCCGAAATGGGATGGCACCTAATTACTACGAGGAGTTTGTGGCAAGAGGCCACTTATTATAAGTACATTGCTCCTAGGACCACTATGGAGTGGACCCGAGGACACATACAACACTCTCCTAGATCATCCATCATATGGCGTGCCATCACCATATCTATCCACATAATCAAAAAAGGTCTCATTTGGAGAATCACATCAGGGGAGCAGGTTAAGATCGGAGTGGATGTATTGTCAGGGTGTGGACAGGCCTATCAATTACCATTGGACATTAGTCTACATCTAGCACATGTTGGGATTCACTACATCTCTCAAATTCTTGACACTCCCAATTCCACTTGGATATCACAGACTTGGAAATCAGCTCATGAATTAGCTATCCTAGACATCTAGCATCCGGTCTGGAACCAATATCTCATAACTCTTCAGGCTACAAACATTAGGATCACAAAGAGGGAGGATGAAATATTATGTGCCTTTTCTTCAAGGGGTCGATACACTCCTAATGAGGGTTATCCCTCACTAAGCAAGTTACTGGAACCACATATCAAGCAATGGTGGTGGAGACATCTTTGGAAATTAAAGGCTCCTCAAAAAGCCAAACTTTTCATGTGGTGTATCCTCTCAAATTGTACACCAACAGAGGACAACCTTATCAAGAGGGAATTACATGGGCCATCCAGAAGCAGTTTATACAAAATTCATTCTAAGGATGTGTATTCTCTCTTTCTCACATGTCCAGCTAGCAAACACATATGGAAAATCACGATGCATTTCTTGGAATCCACTCTGCAGTGGCATAGAAATTCGGTCCCCGAGGCCTAAACAAACTGGTGGCATGCAACAAACTGCCCAAAAGAACGCAATAAATCCCTATTGATTGCTTGGGGAACATGGTTGGCTCATAATCATGCGATCTTCCAGGGCTCGGTGGCGGACTGGATGAGTATCAGCAACAACACCGTCTCTATCTTTCACATAATCCCGAGCAATACTCCTTTAGCTCAGAACATAATCATCACTCCTGAATTTATAGACAGATCCATCCCGTGGGCATATTTTGATGGGGCCTCAAACATGAATGGATGTGGGAGGGTGCCATACTCCATAAAACCGATTAACACTGCTATAAAATCAAAATGGGACTTGGCCCAGGAACCAACAACTACGCTGAGCTCAATAGCCTCAGAGTTCTCCCCATTTTTTCCCGAGAGAAAAGTTGCAACAGGATTTAGATATTTTGGGATTCAAAAATCATTATCAACTGGTTTAACAATGCTGCTCACTTTCATGTTCATACTCTTAGATATGTGTTGGATGAAGTTATGGCTCTTAAAGATTATTTTGATTTCATATCTGTTACTCATATTTACAGGCAGAGGAACCAAGTGGTTGATAAATTATCCAAAGAAGCATCGTAGCTAGCTTGGGGATGATGGCACATTTTTTAACAAGATTGTCAGCATGAATATCAGTATTATCATAGACCCTTCATTGAGGACATGGAGGGTGAGGGGGCAGTCTAAGAAGACTGCACTTTTTTGGATACTTTTTGGCCTTATTGCATATATTTATGTCTTACTGTAGATATACTTTTCTTTTACATGTCTATATGGTTTTTACAAAACATTTATGTTAAACGGTGATATATGGCTCTCAAGAGTGTTTTTTATTTAAATTATCTATACATAAAAGTTTATGTTGTTGATACAACAAGTAATTTTTCTTATATATAATGAAAAATTACAAATTTTTTCCTTGGAAAAACAAATATCCTCCAATACAACAATGTAAGAGAAAAACATGATTTCTGGCATCTACATTCAGACTACCTGGCAGCCACAGCGAGAACATAGAACTCGAACTTAATCAAAGAAAAGTCTTCAACATCGAGTCGTACCATGCAATATTGCTACTTCGATTATGCGAAAGCTTCATTGTCTTGAAACTGTTGACTAATGACTAGATACTTTAACCAGCTACAACATTTTGTGATTATAAGCAATCCAGGACCTTGAATTCCACTGCAATAAGGAATCTTCAATCTCCTAAGCCGACCACATTCTGCAAGGTATCTAAGACCAATGTCTGTAATCCTCATGAATACCAAGCTCAAATCAGTTAGCTTGCTACAAGCAACTGACAGAAAACCGAGTCCTTCATCATTTACAAATGGGTAGTGGTCAAGGATCAAATACTCCAAGCCCTTGAAATTCGCCAGTTTTTTTGTATCACAAACTCTCTCGCACTTCACCATGCTTAAGTCCTGAAGAGCGGTTGCGTTGTTCGCTATAACTGCTAAGCTTCCATTATCAACATCAGTGAAATTCAGATCCAGATGTTGCAAATTTGAACAAAGAGAAATATCAGAGAATGTCTTTGAAGAATCCAGATGTCGAATTCTCGGACAAAGAACAGTAGCAGAGAAAGTCCTTAAAGAGGGCCTCAAAATACATTGAAGATTGATCTTCTCTAACTGTTGGTTCGATCGGATCAATGATTCAAGCTCTACATGCCAAGCTCCTTGGCCATATCTCATAACATCCCCAATTTTCCAGCTGAATATCACATTAATATCCTTCAATTGGATCCTTGATTGATCCATCACATGTAGCGATCAACGACCACTATGGAAACAGATTTGTTCTAGGTCTGGACAATTGTTTATAATGGTTAAGATAGCAGAGTCCCCAAGGGGTAGGAATCTGTTAACATAGCTAAATTTTTCAATCTCCTATTTGCCGCAGCAATGTTCCTTATTGGAATATCCAAGCCCTTTCTGTCTGTTTTTATATGCAGGCGAACAAGAGAAGGACATTGTGATAATTCCCCCAAATCCCTGTGCCTGAATTTGATGGTTAGGGTTTCAAGTCTCTCACAATTAATGGAAAGTGATCTCAAGCGTAGGGTTAGGGTTTCAAGTCTAGGGTTTTGAACTCGATACTGATTGCAACCAGACCCTGACAATTCTCACCAACTCTAGCGAGCCCAGAAGGCATAAACTGAAAAACCCCCTTTAACATCAGTTCTTGGAGAGACTTACAGTTTGAGAGCGGGTTAAGTGACTCGTCCAGAACTCTTGACGAAACTGGAAAATCCATTGTTTGTTAGCTTCTCTTGCGGCAGCTCTGGGTGTCTGAGAATTGATGTGTGGGGGTGAGGCAAAGTCAAGGCCGCCGTAAAAAAATCTTCGTCTTGTAGTTGATCGATACAAGAATGACAATTCAAGAACTTAGTGTGTGAAAACCTGCGCAACAAAGGAAGAAGCAATGAACGAGATCTGAAGGAGATAATGGCAGTCGTCTAGGTAATGGATTCGTTCCAGAGTTTGTAGATGAATGAAGCAACGTGGTGGTCGAATATGAACGTCAAATGACTTACGAAGGCAGAGACTAGATTTCCGTACCAGGCTAAAAATGGCAAATGGGACATATTGCTTCTCCATTTGGTTCTTGTATTCGGCTCTTTTCTGGTTTAGTCTTACAATAAACGCTCAACTTCTTGACAAACCCTTCGCTGAATAGATTATCCCAAGAGCTAGTTGCCAGAATATCTGCATAATTTTCCGCGGTGTCTTTGAAGGCCTCACATTCTAAAATGAATGCTTTCATGTTTCCACTTTTCAGGAAGAGCAAAAAATACATACTCTTTCCTCCCACATTTGTTTTGGAATTTTTCCAATGCCCCATTTCACAACGAAGTTTATGAGAATTAGCCTTAATTAAGAAATAAGAATTTTGGATCTCCAAGAAATATTGGCCCCTATGTATGATTTTTGTTGATGATTATGAGTGGGGTTAAATTCTTCAATATAGTACTTCTTAGTTGCTTCTCCCAAGTATGTGTGTGGAACTTATCCATAACAACAGCTTTTCTCTTTACTGTTTGTGGGACACATGCTCAAGAAAATACCCCATTTACTAAACCATTTGTTATTTTGTGGTATCCAAATCTTCTTTATTTTGCACAATATGTCATTAAACACAACCTTAGGCAATCTACCCTCTTCCATCTGCTCATTTTTTTTTAATACCTTATGATTGACACCATAGCAATTGCTTCAATAGGAGCAACCCCTATTTCACTTAACAAAATAACATAAGACATTGTACTTTTAAGTGTTGCAATTATTTTTTGATTAAATGGTTATGAATTTATATGAGTATCTTGAGACTTGCAATTGTTTTTTTTTTTTTAAATTTAAAATATATTTGTATTTTGTAAAAGCTCAAATTTTTAATTTCAAGAATAAAAAGGTTATTTTATTTTAACTCTATTTAGTTAAATAAGATGAAAGTTTTATTTCTATTTGATTTAGTTTAGTTGATAGTATCAAACAAAAATATTTTATTTAAAAAATGAAAACTATGAAAGTTTTAAAACCATCCACCGAATCATTTTAATTTAACATTTAATAATATTTTATTATAATAAAAAATATGATTAGTTGACTGAGCCACTTGAACTTCCACTAGGCTTGAACATTTGAATATCCAACAACAAAATACATTGAGCCGCTTGAAATTTAGTATACTTTAATCTTCTTCTGAGTTTGCCATACCTGAAGAAATGATTATGTTGCATCAGCAGATAGGCAAGCAATTAAGGGAGGAAAGTGTTGGGCACTTGAAATTATATCGATTCTCTTAATCTCAAAAATCATGGTTGGGTGAGCCATCACCTCACTAGAGGCATCTTTCTATAAGTGCTTGGGGGACCATCTAGTTGTTGCATTTGTTTCAGGTAAAGTGGGTGTGGTTGAATCAAATTTGAACAATCAATTTCAGAGGTTTTGGATGGTATTGAAGTGAAAGACAATAATTGAAAGGAATGGATACCATAGTTGAATGGGAATGGCTACTCGAAAAGACATAGAGCAACTTTCATAGAAGCCCTGAGCAGAGGATTCACCACTCAAACTATATGTATTTTTTCTCAGTTCCTGTAGTACTCCCTTTGTCATCATCTTATATTCTTCTATGTGTGTTTTACAAAGCTATAATCACACATTTTGAATGCCTTGTGCACATACTTGACATTTTTTTGCTTTACCCCAACCATTTTGTATTTGGAATATTATTAGATACTATAGGTTGGAAGTTTTTGCAAGTTCTTGTGTACATTCTCCTAATAAACTCACCATGATATCAATATAATGGGGCATCCTTCAGCATCTAGTTTCATATGTTGTTTTTTCTTTGTGTAATATGATTAAGTTATTCGATTATATTATTGCAATGCCCAACTCGTTTTTACTTTTGAAAATTAATGGGACTTCAAATAAAGCAAAAGACATGGGAGTTGTTTCTAACTAGAGGTCTATAATGCAACTCAGTGTTCCTATGAATTATCGGCCAAGCCTAAAATGTAGGATGATACTATACGTAAATAGAAAATTGGCTTTTTGGAGGGAAGATACTTATCAGAGAATATAACTAATTTGTGGGAAATTCTAGACTAAGCTTCAAGATCAAGTCAAATTATAATAAAGTTAGCGATGTACCTCTCTAAAGCTTAAAAAAAATGGATTTGTATGTTTTCATGGTGAAGGTTTTGAAGAATACAATCGCAACGATTTTTATTTAATTCATCTTTGTGTTAATACTATATGTTATACGGTATATGATAATAGCAACTGAAAATCCTAAACGAATAGGGCTCCTACAAAGTGGTTCTTAGTTTATTAGCATTCATCTTGCAATTGACATAGTTTTACATCTGCAAAAAAATCAATATATAATATGGAATGGACTAGAAATCCAGTTGACAACATTTGTTTAGTAATTCGAGCATAAATTGGATCCTAAGGCAGAAGTTATAGCCATTAAATCTACGGATCTAGTCAAATGGAGTAATGTGTTTTTAAGCAAGGACGGGGAGAGTTGCAGAAAGGAAAGAGAAGTAGCCTCTATAGAAAACCATTTTGTGTACAAGTTTCCTCTTGTTTAACATGGGAGTAAGCTATGAAAAAATAAGCATAACAAGTAAAAATGAATGGATAACAATTATATATATATATATATATATATATATATATATATATATATATATATTCTTTTCGTCGGTCTCTGATCACAAGCCCATCAGACTTGAGCTGAAGCCGCAAATGAATCTAGGACCTATTCCCTTCCATTTTAGTGCCCTCTGGGTGCAACATTCAGAATTTTTGGACAAAGTTGAAGAAGTTTGGAAACAACCTGTCAGAGTGGATCCCCCTTCTTTATATGGGAATAAAATTCGAGGAGAGTGAAGAGGGCCCTCAAAATCTAGGCTAAAGCCCTACCCTCTCTGACTGAGTCAAGGCAGACGGCCTAGGCCTGTTTGGTAAGTCACCAGAAACAAATGGAAGAGATGGACATCTCGAAGGACAACTTAATCCTAGAAGAGGAGCTCCAGGCTAATCTCCATAAGGCTTGTTTTTGGGAGGAGGAATATTGGAGGCTTAAATCTCGCAGTCTATGGCTATAGGATGGGGACAGGAACACCTTCTTCTTTCACAAGCACACTTAGGTCAGAAGAAGATTTAACTCTATAGTGGAGATAACCTTAGGAGATCAAACCTTCTCCGACCCCACCAGCATCAAACATGCTGCCCATCAGCACTTCAAAGATCTTTACATGGAGGAAAAGCAAGTAAGTCTCAGCTCCAATATGCTCGAGTTGGTCCCTCTAAAGGTCAATGCCCAAATGAACGCTATGATGACTGCTCCTTTCACATTCAATGAAATCAAGCAAGCTCTTGATGAAATGGATCCGGACAAGGCTCCTGGCCCGGATGGATTCACTACTCAATTCATTAAAACTTGTTGGAACATTGTTAAAAAGGATCTCTACAAAATGATCTTAAAGTCCTAGACCTGCCACAAGATTGGGGGAAACACCAACTCAACCTTCTTGGCACTTATACCTAAAGAGAAGGGTGCAAGTACTTTCAACAAATTCACTCATCACCAAAGTCATGGCCAACAGACTGAAAGGCCTTCTTTCATAAATCATCGCTGACAATCAAGGGGGATTTGTCAAAGGTAGGTAGATAACTGATAACTTCATTCTAGTTCAGGAAGCGATCCATTCAAGCATCCAAAGACGAGAAAAAGGCATGGCTATCAAACTGGACCTAGCTAGTGCGTTTGAAAGAGTTAGGCACAAATTTATCTTTGGGGTCATGTAGCAATTTGGGTTTAACTTCCACTTTATAAACTGGGTCAAGGCCTGCATTGCAGAACCATGGATTGCTCCTCTCGTCAACAGGCATGTTGCAGACTTCTTCAAGGCGAGTTGTGGGATAAAGCAAGGATGCCCCTTATTCCCTCTTCTCTTTTTCATTCAAGCTTTTGTCCTCAGTTTTATGCTGGAGAAAAGGAAAATCGAACAAGAGCTTATGGGCCTTAGGATCGCCAGGGGAGTCAGAGACATAAACCATGCTCCCACTTCAAACTGGAGTTGTATCACTACTGCCTTGAGTCTGGAATTGAACTCAACACGGGAAAATTATTTATTTATGCTTGGAACCTCACTGGCCTCGAGCTAAGCATGATCACCAGAATTTTGGGCTTCAAAGGTTCCACGAAATGGGGTTCTTGTAAATACCCCTGGTTGTCGATCTTCCAAGGACGCTCAAGTGAGAGGGACTAGCACCCTTTGTTGGAAAAACTCAAGCTTAAAATGCAAGCCTAGTGTGCGTCGTGGCTCAATCTCGCAGGTAAGACTGTTCTTATTAAGTCAGTTCCTAATAGTCTTCCAATTTTTCAGATGTCTGTCTTGTTCGCTTCAGTGGGCATTCTTCGCAAGATGGAGCAATCCATTCGCTCCTTTTTCTAGAATGGGGGGAAGAACAATGCCAAGAGAATTATGTTGATCATTTGGAATAAAATCGCCATGCCACTGCTGGAAGGTGGCCTTCACATTAAATATCTCAGGGAACACAAAATTTCTCTGGGGACCAATATCTTATGGCAGCAGGTGGCAAAGAACTAGGGATGGGCGCAGATTTCCTTGTGGAAAAAATACAGCTTTAGAAGGCGCCTTCACAACCTGGAGAATTTCCAATCTAATTGTCAGGTCTCCCAGATTCATCAATTGTGTAAACGCTCTCTTTCGCTACTGCGCGACCACTTGTACTGGATTCTAGGCAATGGGAAATGGATGAAATTGTGGGAGGACAGGATCATGGATGCATAAGCTATTGTGGAGGACCCTGAGTTGCTGGAGCTAAAAACATGGATTATTATAGGTGGTCAATGCATGTTGTGGGACATTTCAAATTGGGATAACAACAATTGGGCAGGATGACAGAAAATAGAGATTCTTGCCCATCTGGAGGAAGCATGGGCCAAATTCATGGCAGCGATGGTTGGAAAAGCCCCCCTAAATGTAAGGAAAAAAGACAGAAGGGGTTGGGGTTCCTCGAAGGGATGCTTCTCTACAGCAGAAGGCTACAAATTTCTTAAAGCCATTCCCACTGTCCCCCACAACCCTGCGATTTGGAAAGGGATTTGGCAGATTAAAATCATTTCGAAGATTGATATATTCATCTGGAAGTTGGGGCACAACAATATTCTCACAGCTGAAAATCTGCAGCGTCGCAGCCTCCATGGCCCCTCTCGGTGCCCGCTCTGTCAATAGCAGGAGGAAAATACAGTTCACATCTTTCTTGAGTGTCGCTATGCTCGGGACATATGGAACGAAAAATTTGCTTATTTGGAACAACAAACCTACCATTCCATCCAACATCACGAGTTTGTTGTCCTTTTGGGGAGACCTGTTCCCTAAATCGAGGGGTGGATGATTATCCCAAAGCTCATTTGCTAGAATATTTGGCTTGAAAGAAACAATCGGATATTTCAAGAGAAGACCCTTAACTAGCAGCAAATCAGTGTGAAAATCAAAAGCCTATTCAAAGAAATAATGCAAGCCATGGTGAACCAGAAGCAGGCTTGTAGCTTCAACCAACAAGGCAAGGATTGGTGTCAATAGCTAGGGCTAAATCTCCCCACAAGACAAAATATGGATAAAGATAGAGAAGAATGGAAAATCAGGTTGGAGGATGAGGACTTCGAGAAATGGAGAAGTAGCACAGATATTCACACTATGTTTTTTGATGGCGCGTCAAAGGGGAATCCAGGGAAGGCCGAGGGTGGAGGAATTATCTGCTGCCCTTCAGACCAAATCATTTCCCACTTTTCCTGGGGTTTGGGGCTCACCTCGAACAATCAAGCGGAAGCCATGGCTCTTCTCCAAGGCTTGAAACAGCTGCAAAAACATGGAATCAAGGAGGCTCGCGTTATTAGAGACTCATAAAACCTCATTGCCCTGATTGTGACAAAATCGCTCCCCAAAGATCTCCGCTTGCAACGGCTTTTCGATCGTATTAATAAGTTGACCACGTCTTTTGACAGACTTCAGTTCTTTCATGTCCTTCAGAAAAATAATACAAAAGCGGATCTTGAGGCCAACATCATTGTTTCTTTACATGCGGGATCTCTCCTTTGCGATGAGGGGGATTCATGGGACCCTCTGCCTTAGCCGACCTCTCTTCCTGTCATGTATTTTTGTCCTTTTGGGGAGACCTGTTCCCTAAATCCTTCCCCGAGAAAGGCTTGCCTTTCGAGGGGTGGATGATTATCCCAAAGCTCATTTGCTAGAAGATTTGGCTTGAAAGAAACAATCGGATATTTCAAGAGAAGGCCCTTAACCAACAGCAAATCAGTGTGAAAATCAAAAGCCTATTCAAAGAAATAATGCAAGCCAAGGTGAACCAGAAGTAGGCTTGTAGCTTAAACCAGCAAGGAAAGGATTGGTGTCAATAGCTAGGGCTAAATATCCCCCCGGGAAAAAATATGGAGAAAGACAGAGAAGAATGGAAAATCAGGTTGGAGGATGAGGACTTCGAGAAATGGAGAAGTAGCACAGATATTCACACTATGTTTTTTGACGGCGCATCAAAAGGGAATCCAGGGAAGGCCAAAGGCGGAGGAATTATCTGCTGCCCTTCAGACCAAATCATTTCCCACTTTGCCTGGGGTTTGGGGCTCACCTCGAACAATCAAGCGAAAGCCATTGCTCTTCTCCAAGGCTTGACACAGCTGCAAAATCATGGAATCAAGGAGGCTCGCATTATTAGAGACTCACAAAACCTCATTGGCCTAATTGTGACAAAATTGGTCCCCAAAGATCTCCGCTTGCAATGGCTTTTCGATCATATTAATAAGCTGACCACGTCTTTTGACATAATTCAGTTCTTTCATGTCCTTTGGAAAAATAATACAGAAGTGGATCTTGATGCCAACATCATTGTTTCTTTACATGCGGGATCTCTCCTTTGCGATGAGGGGGATTCATGGGACCATCTACCTTAGCCGGCCTCTATTCCTGTCATGTATTTTTGTCTCTTGTTGCAGCAATTTGTTTGTTTTAGAAGGTATGCTAGTCAATGGGAAATTGCTAGACTGAATGTAAGAAGCAGAGGCAAACTTTTCTGTTTCGGAAACCCCCTAGACTTTGGGTCTTCAGATGTAAAACCATCGAGCATAAGTCTCGAAATTTTTGAAGCAATATAAACATACCCGTTTCTGTAAAAAATATATATATATATATATATATATATATATATATATATATATATATATATATATATATATATACGTATAGATTTAAATCTATCATTTTTTGAAATGGGTTTTGCACAATGCATTTTGATTATTTCTTATATAGGAATCCAAAAAGAAAGCATCTCGGTAACCTACATGTATTATAATTTGTAAAAAATGATTTATGGTTAGACAACAACTGAGCAAGTAAAATGCTTGCATTAATTAGCAAGTGTACAACATGGAACTAAAACATTTAGATTTTCAACACTATGCATTAGCTACCAACTTCTGAGAATCAAGAGATAGACTAAAAATACTAACAACATGAGCCATTGAAATGACTGATAATATGAAAGGAGAAAAAAATCAACTTACTTGAAAACAAGAAGGGTTATTGATGCAGACATTGCTAGGATCTGACCAGCAATCCAAAATTTCGAATCTGATAGGAGCTTCCATAAAACCCACTATGGGAAATAAATTTCTTTTTAATTTCTAACAAGCCTATTTTAAATTCAAGTGGGAGGAGCTGCAAGGGTAATGTACAACCCTTTTTTAAACCACATGATTTAATCCTCTCTACAATACACAGGTGCAGCCCAGGCTTGGATAAAATCACCATAGCCGAAACTTACCACATGAGCATGGGATTAACACTTTTCCTTTAAACTATGCACGACCAATCCTTTTATCAAAGCTCTTTTCCCTCTCATGTAGCTCCTCTTTTCAACAATGGAACTCTTCGTGACCACTAAATATAACCTGGCCCCCGACTCTTTCTAATGTGAGCACTAGCCAACCTTCTAGGACATGTCATTGTCCTCGTTGGTTTTCATCAACCAACGTGCCATCTCCACATCACTGCCTCTACACATTAACCCAGCCCTACATCATCATGGTGCTTTTGCTTATTTCCACTTTCAAACCTCTCGGGAAAACCTTCCATGACACGTCACCTAACACAAACTTCAACCTTCAACGTGCACTAAGCTATGGGCCCAATAATTTTAATTACACAACATCCCAATAATTTTCTCATTGGCCGATTGCCACCTCTTCCAGAAATCCATTCATCTCAACCATTCCTTCGACTACGCACTTTGATACCTCCTAGAAAACGGGAATTTCTGTCAGTTGCAGTGTCTTCTATTAACATCAACAATGGACCCCAACCCTTTATTAAAACATGCACACCCTTCTACCTCCGGGAGGAGTTAGCACTCCTTCGTAAGCCCTTGTCAATCTCTTACCAAATAAGTAGCATCCACATCATCCCAAACTTCTTACACATTGGTGGATTTCCATTTGATCTTGATGCCTAATCACCACAGTCGTTCCAATATAAATGTACTTCTCCAATCGCCTGGGTAACAGACTCCAAGAGATAGAGATGTTGTTGTCATTTGTCGAAACTCCCCTCCGTTACTGTAATCTCAATTATTCAATGAATTTTGTAGGTTTAAGGAATTGAGTCTTGACCATTTTTACTATGCCTTGTGCTAGGTCTCTTTTATGTGATTATCTTTCGGAGGCTTCAATGAATTAAGTATCGACCCTTCTTATGCCTATGTACTTACGTTCGCAAAGTTGCCAAAAAAATCCTCCTCTTTACGCCTTTGCTCTTCCTCTTTCTCTGCAACACTTCACACTTTCTTCTCGTCTTCTATGAATCACTTTTCTGCCACTACACCACTCTAATTTCTTCTACTACATACTCTGATTGTTTTGGACCGTTGATCCATAATCAACAACTAATCCTCATCAACTATGAATGAAAGGACTTCGACCCTGCTTCCAAGGATTTCCACCTCCTCTGTGTAGTCGATTCCTCTACATTTAACTTACATTCTCAAACATTCTCCCTCTTGAGCTTTGGTTCACCTAAAATACTCTAATTCACACACTCAAATCTAATATAATACACAGGCTCAAATCCACACACTAACACAAGATTCACATAGTATTTTCACACTTGAAACTGAACAACTCTTGTATTAATAATGCATGCTTTGTACAAATTACATAAGGCCCTCTTCTCAGATTTATTTACATTAAATAACCTCTCTTAGCCTATGGCCCTCCTCTGCAGGCTCTCTCAACACTCATTTTTTTTTTTTTACAAAGTTGGTTGCTATATTATATTTCGAAAAAAGAGAGGGAGAGTTTTGTGTTACATTTTGATGTGGTTGGTGACAGCCAAGGAGGGGTACACAAACAAAATAATGAGCCTCCATTGTGTCGACTATTAATACTCTGATGTATTACAAATTCAAGGTAAATTATAACAAACTGTGAAATCATAAGAGCGGATTTAAAAGACATTAGAAAAAGAGAGGGAGGAGGAATGAGGATCAATCAATGTTGATTGGTCGTCCAATTGATGCATCAGTGTTGTCTTGATTCTCATCTGGATTGGAATTCCTGATGTTATTGGAGCTGGAACTTGGTGCAGAGCATTTTCTTATCACGTATTTCAAAATC
The DNA here is from genome assembly GCA_034641835.2 of Pinus albicaulis. NCBI lineage: Eukaryota > Viridiplantae > Streptophyta > Pinopsida > Pinales > Pinaceae > Pinus > Pinus albicaulis. The sequence goes on from CM076578.1 coordinate 1,288,164,107, forward strand.
TGGAGGGATTCTTTCACATGTGCACACCGATTAGTGGCAGCTAAAAGCTGCTTCTGGTATGACTGAGCTTGCCGCTAGAGAAAGGTTGTATCCACTTTGTGTTGATCTTCCATGATCTTCAACTGCCCTCGAATCAAAGCCATCTCTGCTTGAAGGTCAGCACAATGTAAACAAATTTCACTTCTCATGGTTTGAGATGGGGATCGCATAACACTTAGCTGAGGAGAGATGGATTGATACACAAGAGGGCTGAGATTGCAGGAAGATAAAACAACGGTTACCAAACCAAGAGGGGATGCGCTAGAGAACAAGGGAACGAAGTCTAAGATGCTGTAAGAAATGGAAGGAAGCACAAAGATATAAGGGGCAAGGGAATCCACGATGCAGAAATATGGCGACCACTCAGGAGAGAGGGACCCGAGAAAGCTAGTCATATGCTTTAACCAAGGCAAAGGTGAGAAAACGCAGGATCAGGGAGGATGAGACATAGCGCAGGGAGAGGGGGAATAAATAGGGCAGGCTGGCAGGAAGAGATAGATGGAGCAGGAGATACGAGGAGATAAGGTCACGGGAGAGGCGTTTCTGCTGGTGAGGGGAGATCCAACATGCTCAGACAGGATCTTGCAGAGGGTCATATGGTCTACCAGCATGACATGAAACAAAATCATGGAAAGGAGGAGAACAATGTGCCATCTTGGCAGTGTATTTGACTGGCTGGTCTTCCGTAGGCTTTGTTAGCCAAAATATCAGCTTGTTTGTTATTAACTCTAAGGATATTATAGAAAGAAATATCTTTCATATCTTTGCTCAAGATTCAACATCTGTTGATGAGCATGCAGAGGGAAATATTGGGGGATTGCTTACCATTTTTCAGCATGCTGATGATAATGACGGAGTCACCGAATATCAATGCGTTTGAAAGATTTAGGTTCTTCATCATTTGGAGCCCTTTGAAAAGATCATAGGCCTCAACTTTGTTATTAGACAGAGAGCCAAACCCCCATTCGAAGGAGATCAAAATGCTGCCATGTTCATTCCTTATGAGACCTCCTACCCCAACAATGCCCGGGTTCGCCTTTGATGCTCCATCGAAGAACAGAGCAGGTCTTTTGCATCCATCCATCCACTCGATAAACTATTTTTCCTTGAGTCTTATCTTCCATTTTTCCTTTTGGGGAGATCGAATGACTGGGGAATTGTAATAGCCAGGATTGTCAAGATCTCTCCCTAGAAAATTTCTTTCTTCTGCTTGAAGATCATTGAAGTTGATATGGCTATTGTTTTTGGATAATATCATCTCAACAGAGAGACTCCAGGTCTTGTTTTGAACATTCCTTGGGCAGGGTTTTTTATCTTGAAAAATCATCTTATTCCTTGCCAACCAAATACTCTAGAGAAGCACATATGGGAGGGTTTCCCAGACCCTTTTGGCGATGTTATTGCTCTTTTTTCTCCAGGGGTATCCTTTTTTCCAATTGTTTATCAGCTCTAAGATGGAATTGATGGAATCTAAATCAATCTGGGAAAATTTTGTGAGATCACTCTAACATTGATTGGCGAAGGGGCATCCCACAAAGAGATGGAAAGCAATATCTTCTTATTTTTTACAGATGGGGCATCTGGAGGGACCACAGATACCTCTCTTTTTTTAAATTGTTTGAAGTCAGGATCTTACCTTTGAGCAAAATCCAGATGAACATCTTTCTTTGGAAGGACTTCAAATTTCCACATGAGCTTCCAAATGGGCCATTGAGGAGAGGGTAACTGTTCTTTAAGAATGTATTCATAAGCCACTTTAATTGAGTACGATGACCCAAAAGGATCCCATCGAAAACTGTCTTGGTTGCCTTTAACCAATGGAGCAGCACCATGAAGCATTGCTTTAAGATTTTCTAGATCGGCCTCAAGGTAAGGAGGAGTAATAGGAAAGGCCCATCCATTCCAGGCATTGGAATGTTCATCCCAATTGGAAATATGATCCATGATGTTTATGTCTAGACTCCGGAGGTAATTTTGAATTCGATGGATGATCGGGCTATTAGTGAGAGGAGATTTCCCCATAATTTTATCCTCCCAGATATTTATACTGCTTCCACCTTGAGGAACTTTAGATATGTTTCTGCTGATAAAAGGAATGGATTTTTTGCATAAAGCCCAGATTCTGGAGCATGGTCTGTTTGGGATATCCTGATCAAGAAGATTTTGTCTAGCAGAGGGATGATATTTGGTCTCCAGAAGTTGCTTCCACCAAGAGTGTTGTCCAGTGATGAGGCGCCACACTATTTTTCCCCCAAAGGAATTGTTCAAGAGTTTTTGAATGCAAATACCAAGCCCACCATTTTCATAATTTTTTGTAAACTGCCTCCATTCTAAATTGAATTTCTTCTTCTCGTTTTACCCTCCTTTCCATAGGAATTGCCTTAGAACTGCTTCTATTTTTTGATGAATGCTGATGGGAGCATAGAGCAGCGAAAAGTGATACAGAGGCAAGGCAGAGAGAAAATATTTTAAGAGGATTGTGCGCCCGACCATATTGAGCCAGGAGGATCCCTACTGCTGCACTCTATTTTTCATTTTGTCAATGGTGATGTTCTAGACCTCAGTCTTCAAGGGTCCAACATTGACTGGCATCCCAAGATAAATAAAATAGGTCCAATTTAATTTATAGGAGACTCCAAAGATTTGTGCAATACTATGGATAATGTAGTTTGTTGCATTCCACCCATAGATGCAGCTCTTGTGGTAGTTAATCAACCCTCCTGAGTAAAGTATAAATTTGTCAAGAAGAGTTTTGAATCTCTGAGAAATAATGCAGGTGGCTCCACCCATCAAGAGGGTGTCATAAAAAAATTGAGAATGATTCATGATCTTGATTCCATTGCTAAATTTGATTCCAATGATGAGACAAAATATTCTCTTATGGTCCAAGGCCCTGCTGAAAGACTCTACCATTATAATGAAAAGAAAAGGAGAAAGAGGGCAGCCTTGTCTGAGACCACGAGAAGATTGAAATAATTTTCATGGCCTTCCATGGACTAAGGGAGAGATCCAAGGGTTGGAGATACAGGCATTGATAAGAGATATGAATTTGAATCCCATCTTTTGGGGGACAGAGAGGAGAAATGAATGTCTCAGTCTATCAAATGCACTAGCAAGGTCGAGTTTCAGGATGAATCCTTTCTCTGATCTCATCATACTAGAGTGAATGGCTTCTTGAACTAAAAGGATAGAATCAGAGATTTGCCTTTGGGAAATGAAGCCCCCTTGGTTTTCAGAGATGAGGTTAGGGAGATAGGGTTTGAGGCAGGTGGCGAGGATTTTATTGATAGTTTTGTATGAAGAGTTGTAGAGGGATATATGTCTAAATCTGGAGAAGGAGGAGGGGCAGTTTTCTTTGGATATGAGAGCAAGGAAGGTTGAATTTGTGAAGCCACCGATATTCTTCTTTATTTGTACCCACTGAATCATTTGATTAGGTCCTTTTTTCATAACTTCCCAAAAGGTCCGATAAAAGCTATGGAGAAGCCATCCGAGCCCGGAGACTTGTCTGGATGCAAAGTCCAAATAGCATTGAGAATTTAGGCTTCATCTATATCCTTTGTGAGGGAGTTGTTTATCTCGTCTGTGATTAGCTTGGGAAAGTGATTCAAGAGATCCGAATAATCCTCCAGAGCAACTGATTCAGATAGATGATTTTTATAATGGTTGTAAGCAGCAACCTTGATCCAAATCTACGTGAAATTTTCCTTCGTCATCTATTATGGTTGAGATGTTATTCCTTGACTTTCTAACATTGGCTTGTTTATGAAAGAAATAGGTATTTTTGTCTCCGGCCTGCAGCCAAAGATTTCTAGATTTGAGCCTCCATTTCTCCTCTTCTTTCCTATTTTCTTTGTACAAGTTCCAGTAAATATCTTTCTCCTGCTCTAGCTTTTCTTGATTCACTCCATGAATGTCAATGTCAATATAACTGCTTCCAGCTTTATTTTGATTTCATTTTTGACTTTGTCTGGTTCCCTGTAATGAGGTTTGGCTCAGTATTTAAGAGCCATGCGAACATTATTCAACTTTGTTTCCCATATATGTGAAGGGGAGCCCTCCATGTGTTGCTGCCAAGTGTGAAGCATGATCTGTCTAGCTTTAGGGAATTCAATCCAAAGGGGATTGAATCTAAAAGGGAGGGGTCCGAGGGAGGTATGATCTACAAGGGAGAGGGTGACGGGGTAATGGTCAGAGGCAGAGAAAGAGAGGATACAGGAAGCAGCAACAGAGAAAAAAGAGATAAGAGGAACAACCACAATAAAACGGTCAAGCCTTTCCATTATGTTTCCAGCTCCATTTATTCGGTTGCTCCAGGTGAATTTTCGGTTTTTGGGGATGATGTCAACCAAGTCATGGGCTTGGATTATAGTATTAAGCTGGTCTCTTGAGGCATCATAGTTAAAAATGCCACCTCTTTTTTCATTGGCATGCAAGATCAAGTTAAGGTCCCCTCCAATGACGATGTTTTTATTATCCTCATTGTCTATATCTTCTTTCATGGTGCTCCAACAGACTTCTTTGTCCTTGTAATGATTAGGCCCATATATATTGTACACAGTAATCACAATGTTCTCTTGGGTATTCTGGAGATTGACTTTGATTCAGTTTTGGGTCTTGACAGCTCCATTTTGATTCCAAGCATTCTGATTCCAAATGGTAGCTATTCCTCCTGAGGCACCCCTAGATTCCATAACAATGCCCGTGTATTTCTTCATTTTATTTATGATTTTTTCAATGTCTTTTTCTGCTCGCTTAGTTTCTTTAAGGAGAATGATGTCAGGTTTTTCTTGATTCAAAAGGTCCCTTAGAGCTGAGTTTTTTGAGGGGTGCCCTAGTCCCCTACAGTTCCAAGAGAGAGCTTTCATCATTTCAGGAATGCAGGTTGTGGACCTGTCTTCCCTCCTAGTTCATTATGACTTGTGTTACACAACATTTTGTCACTGTCCCTGCAATCCCCATCTTGCCCATTGGAGGGTCATTTCCGTGAGAAATAAGCAATGTCATGCCTTGAAAAAACCATCATTGTTTCCCTTTACATGAGAGTAATATTCCTTCTGTTGACAATTCCTTAAGCAGAGATTCAAAAACCCTTGTTTTTGCCTTGAGTAGTCAGTTATGCCCTCGCGCCGAAGAGGAAGATTAACACTGGGCCCCGCGCCAGTTGGCACTCTGTCTTAGTTAGCCACCCGTGCCAAGCTTTTTATGGAATGTTTTTTAAAAATAGAGGTGGAGATTCCACTCCAACAACTTCGAGGATGAGTCATTGGGAGTGGTTGAACTGAATAAACCACAGACTCCCTCCTTTAGTTTATGGTTTCCACCTCTTATGGGAACTTCCTAAAGGATAGGCCTCCCTTCCACCTTTGTAGGGATCCTAACCTCCTCCTTTTCCTCTATAAAAAGAAGCTATCTCTCTTTGCATAAGCTAGTTGAACATGGAGAATTGAACATACTATAGTTGAACTATTGAAGAGATAGAATAAGAAGGAACTACGTTGAGAGGTCTTGAGTCCATGCCTTCAACTCGTCCAAATTCCCTGACAAGCATCTGAGACGCGCTTTGACTGAACCCCGCTGGAGGAGACTGCGATGTCAAAGCATTGGTTGTAACTCTTCCTTCTATCAATACATATACGTGACTATTGTTTGGTTCCCATTTTGTATTATGTTATATGTTTAATGCAATATGCTTAGCCTGACTGGCTAGTAGTTATGAATGAAATTATCATGTCGTATGCTACTCTTGTTTGCTGTTCTATGTGCAGGTATCCAAGCATGACTGTGGAAGGATTGTGACTTGCCAAGGCAGGAGCGAGAAGCCACCACCATTGCAGCAACGACGACAGTGTTGGATTCCAGGTAGGTCGATCTACCGTGTCCTCTTTTCATTCAGTAATTAGGAATCAACACTCTAGCATGTCTCTTTGTTTCTAGACCCACTCTAGGGCTAGAAAGATCGTCTTTGTCCGCAGAGAGGATTTACTTGCTAAACAACTTACTTCTTTGTATTTTTCCCTCCAATAAAGGATTCTATAGGGTGTTGGATTCCAAGAGCTATGTCCTTTTGGGCTGCTTCATCTCTATGATGCTTGGAAGATTTCCTTTCGGGGCCAGATTTTCTAAGGGTTTCTAGAATGACCCCGTGCTCTTTGGCTGCATTTCTGGTGGTAATCTGGGCTGAAGAAGCTTCAGCAGAGGAGGAAGGAGGGCAGGATTTGGAAGGGGAGAATTGAGGAGCGGATCCAAGAAGAGGGGAGGAGATGGAGGGCTGAGGAGGGTCCTCTTTAGAAGGGGCAAGGGAGGATAAAGGGTTAGGGGAGGCAAGGGAAGGGATGGAGGATGGATTAAGAGAGGGATCAAGGGATTGTTGAGGGGTTAGACAAGGAGGGTTTTGGGGGGGGGGGACAGATTGGGAGGATTGGACAGGAGGGATACCAATTTTTCTAGGGTTTGGAGCAGTCTTTTTTTTTTAGTTTCCCATTGGGCTTCTGGATCAGAGTTTTCAATCTCAATAAATTTAAAGCACCTATTAGAAAAATGATTGTATTCATGGCATACCTTGCACTTGAATGGAATTTGTTCATAGTCTAGCTGTTGTATGTGGGTCCATTTGTCGACCTTAAGTTTGATCGCCTTTGGTAGACCTTTCCCCAGCTCCACTTCAACGCAGATCCTGGCGCATGCTTGCATGTTGTCCTTTGGCTCGCTTCTATCAATGAATTTTCCTACTGCGTTCCTGATTGCTCGAACTGAATCGTCGCCCCAACAATGCAAGGGGATATGAGGAAGGCGAACCCAGACCGGAACAAAATTGGGCACATCGAGTTTTGGATCAAATTCTAGAGTCCATTTGTTTAGGTAGAGCCCTCTGGTGTCCATGAAATATGTTCCATTCCTAAATATCAATTCCTTGTCTTCTTTTGTCTCGAAATGGAATGTGAAATAGCCTCTGCCACATAATTTGTTTGAAATTTTCCCACTGATCTTGTCCGCCCAGTTGCGTTTGACCCATTTTTGAACCGTCTTCGATGAAGGCCACATACCTATAAATTTCCTAATGAATCCTTTCTCGGCGAGTGAGAGAACTGCCATTCGAGGGATAGTCGAAGGAAGAGAGACTTCGTGAATGCCTTCTAGTTTCTTGACAAACTTAGTTATTACAGACCTTGGAAGAGGAGGGTTTAAGGAGCTGATCAATGTCGAGAAGGCTTGGGCATGATCAGGCGGAGAGGCCACCTCCGGGATATCCTCCGGAGGGGCCATTCACCCGGGATCGGGTAGCTACAGTAGAAGGGAACGCGTCTACGCCTGCGCCTAGGTCACAGCCGCAGCGCACTAGCAGAGCGAAAAAAGTTAAGTTCACAATCACAAAAATATCTTCTCTCTCAACACTCATCTCTTACTCACTTCTTCTGCATACATTTTCTTTAGTTTACATGATTATAAGAAAGAGGATTTTGAACTACAATTAGTTCAGATCCACAAAATCATCAACAAATTCATATTTCTAGATCATATATATCCACACATCTTTCAAGATATCTAACTAACCCTCAAATCTCTCTAACTATATCAAATATTCTTGAAACCTCTTCTAAGAAGTAGGTTTAGTTACAACATCCCCACTCATATATACAATATTTCTAGATTTTCTCAAAAACACAGAAAATACAAATAATTCAAACAATTACATTCAATTAGGGAACCAATTCCCTTGAAAATGAAATACCCCTAAGTCTAGTCAAAATGTATTTTTAATTGGAGGTAAGATGCTCTTGCATCATACTCCCAAATGGTATCTTGACTATGTGCTTTCATATGCTGAAGAAAATCCCCTTGGATCCCAAAGTTTAGTTTGTAGATTTATGTCTCCTCTATTTCCTTCACTGCTCTAGGTTTACACACTGTGCTGTTATTTCCCATTTACTTTGTCCACACAAATTTCATCAGTCAATTGCATCTCCTTTTTGTTTGTTTTCCTTTTTCTGCAGTATCTTCTCCTGGATATCTTCCTCATCAACATCCACAATTCATCAATCACCTTATCAACCTTTGTCCTTCGTTGAACTTCACTACTGTCATTGTCCTCAAGTTGTTGCACATATTATTGTATCATAAGAGATATAAGACTCTTGGCAATCAATTGATCACATTTTGCAGTCCTCTCTTCAATTTTTTTCAACGCAATTTCCTGTAACTCTGGTTTTACAAGTTGAATATGCAGTCTTTGGTTTTCTATCCATTCCTCCAAGATATTCAACTCCTTTTACAATTCAACAAAATCACTTTGAATTGTACCTGTGTCCATGCAATTTCCATTGTTTGGATCCTCTGCTAGCCAATCCTCTAGAAATTATATCTCATATTTACTTGTGATTTCTTCCTCTGACATGAGACTTTCAATAAGTATTGAAAAATCCTTAAGCATGTCTTCATAAAGTAACTCTCCATATTCTACACTTGCATAATCTCCATGAGATGATGTTGATTCGTTCTCTTCTGGAACATAAATTAAGTTTTTTTCTCCTTCAAATTCCTTTGTCATAAAAAACTTCCCTATGAAATTTACTATCTTTAAGGCCAATAAACACATGCTCGCAAAATTTCTCCTTCCTAGCCATTTCTTCTAGAAGTCTCATTTCTTCATCAATCTATATAAGCACATAATTTAAGTATTGATTATCACCTTCCAAACTTACATTCATACACAAAGTGTCAGATTCAAAAACATAAGGCTCTTTATTCGATGCCTTAACCACCTCATTTCATATTGATCTGAACTAATTCCATAGTTCATCAGGTTGTCTATAAATTCCTCCTTTAAATTTCTGGCTTCTTCCTCATCAAGGAATAAACTTTGTCTTGTTGTTGCCTGAATTGTACACCCAATGCAACAACACTCAAGGCAGAGGTTGTCACTACGATTCCTGCCCCCTAAATTCTAGCTACCTCGTAGGAAAGCTTAGGGGGTAGTCCCTAAGGGTGAAAGATCAAGGGGAAACTTGTCGGGACACAACAAGTTCTAAGAGATGCACTTATTGTTTTAGTAAATTAATTAAAATTAGGTGGCAAGTTTGATCTATGAACAATGTGGTATAGATTTGATTATATTATTATGATACTTGAGATTAAACAATCAAGAGACTAATGCCTTAAACAACAATGCTCAATGAATTACGAACTTGCGCAATAATAGAAACAACTTCAAGTCACAAGATAAACAATGCTGCAAGGGAAATTTAGTACAATGTGCACTCCAATTACACTTCACTGCTCCAATTGTTTCGAAATTTAAACTCAAGTATCCAACTTGCAACCATAATGATAAGAAATACACCTTGAGCACAAAAATTGCAAAACTTTCCAACAACAACTCATAAAGCAGTTCAAGATTGAGTCGATGAAGCAATTTTGGCAATGAGAGCTAAATTGTAAAATTAGGCAAGAGAGTCTTAAATATTTCTTAAGCACAATATATTGAGCACAGAGAGATGATAACAAAGAGATTACTAATGGTGAAATGAAATAAGAAGACCTAGTCATGCAATGACATGCAAGATAACATGTAACCATTTACAGTCGATATTGTTAAGCTAACCAATAAATCAATGTTGCCCTTTTTTATATGCTTTTTAGAATATGTTTTACTTAGGATAGATTAGTTAGAATCACAAATAATAGAAGAATTTGCAGACAAAGCAAATGAAAATCCTAGATCCAAACTGCACATTGAAACTTTTGATTTAAGGAAAGAGTAGTAGAAGTGTTAATGTCCAACTAGAAAGAGATTCTTCTTAATACTTTTGTAGAGACACAATAGGAGATTCAAATGCAAATCACAAATCTACTATGATGCACCAACAAGATGAGATTGCTAAGTGACTAGACATGAAATGCATTCCAACATTAACCATGTAATGATACTTCTAACAAGGGAGAAGAAATTATGCACTTCAACTAGATACAATGAATGAAACCATTTGATGCAATTTCAATAGAATAATAAACAGGGATATCTTTGGAAAAGCATAAGAGAGAAGCCAACAACTTACCAAACTTACCAAAGACAATGGATGTACAAATAATCACTAGATTTTAAATATATCGTTGTCTACAAGATAGGCTATTGTAGTTAACGTCAAATACATATTAGTCCACAAGAATTTCTAGACCAGCCAATGTATAAAATGAAACAATGTCAATGCTTGATATAAAGTTGTCACCGCAATGTTAGATCACTGCAAGAAGAGATTAATCAATGTAGAAAGAAGTCAAACCTCTGCAAATTGCAATCCGAATTCTGCAATAGAAATATCATAAATCAAATTAACCAAAAATGATATCCAAACACCTACTAACTTGATTACTATTTTTGTTAGTGATTTTGAATAAAAGATGCAACCATAACTAACATGCAAAGCAACAAGAGGGAAACAAAATGAGAGGGCTTGCAATTAAACTGAAAGGATATGACAGTAATGCAAATACCAATCCAGCTACCCAAATGCAACCAATGATCACCTTAATGATGGAAAGGAAGCACCAAACCTGTATACGAGTCTACTGTCAGTCAAAATCAGTCCACAATACACAAGATCAGTCATCCAAGAGGCAATAAAGAAGAGCTCGAATTCTTGTTATGATTATTACGAGTGCTTTGAGGCTCTTATTATTGCAATTATTTTAATGATTAGTCAGTGTATGTTAATATTCAGATTTGGGCTTTTTGGATAGTCATCAAATAAGCCTCGCTAGGACAGGATCAGGGCCTCGAAGCCTTTCGGCCCTCCTTCACAATTTATATACCAAGTAAATGGAAAAGTTTTGTCTTCAAACCAGCAATGCAACCCTTCCAAACTTGCATGATGAGTTGCAATCACAAGTTGTTAGTTTTCAATATGTCAGTAAGCATAGAACATCCCTTGAAATGGTGCGGCTAGGGCAAGTGAAGACCCTAGACCCTGCGGCCAAGCCTAAAGGGAGTCTTTCAGTGATCAGGTGTGAGAAAAGACTATCCCAAGCAAAAAAGAATGACGTGAGAACCCTGGAACACAAATTCTAACCCAATAATTAAAGGATCGGAATTTTAATGGGAAGATTTCAACATCAAATCCTTCCAAAAAGATTCGTTGGGCCTCCAGGACAAAGATAGTCGCAGAATGGAATTGTAATGACTTTGTTGGGCCTCCAAGGATTAGTGCCAGCTGTGGATGGGATTCCATGCCTTGAAACTCTTTTGGTTTCTTCACGGCCTAGAACTCAAATTAGATCCTCCAAAAAAAAAATCAGTGGTGCCTTGATACTAAACCCCAACCCTTTTAATTCCCTGGAATGGCTTGGAACCCTTGCGGCCTAGCTGGAAAGGAAAACAACCCTCAAGGGATGGTAATTTTAGGCCTAAACCCTAGTTGTCTAGGGTTTGTAAGGGGTGAATGCCTTCAGGAATTTATCTCTTCCCTGATTTTTAATATAATCAACCCCTAAAATAAGCCTAAAAACCCTAGATGTATAGGGTTTATGAGACTTGGCTTCCTCCCAAAATTGAATTCCCTTGATCCAAGAGGGCTTAACATTTTGAATTTTCCCTTTGATGTTGAAGTATTTTTCCTGCAAGTTAGAAAAGAATAACAATCCACTAGATCTACAAGACAAATTTACAAAATAAGACTCCCAAAATTTATATACAAAATAAAATACAAGGGTTAGTAATAAAAAATATTTACAAAGTTAAAAATATCTAGAAATTATTTACAATATCCACAAGATAATTTTATCTCTAATTAGCAAATAAATCTTTTTAGCCCAAAATTTTTTTGAGAATAATTGATGGATATATATATATATATTTAATGTGCAAGCCAGGAGCCTGCATCAGAAATTGTTAGATAAGCATGGATTCCAAACAAGATGTGATCACCTCAAATTACATGAACATGGGTCTTGCCCCAAGTGTTGAATACTTGAGGATCTCTACACAAAAGATAGATTATCAGTTCCAAAGGGGTTCAATTCACACAAGAAAACTAGAGATCTAGAGATACATGCTAGATCTTCTAGGTTCAATGTGTTTACTCTAGCCAAATACCTAAAGCAAGATACGTTTTGAAATAAATAATACAACCATTAGCTATGGAATGATAATACTCATTAATAAATCAATAGAGTGGTAAAAATTATTCAACACATACCATGAATGATCAAGAAAGAGGCACTTCGAATTGAAACCCTAAATACTTATTAATAAAAAATCCAACAAAGCTTAGCTCAATACATCGAATGATTTTATGATGAGTAGATGAGTCAATGAGGAGCTCAATATCTTCATTATATAGATAATGAGAGGATCAAAACCCTTTCAAGTGAAAAATAATGGTTGGTTTCCTTGATCCTTGCCAAAATAATATGATTCGTCGATCTCGAGGAGAAATCCGAATTTTCTGGCAAACCCCCTTTTTTTGGTCCAAAAATAATATTTTGAATGTTCAACCTCAAAAAATTCCTTTTGACTTAACCACCATGGTCCAAAAGCTCATTTTTTCTTAAAAAATTAATGTTTCCCTTAATGGATAACCCCATAAAATTAACTTCTTTTGGACCCACAAATTTTTTAGGGATTTTTGATATTTTTCCACTTAGAGATAGTTTAATTACTCTCAAATTAATTTTTGACACAATTTAATTATTTTCTTTTATTTTTTCCATAAAAAATAATTAAAAGACTCTATAGGGGAATTACACATTTTCCACCCTAAAAAAAATTCAAATTTTGGTAATGGAGTTCTAATTATGAGGAACCATTCACCAAAAATATTCCTAGAAAACACTTTCACATCACAACATTACGAATAATCACCCTTAACAGGCGAAACTTACAATAGACAGAGACCCCTTAAGACTCAACCAAATTCTGCGACTCAAGAAACATGATCTAGTATTATAAAAATACATCGACTCGATAACACTAGCACTCACCTAAGTCCTCGTCAATGAGTTTCACCCTAGCTTTGGGTTATATCTGGGAGAAAAACTATGCCAATTATACGTTTTTACAAACACAAATAATTTGGTGAGTTTAAAAATCTCCCTAGAATGAAATACTTTGAGGAGAATCATAAGCTTACCTAGGCGTTGTTACATAGCTTCATAGTCATACTAGAATTATTTTTACAATACAAAGCAGAATTTGGGATTACAATGTGTTGTAGTACTCAACAAAGCCCCCATTTATTTTTATGTTAGTTAACTAATAAATAATGGGGACCCTTTTGAATCCTAATAAAATTCTTTAATTCCAATAAAAATAAGGAAATTTTTAATTTTTGTAAATAAAACACCTTTTTGCATGAAGACCTCCCTTACCAGAACTTTCATATCGAAGATTAACCACAGAGGTGTTATCATTCATAAAACCCGACAAGATTTTATTATTTAAAATGCATTATCAGAAATATTTTATCGCAGCTCTTTAATACCATAACATTCCTTATAATAAATTTACGATAAAAGCATTTCCCTAATAAAACTTTCTCGATATCTAAATACGAAGCTACATAAGCGCTCCTTTTTTAATATTTTAAAGTAAATTCGGCCCCGCCATACTTTCACGTGACATATCGAAACAACAAAATATCGTAACTTCTTAACAAGCACTATTACAAAACCTCTAATAGCTTATAGTTATGATACTCCTCCCCTCCGATAGCTGATAGTTCTAATACTCCTCCCCTTTTATTGTTGATAGTCCTAATACTCCTCCCCTCCGACAGCTGATAGTTATGATACTCCTCCCCTCTGATAGCTGATAGTCCTGATAATCCTCCCCTACGATATCTCAATCCTCTGATATTGCCCACTCTATTCACATAATAAATTTTTATATCGGATAACACTCCTTAAAATATTTGATATGTCATTCTCCGATAAAATCTTTGGCAATTTTTGGAATTTAATGATGCACAAATGCACAGTGTTCTCACGTTGTGCTTCTTCTAATAGCCTCTAAATGAGGCCATATTTGTATGGTTGGATAGATATTGATGAGTACATCTTAGATATGTACCTCCTTTGCCATGTTAGCTCACCATTTGGGAGAAAAAGTAAAAAAAAAAAGGTCAAAAAACATGTTTCTATCACCTTTTTAGACCCCTCACTGCGCTTCTAGAGGAGCTGTGGGAAATTGAGTTGTTGGGTGCAATGGAGGATGATATTTGCAAGCTTGCAGGTTCAGGAGGCTAGTAGACATCCAGGGGCATCTTCAGCAACTTTGAGTTCAGTAAAATCACCAAGGGAAGCCCCTCAAAATTGCCTTCCAAGCAGCATGTTGTGCTTCTATCAGACATGTTGTGCTTCAGAGAAATCACGTTGTGCTTCTCGCATCAATCTATTTTTTTTTAGTTTTTTCAGTCAAGGTCGAGTTTTCGTGGTGTAATTTTTCCGTATATGCTTTGAAATGATGTAATTAATTGTAATAGATCTTGTGAAAGACAGTTTAATGTAATTTGATGGTCATTAATGCTTCTAAAGTCAATCAAATTCTAAATAGAGATTTAGTTCCTAACCTCTCTAGTTTTAGGTTTGGTTAGAGAGATTAGTGTGATCAGTTCCTATCTTGATGGATTCGACCGCTGAGAGGGGGGAATATAGTTTTTGGTCTATATGTAGCTTGTTTTCAGTTAGATTCAAGGTTGGACATCAATTAATCAAAGGCTCGGGGCTTGTGTACAATATATTTTTGCAGAAATACAAGACAGTTGCAACTATTATCTTGGGATTCATCTGGTATGCTTTAGTAGCAGTGTTTATTCCTTTGTTTCATCATTATATTAAATGTTTAGTTTTACTTAATCCATTAGCATGATTTTAGTGATTATCTCATAAGGTGTTAAATAGACTTCATAGTTTCTATGCTCTGTTTTGATGGGATTATCATTTTTATGTCTCTTTTCTTCTGATAAATGAACTCATAACCCTATGTTCATTTTTATCTCTTTCAATTTCTACCCTATACCATAATGAAAACTCAAAATTTTTACTGAACATAGCTACCTTGCCCCATTATATCCCTACAACTGAATCATTTGAAACCCTGACCTAATTCCCTAAACCTTTGAGTCTAATCCGGAAAACCCTAAAATCAAACCCTCATTGAGCTTCATATCTAGCCTAAGATTTATTTTCCTCTCCAGTCACTTCATTGGCTGTGAGATTTGAGAGAGGGCCCTCTCTAATTTGGTAGGGTTAGCTACCAAATCCAAAGTGGTATGACGTTACCTCCTTTGGTCTCCTTTCTCAGCCTTGGGACACTATGGAGGATAACACACGGGACAACCAAACTTCTAAAATGAGAAACATACGGTTTCTTATTAGAAACTTCTTTAGGTGTCTTGAAGTCCAACGCTTGGTGTGGGCATTTATTTTGAACATACAAGGCAGTGTTGGAAGATTCTCCCCATAAGAACTTCAGTAAGCCTTGGTCGTGAAGCATAGCTTGGGTAGCTTCTATGATTATTCGATTCTGCCTTTTAGCAGCTCCATTTTTCTCAAGAGTATATGCAATAGTGGTCTCCCTCTTAATGCCAGCCTCTCTACAATAGTCATTAAATTCATTTGATTCATATTTGGTTCCATTATCAATCCTCAATATTTTAATCTTCTTTCATGTTTGATTTTCAACCAAGGCTTTGAAAGAGAGGAACCATTTGAACAATTTGTCCTTCTTCTTCAAGAAATAGATCCATTTTTTGTGAGATAAGTCATCCACAAAGATCACATAGTACAAGTATCCTCCCAAAGATGTTACGAGCAACATACTGGATAGATTAGAATGGACCAATTGAAGAATGTCGATATTTTAAGTTTCACTTGAAGGGAATGGTCCCCTTATGTGTTTTACAGCTGCATAACCCTTAAAAACACCTTCATGATCTATGTTGAATTGGAGCATACCTGTGACCATCTTCCTTACAATAGGTAAGGTTTTGTAATGAAGGTGAGAAAATCTATGGTTCCATAATTCGGATTGAAGAGAAGTATCGCAAGTCATAGATCCCAAAGGAATTCCCCCAACCCGATAAATACCTTCAACCCTAAATGCAAGTGTAAATGCATCTTTCAGGTTTCTTTTTCAAACACGTACCTTCCCATCAACGAATGTTACCTTGAAGCCTTTATCTTCTATTGTAGAAATAGATACCAGGTTCTTTTTCAAATGAGGTACATACAATTCTTCTTGTAGATGAAGTATTTTTCCTTAATTCAATTGAAGAGTGATAGTCCCTATCCCTTTCATGGGGTAGGTGGCATTGTCTCCAAGTATGATCTCCAAATTAGTGTCCTTTTCAATCAAATTAGAGAGGGCCTCCTTGTACCCAGTGCGTCCGGAGGAGAGGTAGTAGTGAGGATAGAAATAAGATAAAATTCTTTTTTTTTTTCTACAACATTAGTTTCCTCATACTTGGAGTTTCTCAACCTTTTGGGAGGTCGACCATTTCCATATCAAGCAGCGAGAGAAATTCTCTTTCCTTTATTGTTGAACCTGTTGTTCCTTTGATTTCCATTGCCTTTAAAATTGTTGTGATTGTTGTTGTTGTTGTTGTCATCCCGTGGAGTATCCTTCTTATGAGGGAACTCTCTAGCATAGTGGCCAAACTTGTTACAATTGAAGTATCTTCCCTTTCTTCCTTCTTTGAATCCTTGCTTGAATCCTTGACCTTGTCTCTTTGGACCAACATTTTTCTTCCTCTTAGCATGAGTGGAGAATGCAATGGGCTCATTTCCATTTGAAGGTTTATCTCTCTCCATCAACCTCGTCTCTTCTTGAGTGCATCTAGTCAATAGTTAATCGAAACCATGAATCATGTCATTGTTAAGAAAAGTGGTGTTAAACACATTCTAAGCATGTGGGAGACCTCCTAGGGTAATAAGAGTGAGCTCCTTATCAACAAAAACTCATCAAATGGATATAAGATCATTCTTGATTTCGGAAATCCTCATTAAGTAGGATTGGATAGAATTCCCTCTATCCATTTTGATGTCCTTCATTGTGTTCTTAAGAAAGAGGATTTGGTTTGCATTGTTTTCTTTGAACATCCCGACCAACTTGTCATACATTTCATTAGATGTGCTTAAATCATAAATATAAGCAACCAAATGTTTTTGAATGGAGTGTCTAATGATATTCTTAGGTTTGACCTCACATTTCTTATACTTTGTCTTAGTAGCAATTGGTGCATCTGGAGGAGGCTCCACCACATTTCCCTGCACATAATCCATAACATCACTTTCTTCCAAAGTCAAGTCCAAACACATATTGCATACATGATACTCAGATTTATCATTGAGCTTATCCTCAGTCTTGAAGTAAGATGTAGAAGTCATTGCGGCTTGTCCTTGTCCAATAAATATTTCTTGGTGATTTCTTTTCTCTCTCTTGCTTGAGCTTTATCTTCACATGGGCTCTAATACCTTCTTAATTTTAGTTAACAATGGTATGTTCTATGATTAGCACAATTTATTTCAATGTTCCTTTGGCAGCCCAATGACAATTTCCAATTTTTTCCAGTAGAAATAATATTAACCATTAATCACATTGACAGTAATGCAGATAGAACATAAAACAAAATGCATAAGACAAACCAAGACAAGAGAACATCAGATTCGGCAGATTCCAGGGAAAACCCCCAATGTGGGGAAAACCCTTTGATCAATTCTTCTTATTATTATTCAAAATTTCAATAGAGAGAGAGATTACAAAATCAAATTGACTTGCCCAAATCAAAGTCAAATCAGCCTTGTCAAATTCTGCAGTCAAAATTCAGCCCTAATAAAAAAATCAATGTTGGTCAAATTAACAGCAATCCTTCCTCAAAGAAGTTCGGTCTTCCTTGGTAAAATTAGGCTTGATCAGGAGGTCAATTGCATCCCAAAACAACTCAGTCAAAATAGGTCAAAGGAGAGAAAACCTATTGTAATTTTCTACGGTCAAATAATCAACCCTGAAGTCAACGCAGGTCAACTAGCCCATAAATCCTTGGTTTTTGTTCCCATCAATGCGACCTAAGAAAATCAAAATTTATCCCCAAAAACCACAGTCAAACTTGGTCAAAAACACTTCTGCCAACACTAGTCAAACCTGTTAGTGAAGTCTGAAATTCGGCCTGTAATTTCTACTAATAAAAATCCGTCCTCCTTGCCACCTGTGTGAGAGAAAGAGGCTACCCAATATATGTACAAACCAATCTGATGAAATGAGAGAAGGATGTGTGAGTGATGATGATGCCAAATGAGTTGTGAGGTCACTTGTATTTATATAATTCGTTGTGGGTGAGGAGACACGTCCATTGGGCTTCTTGAGCCTACATTCTGCTGAGGTCGACCTGAAAAATTTACACATATGTGGGCATAAATTCAAAATCACACTTTTTCTTGTCCGAATGAGATGATCTTTAGATCAATTTTGGTCCTCTCGAAAAGAAGAATTTAATGCAATCATCATCTCCATCAAATGAGTTGTCATAAGGTGGAATTTGGCAATAGTTTCCAATTTTAATAATTACTAATAAAAATAAATCATATATAAGCTAAACATATATACATTTTGAAAAGTGTGTAATGAGATTTGTAACCATGGAGATTCACCCAATTTTATCATGGAGATTCTTAATATGTGAGTAGGCTTTGTTACAATAGCATGGGTTAATATCATGACTTATCAATATCTATTATTCATTTTGGGTATCTGCTTAGGTACCCCATATTATCCTCCATAGGTACACTAAAAACATCTACCAACCAACCTAACTATTTAAACTAAATATGTTATAATACTTATGTTATTTTGAAAAATTAAATGAAAACACTATTTTATACTGGTTGCACATCATAGTTAAAGAAAAACCCAAAAGTTAAAACTAAATATGTTATAGTACTTATATTATATTGAAAAATTAAATGAAAACATTATTTTATAGTGCTTAGCACATCATAGCTAAAAAAGGCCCAAAAAGCTAAAATCAAGTTATTATTAAAACTCAACATATTAATTACATCGATAAACATGTCTATTTTGGAATAGGACTTCTTTAATTTAATTATCAATAATTATTAGGTGGATGGTAGGAATTTAACCTCTACAAAATATTTTAGAATATTCATAGTAGTATACACAAATCAAAGGTCGAAATTTATTTTAAAAGTTGTTATGCATTTTAGAATCTCCTTTTTAATTAAATTGATTAATTAAAAAAATGGCATATGAACAAGTGTAATTTGAAGTGAGTTATGGTTTTTTGGGTTTGTGGTATTGTTAAGCGATGAGATCAGCCTATGGTATTACAATAAAGCCCATTTACAGAGTAAGAATATCCATAGTAAAGTGGGGGAAAATCTCCATGGCTAAGAATCTTGTTCCAAGTTTTTTTCAATGTTTAACTTATATATTAATTCTTTTTATACATGTAATAATATGAACAATAATAATAATTTAAAACAAAGTTATAATTAGTTAGTCTTATGATTTTATTTTATTTTTAAATTTTAGCAATGTAAGATGTATTATGAAATAAGTGTTTAAATGCTTATTAAGGATTGATGTCTAATATTGTTTTAATTTATATGGTTGCACTAGTGTTATGATATGTTTTGCGTAAATGCATTTTCTTACATTGTGTCATATTTGCATGTGATTATCTAAATGATTTAATTAGTAAGTTACAGTTCTACTAAGCTCAAATTGTTATTGCATGCAAAGTACAAGTCTTTCCATTAGCTGATAAATATGTTTCAATTAGGTGAAGCATCAATCCACATAATGTGTCAAAGTAGTTTGAGACACCAATTCCTATCACAATTTAAGAAGAAATTGTGTCCAAGGTATGTGAAAGTACACACAATTATCGATAAATTACACTATCTTACACTAATTCAATTAAATGTCAACGATGCAAAGATATTTCTATTAGGTGAATCAACATTTCAGAGGAATGTACCAATGTAATTTGAGACACTAATCCTATCATAATTTAAGAAGAGACCATGTCCAAGGTATAATATAGCAATACACACAACTATAAATAAAGTATAATATACTACTTTGATTCAATTAAATATCAATAATCTAGGAAAATTTTAAGGATGGACATTTATCTAAATGTTTAGAAACCTTGGCGAATCTTATTAGTCCATAATATGAAAACTATAAAATGTTTATCTATATTTTTGTGGAAATATTCAATCTTATAAGGTTTTTATATAATATATATAAAACTTTGGTGATTTGTAAGGTAAAATAATTTTATACTATAAAATTTGGACGAATTATTTTTATAAAAAATGGAAATTACCGAAACTTTTTTTTGGAGAAAATATAAAATATTAGCTCACCTGTGAATATTAGCCCCTAAAATTTTCCATGTAATCTACGTTGCAAGTTTATCAAAAAATTCTCATATTTTCTTTTAACTATAAGAAAAAAACGTATATTTCAAAAAGTGATCAAATAGAAAATTGCATTTGCACCCACAATTCTCTACAAATCTTTTACACAATAACTAAAATTAGCCATTCAACCCAAAATTCAACCTAACGAGTATCCCAAATAAACAAATAATTATGAAAAACAAACTAATAAACTCTTATCATACTTACTGACACTTGGAACATTTTAATAAAATCTTAACATACTTACTCACACTAGGAACATGTTAATAAAATCTTATCATACTTACTAACACTAGGAACATGTTATTTTATGCTAACAAGTCTCCCGTGAGAATGAATAGTTCTGAAAAGAAATCAATAAAAGCCTTAGCATATTTGTTAACACTTGGGAACATGTTGAGGCACCTACTTGTAAAGGCACAAACCATTGGAATAGTTTATAAGTTTGCCTCTTCGAAATGAAGAATAAAAGGCTTAAAAATAAAATTCTAACTAAAACATGATAGGTGGGATCCCTTCTCATTTGGTGAGTACGCTACTTTGTCTTTGTCTTATTTTCATGTGCAAAAGTTGCTAAAGGGTTCTCTAATTGCATATATGTGTTATGAATGGTAACAAAGGATGGTAATATGGCAATGAAAGCGAGGACAAGTTGATCAAATAAAACTGTTAATGGACTGGACAAATAAGAAATTTTCATTTATGATTTTTTCAGCATACAAAAGTATCATTTGGCATGTTTGTCACCGTATTAAAAATTTCATTTTATTTCTAGCAGCATTGAAAACTCATGAGATTCATAGGAATAATATAAGAAATAAGAAAAGAGGGTTGGACAAGATAAAGGATTGAAATTCGAAATTTTTTGTTTTTGTTTTAGGGCTTACCCATTCATCATGCGTAAAGTCATAAGAAAGTTAACTTCAAAGTGCATTATATGCTAACCACATGACAAAGTATCAATTACAAGTTATAACACTCACCAATTCAATATTATGCATAGAATACTATTATTCATTTTTATGACTCATGTCATTATGTTGTTGTTATTTGCATTGAGTTCCTTGTTTCCCTATTTGTAAAGTTTTATTTTGAGTCTTCTTTGTCACCTATGGTTTTCTTTGAAACATAAAACTGGGGGAGGGGGGATTCCCAAATTTAGAAACGAGTTCAATTTTGTTGTACATATCAAACTCTCTTGTTAGCTCCAAAGTTATTAATTAGTTGAGTCATATGCCTATAAAGGAAATCACTATCAACATACTCCCCAATAAACCATGAATCGTACTCCACTAGTTTCGTGATGTGTATTGCTCTGTTTTATATTACGCCATGTTCTTTTTTGTGAGTGTTATCATTAAATATGTTTGTCACATGTACTCATGATGGACTACTAATTACGAACTAATTGTCTCTTATCAGTCTCAAAAATGTTTTTTTAGTAAGATACTCTTGATTTTGCAAGAAAATAGTATAAAGAAAATTTGCAAGAAAATAGTATAAAGAAAAGACTCATACATTCGACCTATTAACACTTTCCATCTTCCTGCTCCTTTATGGTGTCCCTTATGTTCCATGCAAGTTTTAACATTTCTTTCCACAAGGAATTAAAAGAACTCCTTTAAAGAAACTTGGCCCACCTTGTATGTTTATGTTAAAAGACATGCATCATTATGGAAAATTCCCAACTAAAGGGAAATCATTTGTTACAGGAGAATACCGCTCCCGCTAAGAGGGAGTATTGATTTTTTTGTAGGATTGGGAAGTATTCCCACATATTTTGATCAAATTTTCAGGTTGCCATTAGAATGAATTTTTGACAAGTTTCACTGTGGAATAAGGATTGTTTTTTACCACAAAATCTCAAAAGTCTGACCACAATTCTATGCACTTTGACCAGCGTTGACCGCAGTTCAAGTGACGTTGTTTGACTAAATTGTATAGCGAAGTAGTAGGGACAAAATTTGGCATCCTTTAACTATAGTTGACCAGAAGCAGAACAAACTGAAAATCAATATATTGATCAGAGTTGACTAAACTAAACATAAGTCAAATATCTTCTCTCCTTTGACCAAGTTTGATTGGTATTAGGGTTTTTTTGGAAATTGGCACAAATTTCTAGACAATTTATATTGTGAACTTTGTTGAAGATTGAATTCTCCTTAGAAGAAAAATGTGTTAGGTTCCCAAGGTAACTTTGTCTCTTGTGTTTTGTTGTCTCTTTATGATTTTACTGTTATCATTTTTCCATGTATAATTGCTTAATGATACATGTGATATAATTATAAATAATTAGAAGTAATTACCAAGGTCAGAATATTAGTCTATTATAGGAAAAATCAACAATCAATACACATTCATAGGAGCAATAAGTTTTGTTTCAATTACAATGTCATGAGTAGAATTTTTGTATAATCTTTTTTTATGTGGGAAAACGTACAGTTGTCAGTTGTCATTGTTTCACAAGCTTCCTCATGAATCTATGGGAACAAAATGTTGAGATTTGTAGCTTGGGAGAAACTCCAAATCATAGGCTAGAGGGTTTTGGAGCAATTGGCATACAAAAGTGACTTGTGGGCTAAGAACCCAAGCCTATGGGTTGTAAACCCAAGAATGTGAGTGTGAAACCATGATGAGGATTGATGGTTTTATTGATAGATATGATAAAGGACATCTAGAGAAACTAGGGGCAATGAAAATCACTCGAAATAGGGGTCTAGAAGTTGACATAAGAAATTTTGAAGTTATGTGTGGGCTAATTGTCTAGAGAATTCAAGTTAGCCTTGACTTGAGGAGACCCTTTGTTGGGCTAGATGTTTCCCTAGAGAAATATATAAATAGAGGTGAGATAGGAGATTATTTCAAAAATCCAAGGAGCATCCTTTCATAAGTAATATATCTTTGATTTGGCCGTAAAGGAGGGACTCCAGTGAAGGTGAAAAAGAGGCAGGGTTTTGCATATTCCCTTGACTGATTCGAGGTACGAACTCTAGAGGCACAAAACCACACTATCAGGAGGACAGAGTCGAAGAGGTTAAGGGACTATTTAATGGTCATTTTTTGAGTTTGGTAGTTCTGAGTAGGAGTAGGACCAGGTTGAGGTATATCTAGGCTATTTGGTGCAAGGTTAGGGTGGTTTCCTCCCCTTTTTGGTAGGTTGCAGGCTCTGTAATAATTACAGAGGTACCGCAGTGTTGTTTTGGGCTAGTTGGAGGGGCCAAAAGACCTATTTCTCATATCAAAACCAAGCTACACGTAGCGAGTTGAGGAAGCTAAGGAATGGAGACAAGTTGCAACTATTAAATGATTTTTTTGGGCATAAAACCAGGGCTAACGTGGACTAACAACAACCCTAACCAAGTCTCAAAATCTTCAATAGAGCACCATTCCTAGAAGGTATGTTTGTGATGTATTTTAGTTAATTAGATGCCAGTTGATGAGATCCAAATTGGACAATTTGGAGAACATCCTATGAGCAGTCATCATCAGTAGTTGCATGTGTGACAATGTCAAGAAGAGCAACATGAGGTTGTTACTTTAGTTAATGTGATTTGCATGAGGATGGAGTCCCAATAAAGGATAGTTTGGTTGTTTTTGTTTGAATACTTTTGGACTAATGGAGGGAAACATGAAAGTGTCCAAACCTGAGCCCTAAGTGCAATGACATAGAAGGAATTTAGGTCTATTAGAAGTGGAAGAGTTGGAGCAACCTAAATAACATCTTGTGGAGGATTGTAGAGGCTTGCTTCAAGCCCTAATGAACAAGTTTCTTGAAGGACTAATGCATTGTTAGAAGTAGTAGAATATGAGCTCAAAGGTCTGAAAAACGAGGAGCAGTTTATAGCCCTAGACCTGCCTTTTGGAGAAGGACATCTAGAGAAAACATTTGGCAATCCTCCATGCCCTAAGTTAATTGTTGGAGAATGACATTCAACAATGATGGTGGGAAGCCCTATAACCCTAAGTTTGTCTTCATCAGGAATCACAGGAAGGCACTAGTGGGAAGAAAGTCCCAAAAGAGATGAGGAGCACCAGTGGGCAGTTGAGAGTTGTTCACAAATGGAGTTGTGTACAACTCGACAAGAGTCTCGATGTGTTGATGCGTTGAAGGATTAACGATCAGCTAGAGAGAAGTTGGAGTCGACTTCAATGACCTAATGGAGTTGGTTCATTGATAGAGGCAGAGTTGTGTTGTTGCAGGTCGAGAGCCAAAGGATCGGGCAGATGTGTACAAGGTACGACCAAGACAGTTGTGAGGAGCTCTGCATCAACTAGATGGTCAGAGTATCTTGTTTACGGTAGATTGGTTGTCATCACGACAAACACCAAGCCCTAGTTGTTGTTTTCATGTATCAGTGGATGTATGAGGGCCATTATCCCTAGTATGGGAGCCCTAGACTGTTGTATTATTAGTTTTATTAATATAAAGAAGTTAGGTTATTGTAAAATTGTAAAAAGTTGCATATATTTTATGCGTTAGTAGATTTACTCTTGTATATTATTTTTTTGTGCAAAGTAGTCTTGTTGTGATACTTGGATTGGTAGCGTCAATGATTTAAGATTGTATCCTAGACTCTAGTATTTTGGAAAAACAACATAGAGGTGTAACAATGTCTTGTATGAATTTTGCATTATTACTATAAGGTTCTATTCATGCCATGATACATATATTATTTTGCGGACAATTTGTGTTTTCTGAGCATGGACAAACATAATTCCCTTCCTCACATGTATTTTTTTTTCCCATTAAAGTTTTTTCATGCACCCTAACAATTACATAAACATGATTTTAGATCAAATTTACTTCGTTGTTTGTTGACTCATGATTTTAAAGCTCACATTGCATGAAAGATCATTTCAGTTGCAATGAGATTTCACAACAGAGGCTCGTGTGATAACAAGATGAGCCATGGAAGAAGCAACAATATATTAGGAAGAGAAAAGTAAGGCCAACGAACAAGAGGACAAATACAATACATTCCCAAAGCTCACTTCATGTTTCAGATTTAGTTCATTGTCTTTTTATTTCATGCAAACTTTTATTTACGACATACCTTACATGTTTTTCAAAACACTTTTTTTTTACGACGTCTTATTTTGGACATGATATATATTTTGTTGCCATTTTCTATGTGACGGATGATATATATATATATATATATATATATATATATATATATATATATTTGTGTGTGTGTGTGTGTGTGCTTGTTTTTATGGAAGTGTATACGACTTATGGTTGGTACAAGGGATTTTTCTTTAGATTGTGTTATGGATGATGTGGCATTTTTATACATTCAAGTTATTATTTTATAGTATCATGAATACACATATTGCACATGCGGCTAAAGTTGGGTTTATAGGGTTTATAAGATGAATGAAGGGGGCTCCACCTACCAAAACTTAAATTAATAGTTAATTATAATTCCTTCAAAAATGTTTTTCCTTAATGATAAAAACATATTTGAACATAATTAAATTAATGAACCAAATAATTACAAAAACAGTTAGGTTCTCTAAATATTTCAACAAAATAAAAATTGGGAAGAAATCAATGGAGGAAATCATGGTAAAACAATGAGGAGCGGTATGGCTAGATTTTATAATTGACATTTTCCCTCTGATTTATCATATCTCTGGAGTACAAAGGATTGATCTATTTGGTGGTAGTAGAAGTTTCTAAGAGTGGCATAGAGAAGAGCAAGCTCATTTGTTTCTTGAGTAATATTTTCATTTTATTTATCATTTCCCTGCATTTCTTTATGCTATTAGAAGGTTTGATATTGAATATTTGTGCTAATTAGTTGAAATTTTGCAGAAAAATTTGTTGAATTTATCATATTAGAGTGGTTTTAGGGCAATGTTGTCTTACTTAATTCTTGTCATATGAGCATCTATGTGCAAGTATTTTACGTCTTATACTTTTTTGAATTAAGTTATAGTCAAGAATTCTCGCAAAAGTTGGCCAAACATCAAGGTGTACTCAAATAGTAATAAAGTTAGCCTTTTTTCAGCCATTTTATAGTGCATATTTTTTCAAAATTTTCACTTATATTTATGACGAGCTTTTTCTAAAAATTGTATTAGCATTTATGGGTTATATATTTTAATTGATCAGGAGATCATTTCCAAGTTATGCAAATTGCTCAAAATTTAAAGTGTTCAAAAGTGGTTGCATTATGAACGAATGGAAAGGTATCGTCACTGCGATTCTAGCGCCATGAACGGTTCGCAAAACGGAGGTCGTATGCGAAAGTTATTGAAGTTTGAAGTCTCTAGTAAACTACAAAATCCAGTTGACCAAGTTTGACTTTTTAACTTTGGAAAAATTTTAAAAAGAATATTTTGAGAATATTCCTTGGAATATTCCCTGTAATATTCCCCAAAATATTCCATTCGGGCTTATCAGAAGTTGACAAGTGGCAGCTATTTGATGGCTGGTTGAGTTTGGATATTTTTGGCCAATCATTGGGCACCACGTGACTTGCCCGGAGGCCGCCACGTGGCCCCAGGCCGGTGAAATATTGGCGTGGAAAATTATTTTTTGAGTCAACAGGATTCGATACCAGGTCGACTGACCACAAACCCAAAGGCCAGACTGTCTTCGCCACACATTGTCACTTAACCTATTCAGTTGACGGGTTTTATTTAAATTTTATTGTATTTTCCATTAACGAGGGGAAGGGATAGCCCTTAGGGGCTAGCCCCCGTGTGTAACCAATCCCCATAGGTCTGTAGCCCATGACCAGGGCTAAAGTTCCGGTGGTTATGGTTAAAAGACAGCGGGGAACTGGAATATACGTGACCACCTGGTTAACATTAAATGCGGAGGTTTGTTAACCCGCAAACCGACAGTTAAGGTGGCGGAGACCGTGACCTGTGGCCAGCGCAGTCTTCACATTTATTGTGACGGTTTTGTTAACCATTTTATTCGTGGTCGGTTATGCGGTTAAGGTGGAACGGACATGTGACTGCCCCACATGACAATAAATGCCACATCTAACCGTCCGGCTAAATCTGGGCGCGGTTCCACTATTTACGGAATTCCACCAACTTTGGCGCCTTTAACTGGAGTTCCTCCAGTTTTGGAGGAGTTTGTTTAGGCATATTGGGCAAAAAAAAAAATTGCCATAACTCCCTCAATATTGAATGAAATTGGAGGAAATTTTAGTCAATTTTGGGTCTCTTAGACCTTATGAACAGTTTGGAATAGGTTTTAGGTCAAACAGAGGTGTTCTTCAACACTTTTTGCTTCGAGGAAGATGAAGGAGCCATCAGGGCCATCATGGACAAGGCATTGTTTTGGGCTATATTTCACTATTTAGTGTAAAACAAAAGCCATTTCCAGCTATTTTCTATCTTCTGAATCTAATGGAAGAGGTTTCAGAACATTTTGAGAACTTATAGAGCTCGAAAAGCTGAAGGGGAGTTCAAAGAGCCATCAGGGCCATCATGGAGAAGGCGTTGTATTTGGTAATATTTCACTATTTAGTGTAAATGAAAAGGCATTTTTAGCTATTTCATATCTTTTGAAATTGTATTTACAGTTAGTTTTGCCTATTGAGGCATATTTACACTTGTATTGGCATTTTGAGAAATTTAATACAAGAGGGACATGCCATTTGGGAGGCATGGACCAACAGACGTAGCCCAGGAGGGGTGAACTGCTCAAAAAATATCTGTGTTATGTGATGGTGAATTTTACTTGCTGAGTATTTCTGTTGTGATATGTTAAACAGTAAATTTAGCTAACTAATCCTCACACATAAAACTCAGAAACATAAACAAAATTAATTTGTTTAACCTGCAACTCATGGAGAACACTTTGCACACTAAATTATATCAGAATGGATACTTTGCATAGTGTTACAAATACAATCCAAATTCAGATAAGGTTGGTATTAGAGCTAGTGTTTTTTAGCATTAGGAGAGCTAGTGTTTCTCTCTGTATTGTTCTTGTGCAAAAGGATTTGTTTAAGAGCCATTTTGGGGCAACATTTGTTGTACGTTTTTTAGGCTTATTAGGCTAAAGTTTAAGAGATGAGAAGAAGCCCTAAGCATGTCTTCAAGGAAAGGTGTTTAAACAGTGTAAAAGATTGATTGTTTTACTGTTTGCAAATTGATTACTTGTTTGAGTTCGCTTGAGTTTTGGGGATAGCTACTGATTAGCTAAGTCTTGGAGAGAACAAAAAGGAATAAAGAGTTGACGGCATCTTCCTTACCCCAAAGTACCTTAAGGTCACCCTTGGAACAAAAACCCTCTTGACGATTGTTTGTTAAGAAGCTCTTGGAGTTTGTTTGTTGTTTGGCTGCTTGAATAAGAGTTTGTCTTTACTGCCATTTGGTTAAAACCTTGTCATTTGTTTTGAAAGCTTTGAAAACATTGTTGAAGTTAATTTGTTCATTAACATCATAATGAAAACTTCTACAAGTGAAGTTTCCTCCTTCACAAGATTATTCGATGATGATATGAAGCTTGACTTTATTATATTGAAGGACATGGTACAGATTTTGTTTGAGGACAAAAGATAAAGTATTGAACTTCGTGAACAGTTGTTTTCCATGAAGGAAGAGAAGGAAGAAATGCTTCAAAGATTGCATGATATGGAGAGGCTACTCCATCAAGCCCAAGAGGCTTTGACCAAGAAAATGCACGAGGAAAATCAAGAAGATGGTAGACATGCAGCTTATGGCATGCATGCAAGTTCAAACAGTTTTCAAGACAAAAACGGTGATGTTAGTCTGCAAATGAAAGCTGTAGCCTCTACTAGTCCATCTTCTCATGAAGACAAAAAGGATGAACATTTAAAGCAGCACAAGAGGTATAAATATTCCCATGATCAATTTGATTGTGTTTCTACAAAGCATGATGATTTTACATGCTTAAATGGAAGAAAAAATTGTTGTACATATTGTGGTGGATTTAACCATGTTGTTTCGAGATGCTGGATGAGGAAAAAAGCATACAGGAAGTAGATGAAGACAAGACAACTTCCAAAGAAGGTGCATAATTTTTGCACATATTGCCAAAAGAAGGGACATGATGTCTCTCATTGTTGGAATTTGCATCCAACTAGTCGTCCAAAGCACATGCAGCAAGAGGACAGAAATATTGGCACAAGTGGAACTGCGGATTCCATTATTGATGTGAAAACGGAAGATTCACATGAGGAAGAGTTGCTGCAACAAAAGTCGCTATGGAGGTGGCTTGGGAAGAAGTGGATGGACTTCTTGGTACAGTAAGACATACTCATTTTGTACATATGCAAATTTCGGTTGTATATATGTATTTTATGTTGTAATATCTCGTTTGTTTGAGCCACCTTAGATCATTGATCAAGACAGAGATGTACAATTTACTTCTGCAAATTTCTCGCCAGAAATTTTCTGAGTGAGTGCAAGAAAAACAACTCTTGACAGGAGGACAAGTGCATTGAGGAAGGGAAGTGTGAATTGCTTTCTAGTTGTGGTTCAATTTCACTAGCCATGCAAGGCAAGTGTTTGGAGGCTGAAGAAAAGAGGATGCAGTATTCTTATTTGTTGTACAAATCAATTTCAGTATTTCAGAGAGCTTTTGGGGACCAAAAGCTTCTCATTTGGGAGGTCTGATCAAGAGATCATTTCCAAGTTATGCAAATTGCTCAAAATTGAAAGTGTTCAAAAGTGGTTGCATTCTAAATGACCGGAAATTTCTCGTCGCTGCGATTTTGGCGCCGTAAACGGTTCACAAAACGGAGGTCGTATGCGAAAGTTATTGAGGTTTGAAGTCTCCAGTAAACTCCAAAATCTAGTTGACCAAGTTTGACTTTTTAACTTTGGAAATATATATATATATATATATATATATATTCCAAATAATATTTCGAGAATATTTCCCGAAATATTCCATTTGGGCTTATCAGAAGTTGACAAGTGGCAAATTTCTACTTGATGGTTGGTTGACTTTGGATATTTTTGGCCAATCATTGGGTGCCACGTGGCCTGCCCGGACGCCGCCATGTGGCCCCAGGCCGGTGAAATTTTGGTGTGGAAAAATATTGTTTGAGTCAACAGGATTTGATACTGGGTCGACCGACCACAAACCCAAAGGCCCGACCATCTTCGCCACACATTGTCACTTAACATATTCAGTTGACGGGTTTTATTAAAATTTTATTGTATTTGCCATTCGCAGGGGGAAGGGCTAGCCCCCGTGTGTAACCACTCCCCATGGGCCCGTAGCCCGCGACCAGGGCTAAAGTTCTGGTGGTTACGGTTAAAAGACAATGGGGAATCGAAATATATGTGACCATCTGGTTAACATTAAATGTGAAGATTTGTCAACCCGCGAACATGCGGTTAAGGTGGCGAAGACCGTGACATGTGGCCAGTGCAGTCTTCACATTTATTGTGACGGTTTTGTTAACCATTTTATTCGTGGTTAGTTATGCGGTTAAGGCGGAACAGACATGTGATTGGCCCACATGATAATAAATGCCACATCTAACCGTCCGGTTAAATCTGGGCGCAGTTCCGCTATTTTCGGAATTCCACCAACTTTGGCGCCTTTAACTGGAGTTCCTCCAATTTTGGAGGAGTTTGTTTAGGCATATTGGGAAATTTTGGTTTTTTCCATAACTCCCTCAATATTGAATGAAATTGGAGGAAATTTTAGTCAATTTTGGGTCTCTTGGACCTTCTGAACAGTTTGGAATAGGTTTCAAGTCGAACAGAGGTGTTCTTTGACACTTTTTGCTTCAAGGAAGATGAAGGAGCCATTAGGGCCATCATGGACAAGGCACAGTTTTGGGCTATATTTCACTGTTTAGTGTGAAACAAAAGCCATTTCTAGCTATTTTCTATCTTCTGAACCTAATGGAAGAGGTTTTAGAACATTTTGAGAACTTCTAAAGCTTGAAAAGCTAAAGGGGATTTCACAGAGCCATCAGGGTCATCATGGAGAAGGCACTGCATTTGGTAATATTTCATTGTTTAGTGTAAATGAAAATACATTTTTAGCTATTTCATATCTTCTGAAACTGTATTTACAATCAGTTTTGCCTATTGAGGCATATTTACACTTATATTGGCATTTTGAGCAATTTAATACAAGATGGACATGTCATTTGGGAGGCATGGACCAGCAAACGTAGCCCAGGAGGGGTGAATTGCTCAACAAATATCTGTGTTATGTCATGGTGAATTTTACTTGCTATGTATTTCTTCTGTGATATGTTAAACAGTAAATCTACTTAAATAATCCTCACACATAAAACTCAGAAACATAACCAAAACTACTTTGTTTAACCTGCAACTCATGGAGAACACTTTGCACACTAAATTATATCAGAATGGATACTTTGCATAGCGTTACAAATACAATCCAAATTCAGATCATTAATATGTTGTATACCTGAATAGTCTTGTGATTGAAGGGACGCCTTCATAAATTCACTCATAAATTTATCATTTATTTCAATTTTATTATTATTTATATTTTTTAGTTAATGTTGTTATGTATTGTAATGATTGTACATTCTTCACTTTCCTCTTGAAAATGCATCATATTGTCTACATTTTCTTTTTGTTGTAAGTACTTTTTTGTTAATTAGTATAAGATAGCACTAAGGGCATTAAACATCGGGCCTAGTCCCATGATCTCATGTGCCCTGTGAGATTCGAGGGTTTTCTAGTGAAGCACAAAAAATTCACTCGTTGAGATATTTTGGATACCATACTAGGGATCAATTCACATATCCCTGGTTCATTAATCTTTCTAGATATATGACCATTCAATCTCTTAATCAACCAAATCTTCCAATACAATTAAACAATCAAATGAGTATTTCACACTCATTATTAAATTGCATCCTTGACAACGCACATACTCTTGCTAAATTAGAGCAAGCTTGGGTTGTTATATACCGAGATATTAAGTTGCAAGAGAGAAGAGAAGCCATAGAAAGACATCTCAAGGATCGCTCCAATCGCATATAACTAGCTTATGGCCAGTGAATCTCATGCATTAGAGGAAATTTCAGCCTAAAAGTGCCCTTGAAATTTTCATGTAATTTCCATGTCATAATATGTAAACCAATCAAATGCTTTAAATTTAAAAAGAGGTTCATGTAAATATTTTGGAGGAAAAGAAAAGAAAAACTATTTTTTTTTTAAATTGTATTTTAGACTTATCCCCTTACTGGTTTACTCAAATTTCAAGTGTAGACACTTGTTGGATGCAAAATTAAATTGTGCATCTAACGAGTACCCATTATGCATACTTTTTAGAAGAACCACCTTGATAAAAATTTCAGATACATTAAAAAATCGCGTTTCAATACATTATTTAATGTATCTGTAATTTTTATCAATGTGTGTCTTCTCAAAAGTATGCATAATGAGTACTCGTTGGATGTGGAATTTAATTATGCATCCAATGAGTGTCTAAACTTGAAATTTGAGTAAACCTATAAGGAGATAAGTTGAAAAGACAATTTACCAAAAAAAAAAAAAAAAAAAAAGAAGAAGAAGTAAAAAGTTTTCTTCTTTTCCCTCCAAAATGCATAACTCTTATTTTATTATTTTAACTATTATTTTATTATTTTTCCTTAGGAGGCCACTTTTAGGCTGAAATTTCCTCTAACATTTCTAGAAGAATTTGTGGTTTAAATCTTGAATATAGACCTTTAAACAAAGTCCAAAGGAGCAAGGAAATTCTTGTTGCCCAAGTTTGACTTCAA
Source organism: Pinus albicaulis (assembly GCA_034641835.2). Lineage (NCBI taxonomy): Eukaryota > Viridiplantae > Streptophyta > Pinopsida > Pinales > Pinaceae > Pinus > Pinus albicaulis. Next base: position 1,288,197,304 of record CM076578.1, read on the forward strand.
TTCTACCAAGAATTTGTATGTTCTTCTAGGACTACTTCCCCTTCTTGAAAAATCATGTCTAGGATGGAGGCGTCTTCCAAGTCCACTCCCTCTTCATTGCAGTCTTCCTCGACTATCATCTTCTATTCAAATTGGCAGTCTCTACTCTTCATTTAATATTGTTTAATCTACAACAAACCATGCCAAGGTAATTATAAAATATGGTTTGTTTCAATTGTGATAATATAACATGTCACCTTAACAAAAGGTGAATCTATATAATCTTTTAATCCATGCTTTACTAAATTATACAATCAAATTCTTAAGATCATCAAGGAACAAAATCAAGTGGCCATGATGCACTAATATAGTACCATGCCTCCTCCCTACCATCATAATAGATTATATGAGAAATATGCTAACAATTCAGGATCTGCACTTCAAATATGTTTATAATATGAAGAATAGTTGCATCAAATTGATCTTCCATTAGAGGACCATACTAATAAATCCTATACATCATCAGTCCTTCAACTCATGCAAGACATGAGTAATAGATTAATTTATTTCGAAATTAAGGTCTACATGTTGAGGCTTCGACTTCAATAGCCGTTAGAAATCCCCTCCAACCATATCACCCTAAGTCCCTTTTGTCATGGCCATGGTGCAAATTTTGAGGAGTGCCATGAGGAAAAGATCTATGATGTCAAGAAGAGAGCGCATGAGAGAATCATTGGGAAAAGAACTAATCATATGATTGCTAAATTGGATTGGGAAAATGGAAATGAAGTTATGATGGTTGAAACCTATAGTGCTTTTAAAGCTTGCAATGCCAAAAAGCAGCCATCCAATGAGTCTCTTATCCATAAAACCTCAGATGTCGCCTCACCACATCTTAATGTAAATTCTTCTACCTCATCATCTTCTATTGTTTCTTGTTTTAATATCTTAAAGTAGATGGCCAACATCAACGTTAACGCCACATTGCTCTATATGGAAATAATTCCAGAACAACAACAACACTTCAGGAAATTTCTAGAAAGGAAAATGCTTAACCCTATTAATTTTCTTGAGAGCCATCCTGAAAAGGATCTTCCAGAAGATAAAATCTTTGTTGTAAATAATTCTCCCAATTTTGTTATAAATCCTCCCTTCTACGTCTCGATGAAAGTGTGTGATGAGATCGCTCATTGTTTTCTGGTTGACGATGGGTTAAGACCCAACATGAAAAGTAATTATGGAGAAACTGGGCCTACAATATTTTGAAGAGAAGCCCAAGAAGATGTTGGCTTAGAATAATTCTCAACATATGACCACATGTGAGATTAAAGACGTTACATTGGTATGTGCTCATCTTGAAATTCGAACCACTTATAACATCCAAGTCATGGATGGGCCTATAATATTCTGAGGAGAAGCCCAAGAAGACCATATGTGAGATTAAATATGTTACATTGGTATTATGTGCTCATCTTGAAATTCGAACCACTTATAACAGCGAAGTCATGGATATACTAGTAAATAAATATTATATCATCCTTGGTAGAGTCTGGAAAACTAGGACAGGAGGATACTTGTCATTGGATGGTACGCACATGACCCTCCCCAAAGACTATAAGAATATCATTGTCTTGAGGGAAGGAAGAACCTTACCGTAGATTGAAAATTTGTCGCAACCACATGTCAATTATATTTGAATAATATTTGGGTGTCTATTCTCTCGTTACAAAACAAGAGTCTTCTCCTCTTTCTCTCATCAACTAAGATAATCAATTCTGGGACATGCACTTTGATGATGGATCGTCCAATGAATGACACTAATATTGTGCTATACTCGCCTATTGGAAAAGTACACTAGTTTGCCTTCAAACGTGAGTTTGAATGCACTAATGACACTGTTGACTCTTTGAAGCTCTACTTTTTGGCATTGTACAATCCCTTAAACTGGGCTATAAACATTTGAATTATTTCAATGATTCTCAACTTATCGTTAACTTAATCAAAAGGTTCTATTCTCCTTCTAATAAATTAATCAAGAGTTACGACAAAGTTGTTTGGAGAAAAATCTTTTAATTGTTATCTTTTAATATCACTCACATTCGTAGAGAGTTAAATACTTTGTCATATCATGTATCTATATGCCTCTAGACCCCAAAGGAAACTTCTTCCTGAGAGACCTGATTTTGATTTATAATTGCTTTACTGACCTCATTTTCCTAATAAAAAAGAAGATTGGCAAGTGTTCACATGCGCTATTTCATTCAGGGGAAACATACTACTAAGTAGGAGATCATCTCTCTTAAGGATAATAAATACAAAAAAAGGCTCTCCTCTTGAGAACTCTTTCTTCCTCAATGATGTATATAATAACACACAAAGACCCAAAAGGGAGTGAAAAAGAGAAATATTTGAAAACATATAATTAAAAATTGGAATTTGGGTGGCTCTCAGGTCTTACGAGTAACCTTCTAATGTCATGATCATAAGAAAAAAATGTTTTTCAATTTGTTACACCAATATACATATATTCTTGCTTGGTCATGTGAACAATCTCATAATTTTCAAGGGATGTCTCCATTACCAATGATCAAGGACATGAATCCATAAAATTCACACCTAATAGGGAAATGACGAATTGTCTAACAAAACCATTCCCTCCTCGGGTCACTTTTCCTATTAAGTATCTTGGAAGAACGACTAATATTGACCAGGAAAATGAAGCGCGAAGCATGTAATATTGACTTATGTACATCAAATTCATCAGTGATTGAAAGTAATTCCCTATTTCCTATATAGATAAGGAATGAATGCCTTTTTCATTATCATGTCTATACATATTCTTTGCTTTCTGATATTGCTATTTGGTCATTTATTTATTTATTTTCATTTTGCATAACCCTATTTTACTTTCTTGTTTTTTTTATCGTTTGGTTATTTTTCTTGTCTTTTTATCCTTTTTTGTCTTACATTACTATGTTTCCATACTTTTTATTTGCATCAATGATGCTTGAGTACAACGATATCATTATTACATCTGGACCTGCCTCTCATATGATCAATAGATTTTTTAATCTCTACAATTTTTTATGCAAACACTTCCTAACACTTTTACCTTTGATCAACAAAATATTTTCAAACGAGGGAATGCAATGCCCTATTGCTTGTGTGATATATGATTTTGCTATGCTACTAGTCATTTCCTCAAATTTTTCCTGCACAAAAATACCTCATCTTGCTATTATGCTATTGGTCATTTCCTCATCTTTTTCCTGCACAAATGCTCCATGGGTGATGCATTTTCCCCATTTCTTGTATCCTTTACTTCCTACCCCCATATGAGATCTTTCTTACCCTCTCTCACTGTTAAAATATTTATACATTTTACCCTAGAGATTCAGAGTTCTAGTCTGTTTCTCACAACCCTCTCTATGGAATTGTCAAAATGTTGAGTTACCTACCTACAAAGGCGCAAACCATTGTGATATTTTATAAATTTCCCTCTTTGAAATAAAGAATAAAAAGTTCAACAATAAAATTCTAACTAAAACATGGTAGGTGGGGTAACTTCTCATTTGGTGAGTATGCCACTTTGTCATATTTTCATGTGTAAAGGTTGCTATAAAAAGGATATCAATTTGTCATATTTTCATATGCAAAGGTTGCTATAAAAGATCTCTCATTGCATATATATATATTATGATTGATCTTATGATTAATTATTTTAATAACATTTTGTCCAAAGGATAGTAATATGGTAATGAAAGCAACGACAAATTGATCATATAAGACTAACCAAATAAGAACATTTCATCTATGATTTTTCCAACATACCTTTTGGCAGGTTTATCACTATATTAAAATATTATTATGCTTCCAAATCAACGTTGTGCATTCAAAATTCATGAGATACATAGGAATGATATAAGAATATACAAATATTATATAAAAATATTAAAAAAAAAGCTTGAAAAAAATAAAGGTTTGAGATCCGAAAATGATTTTTTTTGGGAGAGCCTACCCATCCATGTGTGAAAAGTCATAGGAAAGTTATTCAAAGTGAAATTTATGCTAAGTGAATAACAAAGTATCAATTACAAGTTATAATGCTCAACGTTCAATACATGGCAAAGGCGGTGCTTGATTAAGGTTCAAACAGAGTCGAAGACATATAAAAGGTTTGTAGAGTGTATAATTTTGATATAAAATACATTAGGAATGGGCTAAGGCTCTGCCTAATTTCCAACACGGTAATATTTATGTGACATGATACGATTTTTTAGCATTTTTTTTTCAGCAGAATTTTTTCTGGTTTATATAATGCATCAGATTATATTGATAATTTTATAAGTTTTACATTTTAGCATATAAAAAATATTAGTCTTTTCATCATTACAAAAACATTTTCAGAAAGTCAATAAACTTTGAATAACAACAAAGCTATAAACATAATCAGCTTCACCTCCAAAACAGTAACTTGATCTATTTCTAAAAACTATATCCTAAAAGTGATAGTAGAAAAACCTGCAAAAAATTTATAGTCTTACCAAAACCTTCCTTATCTAGATGTTCTTCTTGAATACAATCTTAGCATATAATAAACACTTGTTAAGTGATACAGTCCATTTGCTTTATTGCATGGGTTAAACACTGAATACGACAACCTGATCGATTAAATGGAAGCAATGTGCTTTGAGAGTTGGGTCGCATCGGACTGCGAACTACAGGAAGCAATTTCCAAAACCCATCTCTGCTCAGTGACTAGCTAAGTTTGTTATTTGAGAGAGCTTGCAGCACTAGTAAGAACCCTAAGCTACTAAACCCTCACCTGGCACATTAAAAAACTCTGGAACTGCTTCCAACCAACGTTTCATGCTATATAAATGGGAGGAGTCTTTCGTTCGACGAATCGGGAGCTGATGTGACAGCTCCCGATCAGCGCCCTCCGGCGACCTCCTCCCTTCTCCGGCCATCCCTCCGAAGACGGCAATGGCACCCTCCTCCCCACTGACGGCGACGGCACTTCCCCCTGTGGACAGTGATGGCGACGGTAGACCCCGCTTCGCATCCTCCGCCACCTCTGTCCCTCCCGCTGCGCCACTTCCACCCGCCACTCCAGGACGCCACCACTCCGCACGCGCAACAAATTTGAAATTTGAATGAAAGACTTCGCGCCCTTCCATTACCATCTCAGTTATTGGCGAAATATGGAGGTGTCACCTGTGACAACCAATCGTTCAGATCATCTACGGTTTCCAAGTACTTACTTTGATATGGGTCAGCTGCAGACACCTCCTCCTGCGAATCAGCTCGGAGGAACAAGCAAATTAGAACAAAACCACTATGAAGGTACACCTACTTGAGCTCAGGGACTCTTAATCCTAATCCTCCTGAGCCTGCTGAAGACCACGTGCAGAGCGATGCATTATGAAATTGGTTATCATTTTTACAAAGATAGCATCTTTGGTTATATAGCCAAACAGTTTTAGATAGCTTGAAATTGAATTCAAATATAAGACTGCATCATGGGTGAATTTAAATTTTTTATTTCTTTTTTTAATGATTATCAAGGCCGTGGTGGAACCTCATTTTAGGCAACAATCTAAATAAGCTCAAATTTGTTGATGTTGTTTATACTTGCATTATACTTATTGTTATAGTATGACTGCTTATTTGAGTAAGAGAAGTTCATAAATTTTGTGTTTGGAAAATGTTTGTATTTTCCATGTTAGCATTCTCAATATGCAGTGTATTCCCCAGCCTTATTCCTTTTTATATTGGTCATGGTCTGTGTGTGAAATTATTAATTTTGAACCAAGAAATGTTCCTTTGTTCTTTTCAAATTTGTTGCTGTTGTTTATACTTGGGCATTATAGCCTTATTGTTATAGCACGACTGTTCATTTATAAGAGTATTGATAAATTTTGTGCTTGGAAAAGTCGTCCAGAGCTTCCCATGTTAAATTTTGTAACGGTACTCTCATGGTCTTTTAATTTTGTTCAACTTTCTATTTTCAAGGAGGGTAATTCAAGTCGTTAGTATCAGCTCCTCAGCATCGCTACAAATGTTTGTGATACTAACGATGCTGAGGAGCTGATACTAACGACTTGAATTACCCTCCTTGAAAAAAAAAGTTGAACAAAATTAAAAGACCGTGAGAGTACCGTTACAAAATTTAACATGGTAAGCTCTGGACGACTTTTCCAAGCACAAAATTTATCAATACTCTTATAAATGAACAGTCGTGCTATAACAATAAGGCTATAATGCCCAAGTATAAACAACAGCAACAAATTTGAAAAGAACAAGAGCTGGACCTGCGGGCCAAAGTATTAATTTCCACCGCGACCATGACCAATCACTAAAAAAGAAAATAAAGACTAAAACCACCCTATGATAAATTTAACATGGAAAGCTCTGGACGACTTTTCCAAGCACAAAATTTATGAATACTCTTATAAATAAACAGTCGTGCTATAACAATAAGGCTATAATGCCCAAGTATAAACAATAGCAACAAATTTCGAAAGAACAGCTGGACCTGCGGGCCAAAGTATTAATTTCCACCACGACCATGACCAATCATTAAAAAAGAAAATAAAGACTGAAACCACCCTATGATGCAGATCTTGCTGGATTCAGATTTCAACTATCCCCTCACAAAACAAATCAAGCCTCTAACCAAAAATCTTATGCTGTAAAAATGATAACCAATTTCATAATGCATCGCTCTGCACGTGGTCTTCAGCAGGCTCAGGAGGATTAGGATTAAGAGTCCCTGAGCTCAAGTAGGTACTCATTGAAGGGCGCACGAAAACGTGAAAGTGTTTCGTACGTATTAAATTGGAAAACGATAAACACCCAAAATTTTTCTGGTGGTAACTGGAAATGGGCGTACATGTAACATTTTGGACCTCGGACTCCTGACCTCCCAGATTTTGACCTCCTGACCTCCTGGGATTATTTTATTTATTGATGTGAAGTTAATGAAGAAGGAATTTTTCTTCTTCATCAACTTGATTAAATTTTCCTAAGTATTTTCTTTGAAAAATAAAAAAAAAATAAAAAATAAAAATAAAAATAAAAATAAAAATAAAAAATAAAGGTATAAACATGAAAACCAATCATTGATTGGCATGTTTATACAGAAAAGATAGGGTGAAAATCAGAGTCTCTCTGACACTCTAACTTTTCCCATTTTGTTTTTACAAGCAGCTGTCACAAAATCATAAGTTCAGATCCATGGTTCTTATGATCCATCTCATTTCATTTCACTCCATTCACTCATCCATCCATACTCCATTTCATTCATTCATACTCTACTTCATTCCATATTTCATTCATCCCATTCCATACTCCATCCATCTCATTTTCATGTCAAAATTTAAAGTTTGATGTCTTGCTGTAAATGAATAAAACATGTCATGGATTGCAGGGCAGTTCTTATGATCTTCCACTCCATTTCATAAACTGAATCCATTTCATCTCATAATCCACTTCATACATATCATAACACATCATCCATCTTCATTCATATCATATAACATTTCACCTATATTCCAAAAACACTCCATTCCATGATTAAAATATTCTACAGGTACATTCTGCAGCTCAACAAACATTCTACAGTTGATCAACCTTTCTGCAGCCAGACAATCATTCTGCAGCTACAAATCCTGAAGGCACCAACCAGCAGACATTATAATTGCAACAAAATGATCCAGAATATCCATGAATAAGAAACATCAAGAAGAATTATGAAGACTCTTCCAAAGGTGAACAAAGAAGACAAAGACTACAAAAAATCAAATGAAAAGCAGAGGTAACAAGTTTAGATTATAATGGCATTTCATAAAGTTTAGCATAGTTTTAGTTATGAATTGTTCGAAAATGTTGTTTTAATTATTTT